>JAYGXS010000004.1:62874309-62914887 GCA_036362985.1 Ligula intestinalis | reverse complement strand
GATGAGAGTACGACGGGCGTTATTCCGGTTGCGCTCCGATAACAAATGCCGAACTAGGCGGGGGGAAGCATGGTCGCACACATGGGAGCGGCTACGTCCACGCCAACCACCACCTTCGTTCTTCTTGATTGCCTCTTGACATTGGGCTCAGTTGGGTGAGGACAGGAGAGAGAGAGAGTGCGGTTGATGCAGCGAAAGTCCGATTTCACTTTAAATGAACACACGCGATAGTCACCAATAGTGTCGTCTTCAAGGCCACTAAGGTCCAAACTCCCTCCCACAGTCTCAAAAAGAAATTATATGGAGAGGACGAAATGCGGTTGCAAATCTGGACCAGATACCTCGACGACACTTTCGTCGTCATCAAAAGGAGCAAAGTGCAGGCTTTCAAAGTACTGCTAAATTCCATTTTTTCTGGCCTTCAGTTTACTATGGAAGAGGAGGTCAACAATCACTTACCCCCCCCCCTCGACATACAAGTGACGAAGCTGGAAGATGTGAAGAAAAGGAGGAAGCAGAGGATCGCAAATTCTGGCTCGCACTTCTTTATGTAAAAAATGTATCAGAGGCAGCTGCTAGAATCCTGAAACCATTCGGGATCGGTGTGTCTCATAGACCGGATTCAACCATCACAGAAAGAAATCATGCGGCTCAAAGACCCGCTACCGTTGACAGAACAATCAGGTGTGGTCTACAGCATATAATGCCAAGACAACGATAAAAGTTATGTTGGTATAACAGGCAAAGGCCTGGGCACAAGATTGCACGAGCATCAACAGGCAATTAACCGCAAGGATAAGCTGTCTATGGTCTATGACCACGCACAGCAGAAGACCCAAGTCTTCACCTTTGACAAAGCAAGGGTCCTTGCCCGAGTTGATGACAAAATGGCTAGATTTCTGCTAGAACGCTGATCTTCAACTGGTACACTCAAGACATCCCACCTACCGGGCATTGCGCACAAGGCTCAAGTCAACCATCAGACAGCAGAACATAATGCTTGAAGACCCGCTACCGTTGAAAGATATGGTCTGCAGCATACCATGCCAAGACTGCAATGCAAGGTATGTTGGTGAAACGGGCTGATGCCTTGGCACAATATTGCACGAGCAGCAACAGGTAATGAGCCGCAAGGATAAGGTGTATATGGTCTTTAACCAAACTCAGCAGAGGAATCATGTTTTAGCATTTCACTAAGCAAGGGTTATAGCCCGAGCTAAATAAAAAATGGCTAGCTTGCTGCTGAAAAGTTGTTCGTTGACTGGCACACTTAACAGAGCCATGGAACTTAATCCCGCCTGCCGGGTGTTGAACAAAATGCTCGATATAGTTCGAACAAGGCCAACAGGAAAGCAACGCTCTCTGAAGCGTGGAACACAACAAGCCTCAGAGGAAAATAGAGGATAATCCGGTCAGGAATCACATGGCCAGCAGGGTAAACTATTTCACCGCCACGCCCACGAGGTTGACAGCAACAACTGATAACTCCGTCGGTCGACAAAGGCAGCCTAGCCAGTACGCGGACTTCCTACAGCCGCAAAGGGGGCAGAGGTTACATGAGCCCCCCAGCAATCAAGCTCACGGTCAGTCAGTAGCAAACAGGCATCGTGCGTCGAGCGTAGACATAATAGCAGGCATGCGGCAAGACTGACACAGTCCCGGCAAACAGGAAAAACCACTACTTTACACTGATGATAGAAACGAGCGTGTCCGAAACGTCAGTCTCAAAATAAAATGGTCCATGACCTCGTACCTTCTTTTTACTCTTCTTTGGGGGACGATTAAAACGATAAGATATCTGGACCCCCCTTCTTCACACAGAAAACTGTTGAGTAGATGATCAACTTGATCCAGGTCGTCTTCTGTCGAAATAGTGTCATAAATCCAGCACCCACTTGCAAGGACATAGCAGTACTGGGTACCTCTCCCGGGGCAAGCCCTTAAAGTTTCCCTTAAGCTTCTGATTAAACATGTCATCAGAAGGCTGATCGTGGCACATGGAGGCAAGAACTGTGGTCGAAAGATTATGCAAAACAAAAGCTACCGTCAACATCCCTGTGCTTTCCTGCAGGCTGTCGTCGTAAATTTTACGTACTTTCTTGATTAAATGACAATTTTCTGGAACCAATTTCCGTTCCCTGTATGGAAATGTATTGTCAAATTCACTAAGTTGTTTCTCTTTCCTTGACTGTTGTTAACTAGTCGTTTATTAGGATAGCAGCTGCTGCAAAACTTGAGGTTGGATATGGCTGGCTGATAATAGTTGATAAGCCAAAAAGGGCCATTTGAGTTTTGCTTGTATTTGTCGGTTAGATCAGTTTTCTTGTAGTTAGCAAGTAAGGAAAAGCAAATGCAAGATTCGGAAGAAATTTCTAACTTTATATCGCCATTCGTGAGTGGTTTGTTTTCTGAATGCAGCTTTAGGTAAGCAAGTAGGACACGGACGGAGATTGTTGAATGTCTGTGTCCGCCACGTATGTGCAGATTTCCTTCAGTGGAGTGCGGTTTCAATATAAACGTACTGGTAGGTATTTCTGTGTGTATGCATTCTCGGGAATCTCGAGAATATTTTATCCTTGACTTGAAGGTTACCATAAATGTTAATTGCAGATGGCAGTGGATCAGCGCCCGGGACGTTGCAACGGAAAGCTGAGGTGCGGTTTTGATGGATAGTATTGATGCGATGTGGTTCACTTTTGAGGGATTCGTTAAATGTTGTTGAAGGATGCTTGCAACTGCATATAAATCACTTCACGATTTGCATCATTGTGGGACGTCTTCCATCTGAAGTGAGAGTCAGCAAACTCCCCTTGATATTTGCGATAACATTCTTAATTTTATTGCGGTTGGCATACCCTGAGTGTTCTGCTGTCCTGAGATTAATGCCTGCCTGTCCATTCTCTACTCTTGCATTCGGAATGGAAATCGGAAAAAAGCGATTTGATAGAATCAAGACCTTAGTCCACTCAGACTGTACGCTTCCTACGCTTCCGTTTTGTGTAGAATTTTGTTGCATTATGTGGGGAACCGGATGAGAGGAATCAAAAACTATATTTACCAGACCTTTCTGATTCTTGCGCAAATTAATCATCAAACCTAGCAGAACACAAATAAGCGACGTGGAGAAACAAAATCAGTTCAAAATTAAATGCTCCGTTGACGGGATCCGACCAAATTTGGTCGGAAAAAAGTTCTCGTGAGAAGTGAAAATCGCGTGAGCTGCTTGACTCGTTGTTCACTGGCCACCAGTCTTATAACAATTGCAGGCACCCGCCCCCTCAATATTCAGTGCTGACAGTGAGATTTGGCTGAGAAATTAGTCACGCACAGAGCGCCTGTAGGCGAACATTGTTCCATCGCTGGCTGAGTAATTATCACGCCAACGCTCAACACGGCCGATGGAATTGCAAGGATTAGCAACTCAAATGGCCGAAAGCATGCAATAATCATATCGACAGCAACCATCTCCGAGGAAGCCGGGGAAGCTGGTTAGTGCAATGGGGTTGCAGTAGCATAGCGACGGCCTCCTATAAATGCTTCGACTTCTTGTGCATAAACTATCGGTATCTAATGCTATCTGTTCTGACGGAATTCAAGCACGAATCCGAGACGTCAGACGAATATAGCCCTGCTTGCCTTTATCAGTGAAGGAGCGGGTTTCAAGAAGCAGATAAGAAGAAGAAGATGTGATCAATCCCACATCCAACATGGAGGTCGAAATCATTGTAATTATGGACTCAAAAGCGGACTGCTGACCCATTGACGATCTCCTAGTGGCGATTAATAGAGTAGGTAATGAAAGTGCACACGCGGGCGCGTGCCCCCTATGGACTTTAAATACTGTTTACGCATCCCCCTATTCTGCGGTTTTCTCTGATGCCAAGTTAAAGATGGAATGCGAAACTTTAGGCAAATAAACCTTTTAGTGCAGTGATCATATCTTTTACTCCTGAAAGCTCCACTAGTTTTCAGTATCCTCTCCTTTCAGACTCATTAGTCCTGTAGCGTTTGGTCGTTGATAAAGTTCAGCATCAGGGTTTGTGCTGCATGCCGTTTTGCCAATGAGGCTGAAAAAAATTATGTTTCAAAGAATAAGAAGAAGAATAAGACGTGCTCAAGGGAATGGGAACATCCGAGAAAATGAGGAAGCAGCAAGCGTGGGCATGCTGTCGTAGTCTAGCTATGATTAAATTGGGGGTTGGGTGAGAAGGCGGCATTTGTGATTGGTTCATGCTCATGCCATCTGCGCGCTTCCCTCATGTTATGGCGTGTGAACTTGGCACCCTGTCTTGCCTCTTTGGCGTGACCTGTGGGCTGTGTTTTTTTTGGTCGCGAGCACAGAGAACAAAATAACAGAGCGATATATCAGTTCGTCTGTTGATGTAGTTGGGATCTGACACCCAGACCTCCAGTAGTTTCCACCAAGTCTTATAAGCGGTGCGTGCCACTGTCCGCGCGGCATGCCCATGAAGCCGAATTCCTGGACTTCTTCCAGAATGTGGGTAGCGATCTGGGACAGTGGGTCACCTTTCAGCACTGCCAGATTGTGCTCCGTTATTCACGCGCTCACTCGTCGCCCTGTCCTGTCCTGGCAAGGACAGTCGCGATGTTCGGAAGGAACTGCGAATTTGGGTTACTTATTGGGTTGGTTTTGCTTCATTTCTCTGGTGCCTCGCGGAACTAGTGCCCCATCAGTGCGATTTTAGGAAGCCGCTTGCACGCCCAGCTTTACTTTCAAACTTATAAGAAGTATAATCGCAGACAGTTGAGCGGTGGCTACTTAGTAAACCGAAGACGACAAATCGAGCCTTTCCCTTCTTCTAGAAAAAACAATCTTTGTTCACACTTAGCAGGGTAGATTCACCAGTCTTGTCGGCAAAATGAGTTTAATAAACGCACCTCATCTACCCCAAATTCCCAGCATTTTGTTTCCAACGGAAATGGTGGTTAAACATTTTTTGCGGATGGATAATAGAACAGACAGAGAAAGAAATTTATAGAAGTAAGTGTAAAGCGAAAACAAGCAGTTTAATTTGTTTCCGTTGCCGCTGGGATTTAGTTGTTGCGCATGTTAATGCAAAGTGTGCGGAATATAATGACCTTACTCCAGAACAGACAGTTGGAGCTCAGGTAAGTTGAAGTTGATGGCCTCCTTAACACCATTTTTGTTTTTAAGGAATTTGAAGAAACCTATCCTTTGCTAATCGAGCTTTTACGCAAAACGTTGAAAAATAATACAGATGAGGAAAATCCACTGATATAAATCAACCACATTTCTAAATAAAATAAAATAATATTTGCAAATAGCAGTTATGAGAGTATATTCCACTGCCTATCCTTATTCTTCACCACTGTTTTCGTAGGAAAAAATGCTGGGACTACGGTGCACTACATAAACTGCTGTTGCCAGCTGGTCGATACTAAGCTTGTTGTGTTTTCTGTAACTCACAGGACATTTGATGCAAGCACACCATGTGCCGTCTAATAATGGTTTTTTTAAAAGCTCACCTGAGGTTACTTTATACACAATGGCTTGCTGCTTTGCAGTTTGACACCATGTCAGCTTCTATCTCTAAATTAAACTTAAGTTCCTTAACTGATATGCACAGGTTAGATAAAATATGGGTCGCTTTTTCTGCCAGCAAATGTTTATATTACCATGGCGCTGTTATTTTCCGAATTCAGTCTTCATGGATGCTCATATGAAAAAAACTAAGCGTAGACTTTTATTGAAATTAATTATCTAAACAGCAGTCGCAGGAATGACTGCCGTTTTTGTTTGGCAAATATTTTTATTCTTCTCTACCGGCTGTAGTCAAGACATTCCAATAAACATTAGCGTTAACAGTTAGAGCCAAAAATGTCAAAATATTTAACTCATTTTGAATTTTGTGGTCAATAAACTGCTCAAGAAATTTGGGTTACACATATCCATTTAAAAATGGTACTTTTAATGAGCAAACTATTCTGTAAGTCTAAATTTAGTGTTTTGGGAAGAAAGTTCCTACAAAATCGATTTCAAGAAATGAAAGTCGGAAGGACTGCTCTACATTTGAAAATGGAGTCAGATTCAACTTATAAACTATGCAAATTTTAATCAGTGTCCCTTTGTTGGTAAAATATATCTATGCTGTTAGTCGAGATGCAACTTATTTAAAATCCATTTGATATAATTATTAATTTACTTTTTTAGTTAAACTGAGCAGCCGTTAACGAGAAAGAATAGCCCAATGAGGTTGGTAGTATTTTGAGCAATCATTTACACAATAAAAACTTTTACAATGTAACTTACTATATGTTCGGTGCTTTTAATCCTTTAGGTAGAGGAATATGCTACGCTGATTCGTTTGAAGGTAAAAGGGTGATATGCAAAAATAGAACATAGATGATGCATTTTTTGATGAGTTATTTTTTGTAAGTAATATGAGCTAATTTAACAGACAATAGTTTGCACGCGGTGATGGGTTAACAGCCTCTTTTCTCATCTAAGCGAATGCAAAATTACAGCGCAAAACTTTGAGTGTTCACGCTTTTTTGCCTTGAAAATTTCGCAACTGGAACTGCATAAGGGGCAGAGCAAAATATATTTGTAATGGTAAAAGAAAATGCTTACAAAAATAATTGATCTGAAATTAAGCTGCTCAGGCCGATTTCATGCCCCAAACAGTTATCGGGAAATGAACTTTTAAAAATGCATGATTTCAAATAATCTTCTTAGTTAAAAAAAAATGTTAGGAAACTAGACATGCATTCATTTTCCCGTAATTTTTATTTATACCTTCGGTTTGTTAAGCCCATATGCTTGAAATTTCTATAGGGTTTATTGGTTGAATGTGCAAGGGTCTTTTATTTGACAATTTAAAGTGGCGCACAGTTCGAAATGTGCAGGTTGCCAGGATAAAAAGCCATGACATCAAGGCGCACACGAGTGAGGTAATTCGTGTGGATTTCATTCTCCAAGTTCATTGGCTGCAACTCCGTCGCGTTGCATAAAATGCCATGTTGATCCCGATCGACAACAACAACCGGCAAAACATCGAGCCCGATAGCTCAGGGGTTACGGCATTCGTCCCTGACCAGAGTGACGAGTGTTCAAATCTCGGGTGTGGCAGCAATTTCCGCGGCTACACTGGAGTTTGGTATCTGCATCTGATGAGACCTAATAAGGTCGAAATACGTATCACGCAAGTCCTAATGTTTCTGCCGGTAATGCCTTAAATAACACTGTTACTTAAACATCGTAAACAATATATGCGTAGTCATGTGGCAAACGGTTGTGTGACTCAAATCCTTGCATGACAGCTGACAGGCATTAACTACCAGGGCAGGTGTGCCCTGCAGATGATCGGTGTACACATATGTTCTTATCTATATCCCGGTCAACAACCGACAAAACATCGAGCCCGATTGCTCAGGGGTTAGGGCGTTCGCCCCTGACCAGAGTGACGCGAGTTCAAATCTCGGGTGTGGCAGTAATTCCCGCGGCTACACTGGATTTGGGTATCTGCATCTGATGAGACCTAATAAGGTCGAAATACGTATCATGAAAGTCCCAATGTTTCTGCCGGTAATGCCTAAAAAGTAAATTATTCAGGTCTGCGGTACGTATGTCATGAAACATATTTCGGACTAAAATTTCTGTTTTCAAAAATGTTTGTTCGGTAGCCTTGCGTGACTTATCAAATTGCAGCCCTTATCATGAAAGAGTTTACTTCTCTGTTGTAGGACAATTGTCTGCTGTGGTCTCGGCAAAAAGCCGCCAGAGGGTTGTCGAAAGTGTTGTTTTTTACCCTGTCCTCTAGAACGCACTAAATTTATTCCACTTCAGACTTTTTTCAAAAGTTATATTGACGGTTAACACGAAAGTGAAATTCTGTTCTAAAGAAAATTTCAGACGCTTTTCTAGGTTATATTTTTCTAGAATATCAAAGATTGTTTGAGTAAGGGAGAAGTTTGCTTGAACAGGAAGCCATTTGTTTTCTATTCCGAACCGTTGAAACGATGCAGGAGCTTGTCGTCAAAGATAGTGGCGGAAACCAAGGAGTCCACACTTAGAAGGGACACAAGCCAACTAACGAGAAGTCACAAAATTGTGGGATAAGAAGAAGTTCGCCCAGCTACTAGACGATAAAACGTATCTCGACCTACTTGTACTTGTACTTGTAACGGCATTCACCTCGAGCGGGTTGAGCCGGCATCAGTTTTGACATTGACTGCATCACGAATCACAGCTGTCTAGGCGCATCGATCTTGCGCCTGTTCACACGACAGCACCATCCATTCACGGTTCCACTGGCGTAGGCCGTAGACGCATCGGCCGGAAACGGACGACAGATCCTGCTTGACCGTTGCTGTCCAAGTTTTAAGCTGCCCGCCGTGACGTTTATGCCAGGTTGAGGGAGGCGTTGCCACAAGCAGGTCACGAATCAGCTCACCATCATCACGCCGGGACGCATGCCCGAACCACCGAAGTCGTCTCTGAAACAGGAGTGGAGGGAGAGCGTCCAGGTGACAGCGTCGGCGGAGATTGGAGCAACGAATTCGGTTAACGCGTCGGTGACGAAGGATGTGGCGTAGGCAGTCATTGTCAAACAACTCAAGGCGCCTCATGTCCTCAACACGCATAGGCCATGTCTCTCCGCCATAGAGCAGGATAGGTCGAACCACTGCTTGGTTAACACGGGACTTTGTGCGTAGTGATATTTCCCTTCTATTCCATAGAGGAGCGCACAGACGGTAGAAGGCAGATCGGGCACGGTTGACGGGTGATACAACCTCGTCGACACCTTGACCCGTTTCCGTGACCAAAGAGCCTAAGTATCTAAACGAGTCGACCACTTCGAGAGGAGTGCCATCGAGAACAATTGGCGTGACAGATGTAAAAGGGCACACAGGAGAGCATGACTTGGGTCTTAGTCGCGTTAAGCGTAATCCGATGGATTGGGCACGCTCATTGACCTTGTCCAACGCCTGCTGAACTGCAATACAGTTTTCGCCAAAGAGGACGACGTCATCAGCATACGCCAAGTCACTCACCCATTTCGAGCGATAAAACTGCACTCCCGGGAAGTCATTCAGTGCTTTGGTCATGATCCAGTCCACCGCATAGTTTAACAGGGTTGGTGAAATGGCACAGCCTTGGCGGACGCCCGTCCTGACGCTAAAGGCTTCCGTGTCACCGTTCTGCATCCTCACCCGTGTGGAAGTGCCACGATAGTATGCCTGCATGAGATTGAGAAGCTTAGGTGGTAGGCCGTCCGTCCTCATTATGTTCCACAGCGAACTGCGATCAACAGAGTCAAATGCGTCAGAAAAGTCAATGAAGCATAGAACAGTGGGTTGTTGGTGACCGCATCTCAGTTCCAGTACACGGCGGAGATTGAAGATCTGGTCGGTGCAGCCACGACCTGGTCGAAATCCACTCTGGTTTGGGTGGGTGCGCTGGTCTCTCGCAGTTTGGAAACGTTTGAGCAGAAGAGACGTGAATGTTTTCGCCGCTACATCGATAAGGCATATGCCTCTGTAATTTCTGCACGCTCGTCTGTCGCCTTTTTTAAACAAGGGAAGGATCACTGCTTTTCTCTAGTCAGAGGGCACACCTTCGCTGTCCCATATCTTGGCAAATATTTGTTGTAGCCAGGGCCCAATAACCTCAGGTGCACATTTAAAGAGCTCCAGCGGGAGGTCATCCTCACCAGGTGCCTTGTTGTTGCGTAGCCTCAGGAGAATGGAGACAACTTCCTCTACACTGGGTGGGTCTGTGTTGCACTCATACAGATGGTGAGGATCGTCCGCATTGGGCGACAGGTCAGACATCACTGGGTGATCATGGTTAAAGTGGTCACAAAAATGCTCGCGCCATCTCTCTAACCGGTCATCGATCTTAGTGATGACAGCACCGTTGCGATCCAGTAAAGTCTCGGTGGTGTTCCACGAACCTCTGCTGGCCTGCTTTAAGAGTCGATAGAGCATGTGCGTGTCACCTCTGGTAGCTGCTCGCTACCTTTCCGTGGCAAAGTCACTCCAGTAGGCGTTCCTTTCGGCTCGGATGGCCCTTGTCGTTTGGCGCCGCAGCTCTCTGTAAGTGGGGGAGCCAGTGAGTCTGGCTCGGCCGGCCTCCTCAGCTAACTCAAGCGCGGGTCTAATGATCCAGTCGCGATGTCGCCGTCGGATTTTGCCCGGATGGGTGTCTGCCAGCTCTGACATCGCGGCCTTCAGGGACTGCCACGCGGGCTCTGGGTCCGCTCGGGCGTCAGGGTATGGGCCGTCGAAACGGTTCTGGAGTGCTAAGTGGAAGGCGTCGCCAGCAGAGGACTTCAGCTTTGCGACATCGATCCGCTGTGGTCGATAGGGTCTGTGAATAGCTCTCAAACGCAAGCGAAGGGTTGCGCGCTGTTGGACATGGTCCGATGCATGAGCGTTTCCTGTATCAGCACCGCGGTAGGCTCGACAATCCAAGACCGAGCTGGCCCAGCGTGCTCGGACAAGGATTTGATCTATTTGGGCCTGGGTATGCCCGTCCTTTGAGTACCAAGTGACAAGGTGGTGGCGCGGATGATCAAAACGGGTGCTTGACACAACTAGGCGGTTTGACGATGCGAAGTTGACAAGGCGCTCACCGTTGGCACACTGCGCTCCGACAGCAAATTTGCCTACCACATGACGGGTTCCAGCGTCACACACACCTGATCGGGCGTTCCAATCACCGACAATGACGAGTAGATCGCTTCTTGCGATGCGGTCAACTGTTCGCTGGAGGTCGCCGTAGAAGTAATCTTTTACGCTGTCATCAGCAGCCTGAGTAGGCGCATGTACCGAGATGATGGAAACGTTGACTGGGGCACTTTTTAAACGGCCCAAGCGATCCACGGTGAGACAGCCTCCCACTCTAGCAGACTCGAGTGAAATTCATCGGCCAAAGCTATAGCGACACCATACAGTCCAGAGTTGTCGGACACACCACTGTGGTAGAGATGGTACGCAGAGTCAGTTCTTGGTACTTGCAGCAGTTTGTGGCCAGTGCCAGGTAGGCGGACCTCAGAGAGACACGCCACACCAACACGGTATTCAGAAAGGGATTTGGCTGTTTTTCAGTTGGGCGCCGTCATCCCTCAGAGTTTGAACATTCCAGCCTGCAATTCGCAATCCGGCATCAGCTCGCAGTTTTAACACCCGTCCCGCGATGCCAAGAGGATGGGGCGTGTCGGTTCGCGCGGACGCCGTAGCAGAGATCGTATGTTGCGTATAGTTGTGATTCATGAAAGTGTAGAAAGTCAAGAAAGTCAATTCCGTGTTTCGTGGAGAAAAGGGGATTGGCGCTAGGTCCCCGGTCTTGCTACCCTACCAGAGCCCCGTTAGCCAAGCACAAGCAAGTTTCCGGCGCGCACCAGCGTGGAGTTGGGGTTGGATTTTACGCATCTCGACGGTTTTAAACTAATTGAGATGATGAGGCTTGGAAGCCTAAATTGTTGGAGATAATTTAATAAGATGAAACAGAAGTCAAATGTAAGTAATAGATAAGTGACTCCCAGCCAAGCACACTCCAGCTATGAGTGGACTGCAGTCCAGAGTCGCATTCAGGTCGACGAAGTCGCCGGGTCTGGAGGTCTGCAACAAGCAGTAGATCGTCTGCTCCGGAGGTATCTGATCGTATTTGATGCTTGCACCACGGATCTTTGTGGACTGCCCTTGAGAAGTAGTTGGCCAGTGAGCCAGACAAAGAGTGCCCTTGAATGGGGGTCATTTAAAATCGTCTCTTATGTACGCGTGGTGGTCATGCCAGACATGATCTGTCGCCGCGGCGTCTGAGTAAAGCATGGCTAAGAAGTATAAGGTCGTCACACAAGTCTAAGGGGTGACTGCGCTAGATACTTCACGTAGTATGAAAATCGGTTTATTGATCGATTTAGTTGCCATCCTTTAAACGGGCTACAATTCATTATTAACTTGATTTTCGAGCGGCTGTTATGCTGACGGTTTTGAAGTTGCAATCATGGCCCGTTTAGTAGTGCTGGGCAGCAACTAGTGATAATTCATCGCTCCATCGCGAGCGTATTCGCGATCCGAACATGCATTCATTCTGACCTGTGTGGTAAAAAGGACAGTTCAGGCATGGAATGTTATACACTCCCCCAGCTTGCAGTTTTGGAATTTGTCGGCCTTTGATTTTTTTCAACCTGCAACGCATAGTAGTTTCCGGCTATGTGTGACATTCTCACATTTAGCCCCGAAAAATTGTGTTCATGCGCTTCTGAGACTAAGAGTTATTTGCACGGTGCCTTGCGTTTGATATTTTAAATTTGTATAGTCACATCTTATGTTTAGTCTGTCACAGTTATTGTGAAGCATGCATACATTCATTGGTTTACGCAGAATAACTTTATGAGCTGGTATTTGTTCAGATCTGCGCCAAGATATGATTGGTAGTGCAAATACTTCACAAGCAGAAACCAAGAAATATAAAGTTAAAATGAAGCTGAATTTTAGTCTTGTGTATAGTTTTGTGTATTTAATGTGATATTACAGGAGAAACGATAATAAAACGTCTCAAAGTGTAATAAATGCTCAGTTTAACTATGATTTTAAAAAATGTAAAATGGAAAGAAAGATTACGAAGTTGAAAAAAACGTATATTCATCTAACTTCAAAGACAGTAAACCGTATAACCTGATTGGTGTAATGTCAAATACACAGCAGAAATTGCGCAGGGCATATTTTTACAGGGAACTTTTTATAAATTATGTAATGCATACGAGAAATACTTTATCCGAGAGGGAACAAAAGCCGAATTTTCGCCTTGCGTATCGTTTTGGGGATACAAATTAAAGGATAGAGAAAAAGATAATAAAGCGTCTGTGGGTGCAACAAATGCTCAGTTCAACTGCACTGTTAAAAATACAAAATGAATGGAATCATTAATTTTTTTAAAAACCAAGGTTAGCTCAGCTAACTTTAAAGACGTAAAGGCTTTTAATCTAATTGAGGAAATGAAAAATACACAGCAATGAGTGAGCACGGCATTCCCGTACAGGAAACTTCTTCTTTTCACTTTACGTAACGCATAGGTAAGCTGCATCTTAAATGGAAAGAAAAGACGATAAATGTAGACGGCGACCCATCTTAAAATGGTCTTTAGTTGGATAAGGCCATTGCTCAGATTTTGGACAATTTAGCAAACCGCAACTCAGCTAGCCAGGCTTCTAAAAAGTCTTTCAAACAGGCGCAGTTAAAAAATGCATAATCTAACTTGGAAAAAGCCATTGTGCAAGAAACTAATTTTAAACTTCTGACGGTATGTATAACCCTGCATATGTTTATACTGTCTTGTATGTCGATGGCCATTGTAGGTCTAAAACCTTGCGCCTAGTGTGTTTTCTTGCGCGCGAAATAGCTGATACTGTCATGGGTCACACTGCACCCTCTAATTCCCCACTCAGGTGGACCCTATGTCAAGACAGAATAAAGGTAACCGAAGAGTTCGATTAAGCGCAGTGCCTAACAAAGTTAATATGCCTCATTTCCGAACTGGATTGCGTATGGTTAAGCCAGATTTGCTTAAACGAGAAAGCCGTGACTCTGATCCACTCTGGGTGTGAGAAGCGTAAAAGGTCATTTAAAGGAGCCATTTATTCATGGCTCACTGTTTGAGGAGCAAAGTTGGTTGCCTCCCAATCTTCGACGTCTAGATCATCAAAATGGTCTCCAAGAGCATCATATTGTATACAGTGAACAATGAACTGAGAAAACATGGAAACAGAGTCTTCATAGTCACCCTCAGGTACACCAACATAAAAACCTGGGAATCACTATGGTTCCATCCCTGAAGCCGTCTTTGCAGTGTATTAGGGTTGCCAAGAGGCCGAACAGTGTTCTGTTTGCCAGTAAGCAAACTTTTGTCGACATCGATTAAAAAATAGCTGGCAAAATATTCGGGACATTTATTCGTTCACATCTCGAATATGGAGTTCAGGCGTGGCGCCCATGCTACCCAAAGACTACCAGTTGCTGGAAATAGTCCAAAGGAGGGCAACACAAATCGTATAGGGCCTAAAGTCTGCACCTTATGAATGTAGACTAGAAGAACTTTAACTTGTTCCTCTAGAGTGCAGGAAAATCCGAGGTGATCTCATACAGACGTACCAGCTCGTGAGGAATCGGCATTGTGCCCTGCAGTTTGATGACTTCTTCGCATTTGCCACGTCAACTTACCTCCGTAGAAATTCCTTCAAACTCCGGGGAACCTTATATCATCTGGATGTCCGCAGATGTTAGCTGTCACAGCGAGTCATCGGTGCCTGGAACGGACTGCACCAGGAGGTCATAATGGCGAACTCGACGAATGCATTCAAACGCAAACTGGATGTATATTTACTAAACAGATACCGTTCATATGCACAAGATAGCTTTATCAGCAGTCTTCGACGTATTGGTCACAATTATATATATAAATGTTTGGAACAAAGGTGCTCATCCGATCTATCTTTTAAGGGCACATACTTGTCCCGGAACTGCCTTGAGGCTCGTACTTGAGCGATATCAGGCTTGTCGTTAAGCGACCTCAGAATATGATGGAGTGCATCCAGACAAAGACAAGGGAGACCGGAATGGCCATTTCTGGCTTGTTAGCCGTCATCAGCCAGGCATACCCAATCTCAGGGGTCGGAACCCCCAAGATTCGAACCCGGGACTTTTGGTCATTGGGTTAACCACCGTACGTCGGCCCTTTCCCAGATTGATCGGATGAGCACCTTTGTTCCATCATATCCCCGATCACAACCAGCAAAGAAACGA
The DNA here is from genome assembly GCA_036362985.1 of Ligula intestinalis. Lineage (NCBI taxonomy): Eukaryota > Metazoa > Platyhelminthes > Cestoda > Diphyllobothriidea > Diphyllobothriidae > Ligula > Ligula intestinalis. The sequence goes on along the minus strand of JAYGXS010000004.1, from coordinate 62,900,097 downwards.
GCCCGCGGTGCCGAGGTAGGGTGGTTAACCCAATGACAAAAGGTCCCGGATTCGAATCTTGGGGGTTCCGACCACTGAGATTGGGTATGCCTGGCTGATGACGGCTAACAAACCAGAAATGGCCATTCCGGTCTCCCTCGTCTTTGTCGGGTCCACTCCATATAAATGTTTACATGTGTTTATGTTACTTACAATTATATAGTAACATATTTGCTGTTGGATATTTTATACGTATTGTTTTCAATAGTGTCTTCGGAGACATTGCCTACTACCCTAAATATACTGAGCTATACTGATTTTCTAACGTATTCCGTTTTCCGGGCCTGTCCGGTATCTTATTACGAGATTAAGCACATGTGCCTGAGTGATTTTGGCGAATTTTCTGCACGGGGCACATACGACCAGGTGTCCAAAAAATAAACCCAATTTTAACAGAAAAATCCTGAGGAAAATTCAGATCACATGTGAGAAACGGTACTATTAACAGCCTGGTAGGAAGGAGCCATTCAGTCAAAAACTCTCAGATATGCCAATGTATCTTCAAGGTATATATAACGATTTTGAGATAACGCATCTTCCTTTACCCTTTTTTCCTTTTGGAAACCGTTGTTTAAGGCCATCATTTTGAAGAAAAATGCTACCCCGCTCTTTTACTGTTTGGACGTGTTTCCATAATTTTAAGTTTATCAGCCTTAGCTAGTCGTCAAATCCAAATGTTTGCCATATTTTTTAGCCTTTTGACAAAAATGGATAATCTTTTATTCAGACATCTGTTGATCAATGTATCAAAGGCTAGCTCACCTGCTAAGTTCTGGAAGCATTTTAAATCCTTTGTTTATAGCAATTCCACACGTGATCAGCTTTTTTACTGCCAGTGGTGATCTACTGCGCAATGGAAAATATTGTGCACCATTTGGCTATCCAAACTACATTAAGGTATATATTATGAAGGAGGTAATCCAGGGCTCGAGAAATCTACCTTGTCTCTAGTAGAGCGTTATTGTTGTCTATGACATGAGTTATGTAAACGGTCATTTCAGGCTCTTCAAACAGCAATGCATGTCATATTTAATCTATGCCAGCTCATTTACCCCTTCGGTTTGCCCTACTGACTATGATTGGACGACGTCGACTTATGTTATATTTTTAACGTTACATTAACTGTTCTCTTTATTGCCAGTTCTTCATCGCACAATATGTGTAAGTGTAGCGGAAAAGAAATCTTTGAGAAAACGATGATGAGCGACGAGGAATGACGATGCGCTTGCGCATACTCCAACTCCTGTTCAAATATTATTTAATTGTATTTGAATAAGCTATAATTAACGAACAGGGGAAGGTTTTGAGAGACCTTATTTGTGGCCTTTCACGAACGTGGCGTTTAATTAAATTCTATTTCTATGATGCTTTTTGCTTGATGAGTATTTTATAAATTATTTGCCTTTCGTACGGCAGTTGCTTTCGATAATATTAAATTTAACTCAAAATAAAAGAACAAAAACAAAGTCAATTCACTTTCAAGTTTCGTTTGATGGGGACCAGAACTCTGAACAACGCAAAGAATATAAGGATTTCCTTCGCTTTTGCGCTGTTCAAATTTCTTGCGGGAAAGCAATGCTTTAACCAGCAGTATGCCAAGAAACTCGCAAAATATTAATCAAAATTCTTCTATCGTATTTCAATTTATATCTTTTCACGATGAGCTTACAAAGCATAGCAACAAGAAAATCAATCCCGCATTTTGTTGTAAGATTATCTTATTAATCTTATATAAAGCAACATATAAATGGCTAAGGAAAAAACAATTGTGGCCATTTCGCTTGATTATAGATGTTTGAGATATATTGGTGCAGAAGGAAGATTCGAAGTGCTTATTCAAAAAGACAAAAGGTCTTCATCCTATTCGGTATTTGATTGATGTGAGTATTATGGTCATGAATCTGATAGCTGTTAAGCTTGCAGCCTAACATGTTTTGGTAGGTCTTAAGACCGTGCAATTCATATACAATATACTTATCCTGTAAGCAGGTATTATCTACATTTATTTAATTATAAATGGATTTCTTGACACAAATGACAAGTAGTCAGCATCTTAATCGTTTTGCATGCTTTGCAAGCCATTAACGCTGCCCTGCGTGTCGATTTTTAGCAGAAGACCTTATACTTTCGAACATTTTCCGGCCGAAAAGCCTTCTATCAAGCATCATACGCATAAACGTTGCCGATTTTTGACGTTTCATGAACTATAAACGGACAGTTTTTACAAGAATAAAACATGTATTTAAAATATGTAAATTACAACAGTACTGATAGCTTCCTTTTTAATTTCTAGAGATTACTCATATTTTGTTCCGGTAAGAGCCTGTACATCATTTACCGTAGTTGCGCACGTTTTTTCGTCCCACCATACTTGGTCTTCAAATCTTGTTATACATAACTGATATCTTCTGTGCTAAAGCCCATTACACTTCCTGTTAGTGTAAATATAGTTTGATGTCAATCATACTAAAATGTATGTTGTATCTTTTGAATTATGTTACAAAATTCCAGGGGGCATAGCATTCTAAAACATTTCTATTTTCAGCCTCCCGTAAAAACTTCACTTTATTCAAAGTGCTTACGTCTAAAGTATCCATGTTTCTGAATAAGTTTAAATACTGATTATAGTAATAGGACACGAGCAAAAGCTTAAAGTGCTCGTTTTTAAGCAAATAATGTAACCCTTCGTTCAGTTTAAAAAAATATATAACTAATCTCGAAAATTTATGCAAACAACTGAGTGCATTTCTGGTTTTCAAGCTAGCAGTTGCATATTTTTTTGTAAGGACTATCATACATTTACCTACGATATTATAAGTACGACATATTTGGCTCACGATTAATAAATGAACAGCTGCGACGTTTTACAAACATATACCTCACGCTCTTCAGCCATTCATAATGAGGAGAATTTTAGACTTAAAACTACATTTTTTCCAAATAAATCTTTTAAGAATAAAAACTTTGCTATTGAAATACCATTAAAGATTTCTCGAGCACATACGCAAGAAAATTTGCTTGATCAAAAAGAAAATGTCAAACGTAGACTGCTTATGTGAATTTTTGCGCTGAAATCTTTCCAGGCAGCCAAAAAAGCACGCCCTTGAAACGTTTTGGAAATTATGCTATAGGATAATTATAATTACGACCCTGGAAACGTTATCCTTCCAAATCGAACAAAAGTCTTTACAATTTTCACCTATAAAGTAAATAGATTGCACATATACTGATGTCTCATCTGTCATTAACTGTCCACATCAGATATCGTTTTAAGTGAAGCTCCGACTATGAAAATGTCTGCTCCTATTTGTATTTTAAATTGTGACACCGCGCATTTTTGAATGCCAACTTTATGACATTTTGATCGCCTTTACCGATGGCGTTGAACGTGCGCCTCATAGTACAAAAGCGGTCCCATAGAAGCACATTAAAGATCCGACGTCTTGCCGTGACTCAAAACACTTCGAATAAGACTGCACGATAATCAGTATTTCAACCCTAATTAATGTTGTTTTGCAGGGGATTACCCGTCTTTCGCAAACTATGGGATTTTGATTGCAGCCCTCGCCATACTGTACTGATGTAGCCTGTCAGCTAAAAGTGAGATCTGGGCCATATGCGTCCTTTTATATGCTAATCCCGAATAAAAATAGGTTGCAACCAGTTGTTGCACAATGGGATTTAGTAAAATTCAGGCCCACACAATGAGACCTTTCTTCCATCCCGCGGCCTTTACCGCCTGACAGTTGTGGTACAGTGATTGTCAAATGTTTGTTGTTGAACAGAAAGTGTAAGGAAAATCTACGCTGCAAAGTTTTTCTGTCTTCCACCTCCTTTGCAAGTTCTATCTGACGCTTTTGTCCCACCAGGTCCGAGTGAAAGAGCTGGAAGGAGTGTGATACATGAAGGGCAAGATTTCTGTGACTATAATCTAATAGATGCACAAGTTGTCATGTTACCTTCAAGCCTGCGGAGCGTGTTGCTGAAATTAACGGTCAAATTGTCAGATATGCAAGGCTTGCGCAACACGTACAACACTGTATTCCCCGTCACAGTCTCTTTTGACAGGTAGGAGGACTACAGTTGGATTCGGATGGATGTACGGTAGACGCCACGAATTGCGTAACATTTTGACATCTGCGAAAGATTGATACGCTTTCGCTAATCGGTATTGACTCAGGTTGTGATACTGATTATTGGGTAGTCTATGCTGAAGATTATTTCGTCATGACAGGATTCGATATTTTAAAAAAATTTCGTCCTGACTACCAGAAAAAAGTATATATTTGAAAAAATGGCTACTTAAGTAGTATGCCTTTTAAATTCAAATATATTTTATGTACAATTTGCACGAAATAAATTATTTCTTGTGCTTGTCTGATAGCAAACTACGCCTTCTTTAAATGTTTTACTCAATGAAGGGGTAGCTTTTGGTTATTAAAAAAAATTATAATTTTGAGCTGTTCTACAATTGTGAGGTGTTTATTCATAAAAAACCGCATCCGCCAATTTGTTAATGATGCCTATAATTCATAAAATATGTTCCACAACATTTTCAATATTTATGACAACTATGTGATTTCTTCCTCAAACAGTAGGCGAAAACGTACCATTCCTTAAACAGGATGTACACAGTTCGCAGTGTTTAAACCTTGAATTCGAGCAGTAACTAGGTTAGAATATTATTCAGCTATTGAGTAACTTTTTATAAAGGAAAGCTACTCTTTTTAGTCTTATGTTTAAAGAAGGCGTAATTTTCTATCAAAAAATGCAGGAAATATTTTTTTCGTGCATGTTTTTAATAAAATACATTTGAATTTATAAAGGTAGTCAAACTCTAAGATAAAAGGCATACTACTTAAGTAGCCAGTTTTTTAAATAGAAATTGTTTGCTAGTAGTCAGAACAAAACTCGTTAAAATGCGTTAGTCCTATCATTACGGAATATACTTCGGAATAGACTACACGATAATCAGTATCACAGCCTGAGTCAATACCGATTAGCCAAAGAAAATCAGTCTTTCACCTATGTCGAAATGTAATGTGATCTGTGGCGTCTAATCTACGTAGGCGTGCCAATACCTTTCCATATATAGCGTGTTTTGCGAGTGCGCTATCGTGGTAAAGACTACCGTGCCCTGCTTTTATCCTCTAGTAGTCCAAATGTATCTACCGTGTTGTCCCTTCTGGGGGCACCGTCACTGATCCATATTAAATTGTGGACTACGTTTGCTTAGAAGTTATTATCCTTAAAAGTGAGTTTAACAGGCATTTTTTCAAGTTTTTTTAAATTAGACGCTGAATGACCAATAATTATTATGCATCTCCTTAGCTCGCCAAAAAATGTAGAGTAAAATTATACAGCAGTTTACAAAAAACTATAATTTTGCCTAAAGCTCACATAAAAAAATGTAATTGTTGCGGAAATTCAGGAAAGTACTAGAATAAATACTGATCACCATTAATAAACTGCAAATCAATCCAATGTGTGTGTCCAAACTGAAGGATCAATTACAGAATCCTTTGTTTTGCAAGTGTGCGCGTCTTTAAGTTCCGAAATTCTGGTGATGATTTTAATTGTCTGAACGAAGGCAAATCACTGTGTCCTTTTAATGGTAAAAATTACCTCTGAAATTATGTGTTTGCCGAGTGCAGCTTACTAAATAGTTGTCTGATCCTGAATTCCGCCCTAACCCCCCCCCCCCCCCCATTTACAGCTCGTTACCTTTGAAAACCAATTTCCTCGGTGATTTCTTTGACAAAGATTTCTGTTTAACTTTTTTATGTCATTGCCTACATGTTCAGGCCAACTGAGATATTAAAACTTCAGTGCCATTGTTTAATACATAATTGGTATAGATATATGCATATATCCCCTAACCTAATGGGAAAATTAATTTTAGCATAACATATATATTTATATCGCGTTCATCATCCCTTAAAGGCAAGGCAAAAGAAGAGAGGGCGGGTTCCAGGTCCAAATTATATTTGAACTGACGTTTCGAAAATCTTCTTGCTTCCATCGTCTACCAAGTCTGAAAGTATCAAGAATGGCCATTTTGAGAATAAAATTTTAACAATGACAGTAACAATCCTATCTCTAATAAACGAAGTGCCGTTAACAGTCTAGTAGATCAAGCCAAAAAAAGAAAACAGGAATAAGGCAGTTGCAATCCGAAGCCCAAACCATATACTTGGTGAAACCATCCTAAGGTCAAACACGTGTTTTAAATAGTTACCAGGAGCCACAGGAAGTCCCAAATTCGGATGGCACATAAAACAACGGCAACGGTACGCACCCAACTGGGGGACTTTAAGTATCTGGATAAGCATAAAGTTGCATAAAAATTCCTATGTAGTGCATGAAATGCCATTTACTGCCCTTTGATTCGAAAATCCGCCTCGGCGGGCGTTTATGAATATCACTTGGTAATAAAAAGGCCGGACAACTTCTCCGATTTGCCATGCATATTAAGGGCACTAGCTGCACCTTCGCGTGGGTAAAAACTCGTCTTGTCACTATCTGTGCTTTCAAAAGAGCCAGTACTTCCTCAAGATTCTCCACCAACCGACCTATTTACGCGTACCATTCTCAGGCAGAAATGAGAAATATGCGAGCCAGTTCCAACGGGATGAGAAAATAGTCATGTTAGGTGTTTCTTGGCATTTATACTTGTCTCTGCGTCTGACAATGACGAGCGGAAACAGCGTTGAAACGTGCGCAATAAAGCTTTTTTACCAAATATCGTAAATGACTTGAGCGTATCTTTCTTTCGAGTGCCTATCCCTCAATATGCATAAATTTATTTGACAGTTACTATTTTAGAAGTAAGTTTATATCAAAAAATTGTTTTCAGCAACTCTTCATCAGACCAAACATTTGCAAGGGTAATTAACGCCGTACATGACAATTAAAGTTTGAATAGGAAGAATAATCAATAACTATATAACACGGGCGCTGACTTCTAATGTTAACCATGGGAATATTTGCGGAACTTAGACAATCCAAAGTTACTATTTTGTTGTCTCCTATTTCCATGGCTCAAATAAGTACCTGGCAGATGGATATTATCGACAAAGACAAGGGTGACTTGAGTAGCTATTTCTGGCTCATTAGTTTCCATAAGCTAGCCAGGTGGTGCACAAGCTGAGGCTGTAACCTCTGTTCTACTGATCAGAAGTATAACACTCTCACCAACGTGCTGGTTGTCTTGCTGATTAAGTATGTCAGGATTGGAAGTATCAAGTGGCATCTCAACTTTATACAACGTTTTGAGGACCTCCCAAGAAATAAAAGACCCCACCTGACGAGTTGTTTGCACTGCCTGCAGGCAGAGAATTGTCTTTGATTTTTGAAACGCATAAATACATATTTAAAAATTCATATTGGCGAACATACGTTTTTGGCAATTCATCAGCGGGCCAGTACAATGCAAGGACAGAAATGGTCAGTTATAGGTAGTTTCGTTCTTAAATTGTTCGTGGGATAGCGGAGGGGGGTGGGGGTTTAATTAGTCGTCATGATGACCCCTCGGCTCACGCATGCGGGTTCTAGCCTGTTGATGGCGTTGGGTCCGGCAAGCAGGGTGGAGGGTGGAGGAAGGAGTGTTCTCAGTGTCGGCGTGCATATTTGGTGGGGGTGTCTGTTCTGACGGCACGGTATTCACTGGGGTAGTAGGCCAGGGTAAGCAGACTGCGGCTACGAGCGTCTTTTGACGGCATAGACTGGGTTTTGCTAGCCTGATTGCCACTGCCTCTGCTGTGGCTAAAACCCGCTTGCACAAGCCTTTGGAGTAGCGCGTTGGCGTGCGGTACATGACCCGAAAGGCTTCTTTCGCGTCCACTTGGTGGTTCGTATCAATGAGGTAGGCGAGGATGGACCTTGAAATCGCTCTGTTCTCTCCTTTGCTGAGCCATGCCGGTATTTGCTCCCGTATTCTCTTCTCCAGACGCCGCGTCGTTTGGCCAATATATCTCGCTCCACAGAAGCAGGTGAAAGAATAGATGCACATCGATGTGGCCTGAAACGATAGTCTGTCTTTACCTCCCACAGCAGAGGCAGCGGCAATCAGACTAGCAAAACCCATACTATGCTGTCAAAAGATGCTCGTAGCCGCAGTCTGCATATCCTGGCCTACTAACCAAGTGAATACCATGCAGTCAGAACAGACACACCCACCAACTATGCACGTCGACACTGAAAACAACCCTTCCTCCTCCATCTTCCCTGCTTGCTGGACCCAACGCCACCAACGGGCTAGAACCCGCATGTGTGAGACGAGGGAACACCACGTTGAATAATTAAACCCCCACCTCCTCCCCCACCCCGCGAACCATTTAAGAACTACACTACCTATAAGTGGCCATTTCTGTCCTCGCATTGAACTGGCCCGCTTATAAGTTGCCGAAAACGTTTGTTTGCCAAAATAACTTTTCAATCGTAAAATGTGCATTTTTGCAGAATTACATATTTGAAAATGTAATTGTTATTGCATTCATATTATTTAAAATGGGATTCCTAGTTTATAAGTCAGAAAATGTAGAGGAGCGTTCTTGAGAGAGATTTATTGAGTGCCGGACGTTTTGACGAGACGGCAGCAGACACAGCAGTACCTTCGTTTGATGGAAACGTCGGCAGTGGAAACGAAAGCGATATGAAAATGCTGGCCACAGCTGAGCACAGCAGCTCAGCTGATATTCGCAGAATACGCACATGAAGGAGGAGCTATGCGCCTGATTTTTAATTATCTGAAGATGAGTAGATAAAACAAGTACCTGGAACGTCATCAATTAACCCCTCTCTGTGAAGGCTCTTCTTCCTTCAATTGATATTGCATTCAATATCATGAAAATAATTTCAATCTCTACGCCACTTTCGGGGTTGAGTCTGCAGAAACGTCATTTAGTTATCTTACTTTCACAAACGCTTGAAAGTGTTACAAATAAATGGGCCAAAAACTGAATGGTTACGTATACTGTAGTTTCCTTCATTATGCAGTGTTATCCCGAATCCTAGATCGTTTTAGGTCGTACGTTTTAACCTTAGTTATTTTGTTGCCGAGCACGAGAAAGTCGCAAGTCATGTCAACTGAGGATGGGAACATTCAGTCGTGTGAAGCTAATGTGCACCGATCTATAAGAAGCTGCGACCTGTTTTGGTTCAGAGCTGTTTGGTCTGACACGCATGTCTAAACCCAACAGGGAAACTCCTGTCACAGCCCTATGTTATTCACTGCTAGCTTCTATTGACACGGTAGGCGTTCCCGCCCACGCTGGCTTACGTGTATACGTGCCGCTCAGTCCATGTTCGCTACAGCCTCTACAGCCATAATCTTGCTACCTGTTCAGGAATGCTTACTAATCAGGGGCCACATTATAGACTTCACCTTTTGTTGCGCCCGCGCGTGCAGCCGTCACCCCCCGCCCCCCCCCCCTCCCCCCGCCTGCCAACGCGCCGGCTGTCCGTGCTCAGTGATTGGCTACTTGGTGGCACACTCGGGTGCACCTTGCGCAAAGCTGACATTTAGGCTCTCAAGAAGTACAGAGTCTGAAATGCCAGACTGTCAAGGGGTTGATAGCCAGAAAAGAGGGAGGCGGCAGTCTGCCAGACATGCTTTCCCTCGCTCTTTTGCCTTCAGCGCTGACTCTATGGTGTTTTGCGTCGGGCCTTCCCTACGTGGGAATCTACAACAGGAGGTGTGATTGCTTGCTGAACCCCAATTAGTTCGCAGACCCATGAAGATAGGGCTCCTTGTCTTGCAAAGCATCAATCTCCGACTGCAAATGACCCCTTTTTCCAATGTGAATCTTCGACTGCCGTATTTCTTCTTGTACTCCTGTCATTTGCCTAATGTCTAGCTTTTTTATAAAGCGTTTATAAAATCGTACACACGCAAGTAGAAAATGGGAAAGGTCATTGATCGTTGGGCCAGAACCCTCCAATATAATCTAGAGTTGCAGAGGTACGCACATCTGGGAAATATACCGATTTGCCCATTGACATATCTCCGAAAGACAATTCCTATGACACTCATCTTTCATGATTTTTCCTCGAATAAGTGTACAGACTACAGAGTTAAAAACGTTTTTAAAGTTGGATTGGCAGTAATTGGTATGTGACAGTAAGGCATTTTCTGGAAGAAAACTTCAAAAAAACGGAAGGAATTCATTAAAGTAAATTTTATTTGTAAATAAGACTTGCTAAAATGTCTCTTAACTTGTCGGAACGCGAAGGGTTGCATTGCTATAGTCTAGCTAACAATAAAAGAAGAAGCGCCCACTACGCAAGGATTATTTTCAAATTATTGCATATTTTGAAATCACACAGTACGGAAGGGAATGCTACACCCGCGAATGTGTACAAGCAACAGTCTCAGGCAACAGATACTGACCATCAAAATTTAATCAGACAATTTTTTACCTGCTTTTTGCTAAACTTCATCTAAGTGTTTCAGGTTTCCGTCTTTTAAAATCTATTTTTTATACAGCTACGTTGCACACATTACAGAACATGTCCTGTTTAATGGTGCATTAAAGGGTTTGATTTTCATGCGTATGTGTTTGAACGATATTTCGAAAAATCAGGCCAGCGAGCTTCTTATTCCAGGGAGCGCATTTTCTCCTGAACTATGTCTTTCAACTCGCCCGTTCGTTTTATTATTTTGTTTCCTGCTGGCTTCGCGAAAGTCCTCCAGGATTATTGCCGCTGAAATAAAGGAGTAAATTGCAGACCGACTTAGAAGTGTCGTTTAAATATCGACGTCCATGTGACCGTGGAAAAGAATGAATAAAATGCTTTATGAAGTGCGTTTTGAGCGATTATTATGTGCTGGAGGTACAGTTTCTGCTCAAACTAACAAAGTATTGGTGATAATGATCAGCGCAAACTAAATCAAGGTATATGTGGCTGAAAATTTGCTATTCGGTCCTATCCAACCTGTACTATGGCGAGTGCAACAAGCGAAATTCCGCAAGATGCAAAAGACTGGTGATCGAGAAGAAGAAGAAGAAGAAGAAGAAGAAGAAGAAAAAGGAGAAGAAGGAGAAGAAGAAGAAGAAGAAGAAGAAGAAGAAGAAGAAGAGAAGAAGAAGAAGAAGAAGAAGAAGAAGGGGACTCGATCGCTGGGACAATATGTTTATTCGCCTGATGGTTCGACATCCGATGCAGATAAATCATCAGATACATGAGTAGCAGAAACAGGTAAAGCATGCACAGAAGCTTGCAGTATTTACAGGACACAGTCATTACTGGAAACATACAGCGACAATTAACGTTTATTGCCTTCCTTCGCGTGGATTGCTTGTTGGACGGCACGCGGGCTCTGACCTGTTGAACATTCATCCCGGGCGGTGGGTTCGGGCGTGATGATTGCTCGGCCGTCTGGCTCTCCGGTGTTGGCGTAAGATGAGGCGCTGGCCTGCCCGTTCCTCAAGTGACGACTTGCTTTGGCCAAATTAACTCTCAGGATTAAAGATGGATTGAGCAAATCGTTGCACTTGTTTATGGATTAGGTGCCCGTGGACCATGACTCAAGTAGATCTCGGCTCACTCGATTGTTACCTCTTGCGAGAATTTTGGCCTCATCAAATCTGAACGTGTGGCCAGGTCTCGTCAAATGAGCCGCAACTTGAGAATTGGCAACATTTCGCCGCATTGCTGCACTTTTTCTCAATTGCCTTCTGGGACACGCATGTTCGCTTGTATTGGCAGACTGATGATCATTCGCAAAACAACATTAAGTAGCGTTTGCATACAGCCTATCGAGCAGCCGAATTTCAAGCCTTTTCAGCCACTCTCGGAAGCTGCCTTTTTAAACAGCTTATTTCTGGCTCCTTAAGAAAAAAGATTCTGTAAAAAATGGCTTTTTTTAGTAGTCATTTTTATCATTGAATTTGACTGTCTTTATCAATTTAAATATATTTTATGGAAAACATACACGAAAATATTTTTCTTGAAGTCGTTTGGTTGCACCTTACACCTTTTTTTAATTTTAAACTTCAAAAATGGGCCTCTTTTGGTTTTACAATAGATTCCAAATGGCCGGATCGCTTTGAATTCTACTGACTGCTAGGCTTGAATTCAAGATTTCAAAATTGCCTGCTGTGTACACCCTTGTAAGGGCAAAGTATTTCCTTGCATAAGATTTGTGGACTACGCCATATAGTTTACATAAAATTGTGCAATAAAAATAATATTTTGTGTTCTTTTTTCTTTAATAAATATTTAAATTTATAGACGCAGTCAAAACCAATGACAAAAATGCATACTTAATAAAAAGCCAACTTTAGAAAATTGAATTTTTATAATGGGTCAGGAAAAAGTTCGTTAAAAGCCGATGTGAATGAAAATGTTTGCGTTACGGCTGTTTGATTATTTGTTTGTCAACTCCACCTAATGTTGTTTTGCAAATGACTACCAGTCACAAAACTTGCGGCCATTTTGTTTGCACCACTCGTCATACTGCAGAGCACTATAAGCGCCAGAACACGCCTTCGTGGGTCTGCTGCTAGCAAACAAATTTCAGCCTTCTTACTGGTTAAAATGTTTTTACTTATTAATGCAATCTGTTGGGTTAAAGGGGCATGTTATTCAAGCAATCAAGCAATTAAAACAATAGAAAAGGCTTCCCATTATTATTTATTTAAATGACTACACACCGCTGTCAAATATTGCATCTTATATTGAAGTATGTTAACTTTTAAAACACTGATTTTTTGTTGAAAATAAAACAAAACTTATGTGTTAAAAGCCCAGCTTTGGCATAATATTCCATCTTCATTCCAAATTTTGCTTTACTTGAGCTCGTAAATAATAAGGTTCTTTAGGCAAAGATGTTCTATCTAGTTCATGCACGGAAAAAGCAGTGTATTAACATTCGACTGCTCTACAAAGATGCTTTCTTATCTATTTATCATCAGTGCTGGTGGCGCCAGTTAGGGCTCTTAGAAAATTCAAAAATTCCACTGGTTAACATATTACGTGGATACACCGGATATTGTAATGCATGACGGATAACAGTAAGTGTTTCTCTGGAAGGAGTGCTTTGTTAAATTACTTAACATAACTTACAAACGAGAAGCATATCACCAAAGATTTTAATATGTTCAACGTATCCTCAGCCCCAAAATCAATATTTTGGCTGACCAAATTAACTGGCAAACTAACTACTGCATAATCATATCGTTTTTCTTAACTATAAACATTCTTTCTTCCAAGGATTTTTGCATGAAGGAATTCAGCCTTCTTCACGTTAAATCAGTCAACATATAAGGCATTTTATTGCTGAAAAAATCTCAGTAATTCACCTTCACTTTTTTGTAAAAAATTATCATCACTTCTGCATTCGCATGCTTCTGAGCTTATATTTAGATGTTGAGCATACCATATTGAGTTACTTTATGAATATAGGCAGATGATGCTATGCAGTTGTTGAGATTATGGATTCAAGTATGTCTGCCTCTAAAATTTGATTTTTTTGAATTTCAAAGCTTATATGCAGAAAATGGTTTTCTTATTCATACTTACATATTAAAGGCATTGCCAGAAAGTGGGCATCCCGATGCAAACGAACCTTAATGAAACCCTTGAGTTTTTAATAAAGTGACAATGGTAGCGAAATATTCCAGCAACATGAACACTAAATATATCTCTCAGTTTGCCCAAACTATCAATATTTTAATATTCAACAGGATAATCATATTATTATATTGAGATCCGCACCTACTCCGACGAACGTAAAATTCAAGGTACGATCAGGAAGGATTGAGATCAAAGTATATCAAAGACTGGTCTCATTCAAGTACTGAAGAAGTTGATGCAGTTTAGTGTGAGAAAAAAAATGCGACCATGAATAAACTATACAGCCTTCAGGTAAGGTAAAAATTGAACTGGTGTCGAGATGTTTCGCAACCACAGAAAAGTGTCAATCACACGTGATTTAGACACGTGCTCATACCAACCTTATTTGCGCCCATAACTAAGAAAAAAACTAATGTGCGTTCAGTTTTTACCCCACTACCATTGCGCATTCCACGGCGGAACTCGAAAAGCCATTCTCGTTGCTATTTTGCCAAGGGTCTAGGTCTAACTGCAAAATACTAGCTTAGTGAGACTGGTTTACCCTATTAAACAGAAACAGCTATCTTCACGATGCACAATGAACGAAAAATACCCATGCATCTGATTGAAGAGTAGAGTAAATATGCTTAATGCAGTCACTGGACTGGTTTTTTACAAGTGAATCTTTCCTTGAGAAACAAGTGGAGCTGATATAAAAAACGTCTAAAAAGTGCAAGCACGTTCCTGACAAAAGTGAAAACCAAATTCAGAGTGTACTGTTTATCAGTTATGCTGTGAGACGCCAGTTGAACTTCTAAACAGCCTAATCCTAGGATCCACAAAATAAATTGAGCTTTAGCTCACCCCCTTCTAAAACCTAATTCTTTTTAAAAATGTTATCGATACCCTTGTAAGTTTAAACAGGTTTTTCAAAAATATGCTTGCATATATTGTTCTCGTGATCCTTTTGTATCAAAATAGTCTTTTTCAAATGTTATACTTGAGGTAAGAATGCCTTTTTTATTCAAAAAAATTGCTGCCTTTCAGATTTTTAAGTTTGATAAGTTTGCATTCGTAGTTCATCGTATCCGTCCATGTATTAATGCTGCTTATAAATTATAAAACACAGTCTATATCTAGGGCAGAGTTTTAATGACCGCTATACGACGCCTTCCACAAAGCGTATAGAAATGTGTGATTTAAGATTGAATGCGTACAGCCTGTTGTGTGGAATCTCGGATTTCAAGTTTACCGGCAGGTCGGATTCAAAATCTCTCAGTTACTAAAATGTATTCTTTTGAAAACGAACTCTATCCTTTCTTCAAACTCACTAATCGCTAACATTTTACACTTTCTGTCTTGAGGCTAACTATAGGGCTTAACCAGCAGCTGCATAGCGGCTAGAATTATAGGGAGATGAGCACTGCTGACGCAAACAACGAACCCATGCCCTAATAGTTAGAGCGCTGAACTAGTAATCAACTGATCACAGGTTCAAGCATCGCAGTTAGGTTTGGTTGACCAATGACTGCAATGAAACCCAAAGGGTGCATTCCAATTTCCCTTGATTTGTCAAAAATGTTGATTCGTTTAATTTTCTACCAGAAACGTACCAATAAATGTATTCTAAAATGCATAATTGAATTTTTTAACCTTAAAATTCACTGAAATGAAATGCATGCTTTATAACTAGCCATTTTCTGAGTGCCACTTTTGCAAATCGTCTAAAAGTTACTTCTCTTTAAATCGTGAAAACCTGATGTGACTGAAATATATTGAGGTTATAATGAACGATATTTAATATCTTAACCTTACGAACGTAATATTTTCAAATTGAATACCCGTTCAATAATTTTGGTTTGCATTGTATGAGCAAGTACACATGTGGTACTTAGTTCAGCATGCATCTCTTAAGCCAACATTTTTTAAAAATAAATTTAGCACACCCTCACATGGACGAGGTAAAGGAATGAGTGCCACTGACAATGGTTCAGAAAACGGAACTGAGCAGTAAGGAGTGCCACGGAAAATCTAACATTTTTGGTTTTTTTTCTACACCTTCCACATAATCAGAGGCGAAAAGAAGTTCTTAACATAAAGACCTGCATTTTGTTCTTGATTAAAGCGTAGGTAGAGGAGAGCAGTCGCTATACTAGGGAAAAGTATGCAAATTAAACTTTCAGCCTTCCTCCATTTGCTAGAATAATTTCCAAATATGCAGAAGACTGGAATGTAGATGCAAGTACATTTCTTACAACTTAATCTCAATATTTAAATGACGTCTGTTTATGAATTTGGGAATGCTCTTGCTTTCAACTGTCAGAAAAATGGGAATGATATCACTGTTTGGCAGGTAGTGTACTAAGTACGAGAGAGATACGTTTTATTTTGACAATATCGTTAAACAAATTATCAGTAAAAAACGTTCCCCATTGATAAGGAATACAATCAGGCGCATCCACTTGCAACATCGGGAAAGCAAAAGTAATCCATAATCTTTACTGACTGCAATTTCCGGCATCGTGGATAAATGTTCTTGGAAATATCGTCAAATGAAGGCCAAATTGGACTGCTTTCAAAACGGCGCTAGCGTCGTTACCTTTCGCAATTATATCCGCACTGTAGTTAGGGTAACCAATGACGGCTAAAAGTCGGTTTATAATGGGAGAAGTAGGCGAACTGACGTATGGGAAATAAAATGTGCATTCAGGTGCAGGGAGGAGAAATTGGTGGCTAAATTTTAAAAGCCCTCTCCACCTGCTCTTCAACGAATGCCTGTATTCCCTAGATGAACCAGCAAGACAACGAGTCCGTGACTAAGTGGTCAGAATTTCATTTCACCGCAGTGCTGCCGCGTGTTCGGCAATTCGCCTCTTGAGAAGCCTGTCAGTTTTCTCCGATATAGTTGCTTTGCCCGCAACTGTACCGGATCCCATCTAACAAACCAGCATCAGGTCAGCGAAATGATGCCAATTCTCAAGTTGTAGCTCAATTGACGAGGCCCGGCCACATGTTTAAATTTGCTGAGGCCAAAATTCTTGCAAGAGGAGACAATCGGGTAAGCCGAGAATTACTTGAGTCATGGTTTACGGGCCCCAAATCCATCAACAAGCGCGACGATTTGCCCAATCCATATTTAGTGCGGAGACTCAATTTGGCCAAAGCAAGTCGCCACTTAGAGAACGAACCAGCCAGCCAGTCACCCGGAGGGCCAGATGGCCGAGCAATCATCGTGCTAGTGTCCACCAAGTGTGGTGGAAGATCAGCAGGTCAGAACCCGCATGCTGTTCAACAAACTATCAACAAGCAAGAAGGAAATTAGTGTTAATCATCGTTGTATGTTTGCAGTAATGACTGTATCCTATAAATACCACAAACTCTTGTGCCTACGTTCCACATATCTGCTACAGCTATGTTCTTATGTATCTGATGACGAATCCGCGACGGATCCTAAAACGTCCGGCGAATAAAAGCATTGTCCGAGTGATCGAGTCTTTTTTCTTAATTACGTCCTGGGAATCGCATGTTCACTTGTGTTGGCAAAAGTTGGATTATTGTTTGTATGACGACTTAGCATCCTATATTCCTTAACACGCTCGAAAAAGCCGCTGTCATATTCCGATGCCCGCACCAGATGCAAAAAATTGCATGTCAAAATGAGCTATCTACGCTGTCTCCCCCAAAATTTTGTGTACAGTGATGGACTCAAATGACAAACTACTTTGCTCATGATGTTCATAAAGCTATCGCTTATGTATATCATCGATTCCATTAAACCTCTTGACCTCATAGTTTCAGTTTATGCATACTACATTTGGACTGATATATTAGATACAAAACCGAATCGAGGTAACGGTTATATGTAGGGTTTGTCCATGTTTTGACCCGCCTACTATGGCCGATGTCCTCGTCCAGGGCTTAACGATACCATCGTTGGTTTCCAGGCAGGCGTTGGTTTGTACGTCCCACAACCGGCGGCATTAAAGGTAAACTTGAAAGAGCGCCGACATACGGAGTTAATAAAATGTTTCCAGAGCCCGTCACGAGTTATTTGGCGCATTCGTGGCTTTATTTTGTAAATGCAACTGCGGTTAACGAGGTTTTAGATGAGTATTGAAGTCGACAAATTTCAGTGCGGCTCAAAGATAGGTTCGATGTTGTAAGGAAACAAGCCACGTGCATCCATTTTTTCAACTTTTGTATCAAGGCCATTCATGGACGTTTTGTTTTGATGTGAGCTATTAAATCAGGCTTTTTATGCATACCTTTAAGCAAACCATGTGAAATTGCCACGATGTAATCACGACACAGTTATTAATCCTGTCCAATTGTATAATTTTCATTTTCAATGCTTTTGTGACGGCCCGATGAGGAAATGCTGAAAAACACGTTTGCCAAATTAACTTGTGAAGTGAAACGGTTATGTTTTGTTTGAATAACAATCATGCTCAGGAGCGCCCAAAATAAATCACGTTTGTACGTTTATGGTGTTTCAGGTGACTGTCGTCCGTCTTTAGGGATAGTTCATTTGCTTGCCAGTTGCATGGATAGATTATTTAACCATGCATATGAACAGAATGGTCAAATCTTAATTTGGTTTCCAGAAATTGTTTAAATGTCCCAATAGTTGCGAAGCATACAAATTAAGTTATAATTCTTACTTACCTACCCTTTATTTAGTGTGAAAAAGTTGGACATTTTTTACTTTCTTTAACTTCATAGTTTATTGGATTTCTTGATATTCCTGGAAAACATTTGATGGTAAGGAGGTCGTCTACCTCAACTTACCTGAGGTACAACTTACCGTTTTTGAAAAAGAATTATAGGTTCGAGGCGCTACGCGCCAAATACACTTCAATCTGCATGCGCAACAACTTTATATTAGGTTATTATATCTGGTTTATTCAAATCATGTTTATTTACATTCAGTTTTCAGTAGATTATTATATTTACTATATTAACTGCCTCATGTCCTTATTTCTTCGAACAAAACGCGAGACAAGGATGATGGCACGACACGCACTAATATTCGGACGCCTTCACCTACCAGTTCCTCTCGCCGGTCTTGATTTAGACAAAAATCTGACCTCTTCGATTCCTTCATACCTCTCCCCCCTTTTTAACTAATAATTCTTAATTTTTGCTTTAGAATTTCTTAAATCTACCGTCCTTATTTTATTGTATTTCTTTGATGATAAATTGATCAAAAACGGTCGTTTGCCTAACTTGATTTTCTGATTTTTATTTTAGTTTTCGATCATTTTTAAGTAAAATAAATTTAGCTTACTTTTGTAAACGTTTTTTGGTTAATTGATTTAAATTCAAGCAAGTTAATTTTATTCACTTATTCCGCAATATTTGCTTAAATGCAGGTTTTAATTATGGCGCGATTTTTGTTTATAAAAATTAGGGTTTTGCGAAAACTATGCCTCTTTTTTTACTTTTATTGACTTAACTTTTAACATTTTTATTTTCTTTTGTATTGTTCAGACTGTGTACTTTTATTTCACCCGGTTCTGTATTACAGGAGGATGGGGCTTTTGCGTGTTGAGCTGGGACCAAAAGTAGGATTTCACCAACAGAACTGAGTATCAGTCTTATTTTCGAACCCTTTAAGCTAGAGTAGCTTCTAATTGCCAAGATCCTTTTTGCAACTTAATCAAAGCTTTGTTATCTGTGCTTTTGACAAAGGAGTGGCCAAACAAACGAAGCATCAGAAGCAACTGAGCTGAAACCTCCTACACAAAAGCCTTTTTTCTCAATACTGTTGTTATTTTCGATATGTCTCCAAAACTAACAAATAGAAATGCGCATAATGGAGGTGGGTCTGAGCTAAATTCAAGGCAAGGTAACATTTTTATGAACCTTATATGCAAGCCGGCTGTCGTTTTTATCCCTTATATTTCCAAAATTAAGCTAAAATCCATCTTTATCTGTATTTTGTTACCTAACGCTAGTGCTCCTAAATTTTTTATAAAAACCTTAAAAGGAGATATTTAACATAAGCGTGCAAGTGTTGTTTCTATGTTTAAATGGTAAATTTCGAGCACCGAAGAGCCTAGTAGATTAGAAGGTGCGTGGTTCCAGTGACAAACTTAATTCGTAATCAATTCTTGCGTCCTTTAGTCATCCTTTCAAGTCATCATTTACACGTGCCTTCAACCAGACTAAAATGGCCACGGTAGCAAACTGAATGCTCACAGAGCTTTTTCACTTTCTATAAGTGGGCACTGTTTAGGTGTCTGAGTACCTTGCCCTATAATAATTCAGTCTTATTGAATTGCCCTTTTTCCTGAGTTTGTATTGCGTTTTTCATTTCTATATCTAAACAGATAACACAAATATAATGAGTTACTAAATATGACTGAAAGCTTTTCTTTAAAAAAAGAGCCGTCCAGTGGACACATAACTGAGTGAGCAAAACCACTGATTTGTTGATAATTAATGAAAACGAACATCATACAATTCGCCGCCGTCATTAGACTGCAGGCTCACTACAAGTATTCACACAGTGGGTTCCGAAAATCGAATCCTGGTACAAGGATGCAATTGGTTCTACTCGAAATAAATAATAGCAATAAATATTGCTTGGAGACTCCGATGTAATGGCATTTGATGACACTTGTATATTTCAGCAAATTTCAAGTACAGACTCCAATTATATAAAGTGCCGCAATGGTACCCATTTAAACATTTAATTAATTGATTTTTGAAAACGTACGTTTTCAAATCATTGCCGACAAGTTTATCAGCAAATATAAGAAGGAACGTCTCATCAAAGTGCTACCTACAAAGGGCTGAGAAAAGGAAGCTTTTTATCACACTTTTGTCTCAAATGTGTTGGCGACCGAACTTTTACATCCCCGCTTAGAAGTTGCTATCGCGTGCACCTACCTAATCGCCCAGAAAAAGCGAGTTACCTTTGAGCACTCCACTCCTTCACCTTGATGACAAGGGTAGAACGCCCTTTGAGACATCTTTAATGCCTATCTATGCCTGCATTGACGTCTGTGGCACATTTTAAACATAGGTGCCTATCCAAACGGATGCGATGACACCATCCTGCCTGGCTATATCAAGGCATAGTGAATCGATCGCTAGCGCAATTATGGCCAAACTGATTGACAAAAGCCACTCGGTAGACATCATCCAGTTCCTTTGAGTAGTCTACAAAGTGCCAGTCACACACTCAGAGTACCTGTGTCAGCGGATGTTTGCTCCATAGGTCCTTGAAGTATTGGTCCTCGTGGTAGAAAAAGATGGAAGCTTGACGTTGTAAATTACCCTACTTACAGCCTCGGTACTTGCTAAAAGGCTAAAAGGCTGTAAAAATTGTTGAGTGACAACGTCAATTTATAATACTTACGACTGTCTGATGGCAGCATGTGTATATTTCACAGGGGTTGACGGGTTTCAACACGAATATACACTTACAATTTTGGTCTACGCCTATAGACCTTAAATATACTGGAATTTAAAAAGCTAAAGATGGAAGCATTTGACCAGGCATTTGTTTGACCCTTATCAAGTGTCCTTAAAAGATAATTTCAAATAAACAACCTCAGCTACACCGGCAGAAGAAGTTAGCATTCGAGAGATAGATTAAAAAATCAGCTAGTTTTTTGGCAACAGAATCTTAAACAGGCCCAGTCATTAATCCTTACTCCCTGCATGTTTTCCTACAAAAACAGGGGTTCTAAGGTTTTGTGGGTGGGAAATTAGAAAACACAGTGGAATATACTTGAATCGATGCTTAAGGCAGTTTTATTTTACTGTATTTAGAAGCATCGTTGATTTATAACTGTAGGTTTTCCTAATTTGTATAATAGTTTGGCTTAGTGCGGAAAAAAACACGATTATCAAACTGTCGGTTTCTTGACGATCCCGAAAAATCGAAATGATGGTTAAAAGGTTGTCTACTTCAACTTATCTGAGATCCAACCAACCGTTCTGGAGTAAGATCAGTAAGGTTTGCGGCAAAAAGGGCCGCCACACGTTAAATTTGCATGCGGAACATGTAACTCCCAGCGGCTGCGGGAAGCGACTTTGACTAAATTTTTTTTAACTTATACATATAGCAATTTCCTTCTCTGTCTATGCTATTTCCCCACCCCCAAAACTCTACACCCACAGTTTGTGCAGGATAAAATGCTGCGAATAGGTCTATATGATTTGGTCTACATAAGCTACTTTTGCCGTTTTTTAAGCAAAACTTGAAAAATAAAAAAACACAATTATAGAAAATGGAGGTACGAATACAGGTATGATAATGGATAACCGAAACCGAGCAGTTTACAAAACTGATTTCTTTAATTATATAAAATTTGGTAAGGATAGTTTAGATAAGCCCTTGAGTAAAAAATACACATAATGGCTAAGTTTATTATGTCATAGCCCTGGTAGGTAATCATTTTTTGCTAACTTTTTCACTCATACAACCACTTACACACTCTTGTGTATTGAAAATTTTGTTATTTAAATTTCTCTAATTTACAGATAGTTGCTTTTGGCTATTTTCTGAGCTATAAATCCCATTTTTTTCTATAGCCCTTGTGAAATAATTGTTGTGAAAAGCTACTAATGTTTTGTTTTTTCTTAAATATATTTTGCTGCATGTCTGCTATACGGCACCACGCTTGAAAGTTTCATTACCACCGTTCTGTTTTCCACCCTGCTGGGTTTTTCTTTTTTCTGGGTGGGGTTCTGTTTTTCGGGCTCTTGGTGGATAAGGTGGCTTACATAACTTACCCTTGCCAAATGTCGCAACCTAGGCAAGAAGCCAACTTATCTGACAGCAGCTGCATAAACGCTTTTCCTTCTATCGGTTTTCATAATACTACTTGAAAGGAGACGTTTAAGGCATTCAACAATCTCTTCTGTTAATTATTGCCCAGGTCAACAAGGATTGGGACGATATAGGTGACGGTGACACCCACAGTAGGAATAGACAAACCTAGAATTTAGCTAAAATCGTCACATAATAAGAGACACTTCATTAATCGGCAGACTCCATAGATTGGTCGTAGAATCAAATAATCGACACATTACAATTTTAAAAAAAACATTTTCCAGTAGACAGCTTGCCCTTTCTCTCGAGCCATCGCTCCCGAATTACAGGGATAATTATGCTAAAACTTATTTATCTTTTCTTTATCTTTCCAAACTGTGATCTGGTAGCTCACGCCATTCACAGAAATACCAAATTAGCTTGAGCAAGGTTTAATTAATTACAGACAACGGTTCGGAGGAGGAAGCACAGATCGCTGAGATTGCTCTTATTGGTGGACGTCTTAAACAACTATCTATGCTATCCACTGTCATATAGTGGGAATGTTTACATGAGTTGCCAGACTCCGTAGATTGGGTGGCAAAATCAAATAATAGTGAAGCTAAAATGGACCAAAATATCGTCCTGTAGACACCTCGATCATCCTATCGAGATGTCATTATCGAATTGTAGGGATGATTGTGCTAAGGCTTTTTGATCCTATCCGAAACTTAACATACAGTGATCTGGCCGCTTCCAAAATTCATGCAAATACCCGCTTAGTCCGTAGATCGAGGACGCTTTAGTTGATAACACACAACGGTTCTAAGAAGATAGCGCAGAGCACTGAGATCCGGCGGAAGTTTCAAACAAATGGCTCTGCCCTCCATTGTTGTAGTCCGCGCTCATGACAAACAGAACTGCCAATTAAGCAGCTTTCGAAGTTTATCGACTTTCTTTTAAATTAAGGCGAAAAATCAAGGTCCACTCGTGAAGATGTTTTGACTTGGTGACATAAACCGTCGTCAGACGAAATGAGCAGACGAGAAAACAAAACAGGCAGAATAGACCGGTTGGAGCAGCGGGAGAGACAGACAAATGCTGTGTGAGCGGGGTGTGCACATAGTTACAGTGGGACTTAAACGGGGGAAGGGGACAAAAAGTGGCGATTCAATGGGGCTGTAGTGAGACTAGATTCAGATGTTGTCGGTGCAGGATGGGGGCAGAGATCGGTGTGCGGATTTTGCAGTTGTAAAGCTTTGCAGCTGTTGTTCCTTGTGTCTGGGTTGGGGAGGAGAACGGCGAGACAGTGAATTTCTACAAAGCCTAGCCTGTTGTTAGGTATTGGACGCAATTAGTGCGCCATGCAAACAGCAGTTTGTAATGAGCATCTAGGTCGGCATGGCAGTTGATGGTGGTCGTGTAGCGAGTCAGGCCTCGATCACGTTTATTTTGGTATTAACAATGTCAACCACCTCCATTCTGCTCCATTTCGCGCGATGGTTACACATTTAGTGGACGTGCGCAAACACAAGTGGCAAGGGGTCACATCGGTCACATCGTTAAGACGCTTCCCACGTCGCTGCCCTGCGTGAAAAAAGGGATCGCAAGAGCAGTTTCGACAGAGAATGCGGTAAACGGCAGTTAACTGCTGTTTGTGGCTGTTTGGTTACTCGCGAATGTTTCGCGCAGGGAAGACGGTGGCGTGTAAGCAATGGCGATGCCAAATCGGTTTGGGCTGGGCGATGGCTACAGACATACCCTTTATGTAGACATTAGCAACCACAGTTATGCAGCCCAGTTTTCCAATTAGGTTCGCATCATTTAGGTTTCTTCTTGGGTTGATGACAGTTTTTAAATAAACTAACGTAAACAGGGATACCCTATACAAGTAAATGCAAGCTTACATAGCCGATAGAAAAAATAAGTGAGTTTCAAAAAGCAGTTCTAAAAGCACAGATGTGATAGCCGACATGAGAATTTTACTGACCTGGCGTTTCATATTCTCAGTCGAATCTGTCATCAGAGAAAAAAGCGGAAAAGAGTGATAGCGACACTCGGTTCTCTGCATTTATAGTCCGTATTGGACGCTTTACCATACGCGTACTATAATTAGTAGGTCTTGTGATCCCCGTTGCATGCCGTGAGTGATATACTAATGGCTGGCGGTCCGCGATGCGGCATTAGGGACCGTGATTTAATCACCCGCGTTCGATATTGGCGTGATAATAACACGGCAGTTAAAAACGCTGTCACTGAACTGCTTGATGACCCGTGCCCTTTTGATGGATAACGCTAATTCGAGAAGCTCATGGTTCACGCGATTGTCAGCTCTTGCGAAGATCTCGGCCTTATTTTGCTGCGTGCTCGGCCATTCGCTTCCGGAATAATCTGTGTGTTTCTCCAACACATTTGGTTTGTCTCGGCTACACCAGATCCGGTAAAGAACAACCGACAATTCCTGCTGCGCCTTAAGTTTTCGAAAATTCTTCGGAAACACTGCCGCACGTCAAACTTTACAGCAAATTGAACAATTCACGAGCCGGTAAAAGGCACAGTCATGGATTTGTCAATTTCTAGGCTTATATTCAAAGCGATCTTGCTACAGTTGGAGTTGCTGGCTTTCGGACACCACAGACCGACATCCTGAGCTTGGTATGTGGATGAGATGTTGTTTATCTAACGGAATCAGGTACGGTCACTCACATAGGGTCTGAACGTCGTCTTCCCGGACATTCAGTTGAGAATGGAGAACGAAGATAAAAAAAATAACTGGACTTTTTGTATGCCCTCGTTTGACGCAAAGATCGTGGGAACTTAGGAAGCAAAGCATTTAGGAAGGCCATTAACATGATGCAAGTACTGAACTTCATCAACAAGCACTTGCTTAGTCATAGACGCAGTTTACGCTATACCGGCAAATTGAGACGCATCGCAGTGAAATATAAGAAAACGTCACTGAATTACGATATCTTCAGTAGGGACTGAGAACAAGTGGCTACTTGCGCAACGTTGTCAATCAATGCCCACGCAAAAGTGACAATAAAACAAATCCAACCGGCCCCGTAGTTTTGTGCGCTTTTCCGTACGCGAAGGCCGAAAGCCCCGCAAGAGGTGATAACAGCGTGAGCCACAGCGACTCATATCAAGGTTCTAAAGCCTGCACTTAATCAACAAACGTAATTACCTGCATTTCCAATATGTTGAACTTGCGCTTTGCCAAAGCAGGAGTATTACAGTATGTGGAGTGCTGCAATATATATATATATATATATATATATATATATATATATATGAGAAGAAGAGGCGATCTCGGGAATAATGGGTACAATATCCGGACGTTTCGAAAGCGTACAGGCTTGCATCGTCGGAGGTTGTTGTTTGTACACGCCTCACAGTCTTTTATAGGTGTTACCACTGACTTC
>JAYGXS010000004.1:62844719-62864579 GCA_036362985.1 Ligula intestinalis | reverse complement strand
TTTACGACGGACAACACCTGACCTATGCAAACAGTTGAAGCAGGTTGTGAACCTAGCTTTGCCTTGATAACATCTGGCTCCCTGATTCACACTTCTCTCTGGCCGCCTTTCTGCTTAAAAGGTTTTCCCCTACTTCACTTGTTTACGTAACTAATTAGACGAATTAGCCCAATTTACTTATCGACCTTCCTGATCTGTTTTTTGTATGACCTTTTCTGCAAAAAATCCATTTTTGTGTATCCTCTCATTCGTTACTCACTTTATGCAGCTAGAGGACGCAGCTGATGAGCACTCGCGAAACTTATGGTTCCTAAAAATTCTGCCGTATACGCAATCTTCAACTCCACGGCTTTCGCTTAGACAGTTTATTTCTTCGCTGATAAATAACAGGTTATAAACCAGACTAGGCATTTCTTATATAAACAGCCGATTATGTAAGGCAGCATACCTTTTCTGGATGCGAACTGGACGGCCATCATGTTATAAGGGTTGTTATGCAAAGTGCAAGTTTTCTTTAGACGAATATCTCATTCAACACATAGACTTCACAACCCGACTGCGAGAAAGCCAGCGATCAAACTCTCTAGATCTCGTTTTTAGTAAAAAATATGGAATCATAAGGGAAGTGAACTCACAATCGCCACTTGGGCTAGGCGACCACGTTGCTTTTACCTGCATGTGTCACCTACTGTCTCCAAAATCGCAAATAAAGAGACGCATAAATATTTGGAAAGCCGATTTTGAAGAAATGAGACGAACTGCTTCCGCAGAAAACTGGTTACGCAATACGAACGTTACAAATGAGTTATGGCAGCATATCTGAGGGACTGTAGAGAGCTTAATTGAAGTCCATTGCCCAATGAAAGTAATAAGACCATGTGCCAGACCTCCAGGTGTCAACCAGCCGATAAAAAGGGCCACAAAGAAGGAAAAAGGCTGTGGAAAATGTACGAGCATCTTCAAGATTAACATTTTTTGCCGAATATTAAGTGCTAGGAAATATATGCCGTAAGGAAATACGAAATTCTAGCACTGCCTTTGAGCGTCAACTTACAGCACAAGCCACAATATGTCCAACGAAGTTGTATGGGTAAATCCACAGTCAAAGAAGCGCCGGAACGACATTGCAACTCTAAGGGATACCCTCGGGAACGTAGTAACAAAAGGACTGCGGAAAGCACAGTTACTGTCAGAGTTTTTCAGATCAGCGTTTACAATGGAATCTTCCGATGACAATCCAGGTGTAGAGGTGGGCAAAGTCAAAGCCTTTATTGAAATTGTTACCTTTTCTGTCGCAGACGTTAGACATGTCCTCAGTCACATCAAACCAGACAAGTCTCCTGGACTGGATGGGATCCTCGGACTGATACTTAAAGAACTGTCGACCGAGCTATCGTTGCCTCTTTCAATCCGGCTAGCAAAACCCATTCTATGCTGTCAAAAGGCACTGGTTTAAGCCAGCGGTCTCTTTTGGCCGACTGCACGTGGAAATCCAAAACCTACTGAAGCCACAGAAAACAAAGCTGCGTGGCTGACATACAGAACTCAACCCGCAGACCGCGAGAATATCCCCCCTGTCTCTTCTGGGCATGGCAACCAGCGTCCTACCCACGCAGGCGCCCGCGTTCAGGAGACGAGGGAAAACTCAGCTGCTTAATTACCCTCACCCTTTTCCTCCCCCTATCCCTCCCTAATCTGAAGATTACATAAACGCTGTAATTAATTAACCAATTTTATTTTCCGTGTCATGCACTGAAAAACCTCCACATTCCCGTATCATCTACGCGAAAAGACCTAAGAATTTGGATACAGAGTAATCTGAAGCCCACATTACAATCTGTCAAAGCTGAAAATGAAGCCACGGGAGTGCTGCACGCTATTAAATAAGCGTTTCTAGCCTTTGATGAAGATTTCTTTGGCAGAGTGTACAGCACATTTGTTCCATGACACATAGAGTATGGCATACAGTTGTGGTGGCCATGGCTAGCAAAGAACACAGCATGTCTGGAGAAAGTACAGCGTCGGGCAACAAAGCTAGTAAGAGGTCTTAAGAAGCACACTAACATAGATAGACTGGCATGCCTAAATTTATTCCCTCTGCATTGCAGGCAACAAAGAGGGGATCTTATCCTAGGATTACGCTTTGAAGAAATGTTTCAGTGGCACCTCTCGCCTCATCTCTGTGGGCACACAATGAAGCTGCGCATGAAGATGTCCAAGCTAAACCTCCGCTCTGAATTCTTCACGCAACGTGTCATACAATTGTGGAACAACCTTCCACAGTCAGTTGTAGAGGCCAATTCCTTTCAGATGTAAAAACAACGCTTGGATAATTACATGTGTTTCGTCCCTTCCCTTCGAGTCTGAATGCTAAAAACCAGACATATTGTAAAAAATAATGCCACTCACTGATTGCCAATACTTTATTTTTGTAGGTGCTGTACACGTTATGAATAGGGTTTTTAAAGGCATTGCCTATTATCCTTACCAAATAAACTTAAACTAAACTAAACTAAAGTGCATGACCTTTCAACTATTATGGCCACGAACTGTCTGTGTATGACGTCGCCTTACTTTATGCTTTCTTGCTTGCTGTGTACCGTATGGTACGTCGTCCCATCAATGATCGGATTGTTTATCCAAAATATACGACGTGCAAACAAACTAGACGCTTTTAATGCACATTCATCTTGGTATTCTTTTGCCAAATTCTGCTAGGTTGTTTGTTTATATCTTTGTTATTTTACGGTCCGTAAACTAAGTATGCTAAGAAAAGATTATTTTTTAGTTTATTTTTAACCATAACATTCAATCAAATTTCTAATTCGTGGTAAAAACCGCCCAATCTACTTTCTCACCCAGTTAAACAGAGCCTTTTTAGCTTCAATGCATAATGTTTGATACGGCTGCATGCGCAAACAGAAAAGGTATGAGACGAAGTGTTTTATTTTTAAAACATGTATTTCATGTTTTTGCGGACGCAGCAGTGCATGGGACAATTTTCTTTCAAAGTATTTGAACCTAATCAAAAACTGAGGAATAAAGTTTATTTCAATTGACGAGTAAATAAGCATTGTGTGCTGTCAAAAACATTATGCTTACTGTCGGGCGCATAAGTAAAAACGGTGGGGTAGGCATCGCTCACTAGGGAATTCAGTCACGGCCAATCAGCATATATTCTATCGTACGCACTCAAGTATCTTTTATGTCATCGAAATAAAGCATATTGGCCTCAGATTGCTGCTCTTTATTATTTATTTATCCTGCCGCGAAGAATGAACTCCTTAAACTTTCTGCGTGGTTGTTTGTGAAACTCAATTTAACCTACTTTAAAATCACTTTCGTTTTAAAGTAGTTAAATTACTTTATTAAATTTAACTCCCTTGTTAGTCCGCATTTCATATAAACTAAGGTGTCATTTTGAAAAAAGATGCAATGTGTACATTAGCGGGACATCACTCGGCTGTATAAAAAGAACTTTTAGTTGAATTTCGGCTGCCATTAGAATAATAAATAGCAATGACAATAATTTAGTAAAAGTGTACTTCATATAATCATTAAAATCATTTTTTCTAGCCTATGAGAATTTCTGCCAATTACATTTTCTCAAGTCATAGTTATTTAATATATGTTTCTTATCTATGCACTTCTGTAGACAATTTCAAAGAGTTTTTTTAAACGTGAAGGATTCAAAGCTTTTTTGTGCAAGTTAAAAAACTTGACCATTAATTTACTTTGGTAACAAAATCATATACAAATATTAAAGAATTACAGAGGAGTTTATGTTTAGATCAACAAAATATGTACTTTAAAGCAACGTTTCTCTGGTGCAAATTTAAATATGCCAATAGCAGCAAAATGATTTATTGGATCCATATAATTTCGAGAGAGCTCGTCAGTTGCCGCCTCTCATTACTTAACGTGAATCACAAAAGAGAAGATACACAATGAATTCGTACAGAAAAGTTGATATCAACACAAGGTCAAAAGGAGTGGCCAAGTGGCTAATCAATAACATGAGAAGTTCAAAAGCTTTGGTCAGCAAAAATAACGGGGAGAAAAACACCTGAGGTAACGACTTACGAGGAAAAATGTATAAACAGGGAGTCAATGTTACCAAGGCAAAGTTAGGTTCACTACATGCTCCAACTGTTTACATAGGTTGGGTTTGACCCGCCGTATGTAGGTTGCCTCCAGGTAGCGTAAAATGCGAGTTGTTCGTGCTCGGGGATATAGACAAAGAACAATATAAAAATGCACTTGTTACCTATCTGGGGCTTTATTCTAATATCAACTTTAGCGAAAGCAGATTGCAACAAGAGCTCGCAACTTCTAGCTAGTGAACAAACAATAATATCTCGAAAAATACAGATGCAGAAGAATAAAAAGCAAAAGTGGCTTATACAGTCCCCCTCATATACCCCTAGTCACTGCACGTTGTACTACGAAAACGGTGTGCATAGGGTTTTTGGGGTTGGAAAATTGGAAAGGTAGGGAAGAACATTTTTAGAAAAAAGTGTGAAGTGAACAAAAACGAAGCCAAATTTGTTTTTCGCGGCAGCTGGCAGAAGGTTGTTCCGCATTTAAATTGAAGGTGTGCGAGGCGCCTGACATTTTGATAAACGGGTATTTTCACAATACATAAAAACCATTATGCTGATTAGAAAATCTACAGATATAAGTCAAAAACTCTTCTGATTACAAGCCGTTATTAAAGTTTCTTCCACTGCGTATCCTAATTTTCTACCCATGAACCCTATCACCACTGTTTTCGTAGGACAACATGCTGGCAGTAGAGATTCGTGAAGAGGCCTACAAGTGCTACTGTTGCGGTATAAAATTCTCATGAGCACGGTTTTATTACTTGGCCTTTTAAGTGTAATGGATACAAGTTGTCTTGTGTGGAGGCGTCTATGGGTCTCCTCACAGTCGGCAACGAAATTATGGAAATCTCATTTATCCTAAGCATATGTATACTCGGAGAACCACGATAAGCCTGATGTCTGGTTTGTGTAGGATGCTGCTAGTACCAAAGGAACTAGGCCAAAAACTGAAGGAAGCATTTACGTCATTGTACTTGCGGAAAAGAATCGAAAAATGTTTTAGTTTCTAAGTCGTTGGCATCTTTCCAGGTTGCTGACTTCACAACTGATTTCTACATGTTTTAGCATAAGCTTGGCAAGCCCTTACGCTTCGCTGAGCGCATAAATTGGAATGAACATGCAAACATAGCACAGCACTTATCTGACTGATTTTATCAGGAATTTGAGAAAAAAACAGAAACAGCTTCAGAACCAAGTCTGTGCGTTTTTTTGTTTTATCTCCTCCTTCTCCGAGATTATTATAAAAGTCATATTAAGAGATATTTCCACTTTACCACCTACATGGACTGAGTAGACAACTTCTCCGAGAAAATTGATATTTTTCTGAATCCGTAGCCAGTGCCGGGCGGTTCAGGTGACTCCTCCCCTATCTAACACATTGCCTGCATGCATATAGTAGGGCACTTAACAGAAAAGGGGGTGGGATACTTTTCGGTCCATTTCTTTCTAGTATCCAACTACGTTCCCTCTCTTAAAAATAGGCCCCCTTATGATGGTCAAGGATTGTGGGTGGTTTAAACCAGCATCAGACCCAACAAAAACATTATCCTTGCGGTATTTGTTTCTTTTGAGTGATAAAAATGTGTCTCATTTGGTTAATGGCTAACTACAGAGGGTAAGGCTGCCCGCCGGTAAAGTACTTTTATTCACTGCAAGCAGCCATTAGTAAATTGCTAGTTGTTTTTCCCCTCAGCGGATCAGGTAAACTAGGTTTGCGAAGACGGTTTTGAGTAACCACTGGGTTGCCTTTCTATCAGGTGGACTGGCGCACCATTGAGCCAAGTTGGTAGGCATATAAAACGCAACTGAGGTAATCTTAGCAAAACAAAGCGTAAATGAGCATGGATACGGAAAGGTATCGTCCAACATCGGGTAAATTTGTATATCATCCTGAGCTTTGAACTTTCCAAGGCAACTCGACTACCTCAGTTCAATTAGTCACTCGATTTCTCGAAAATCTTCGAGGTCGGGCGATTTAGTCAGACAAAATCATGGTGTCCTTCGAGGAGACTGTCATTCACATCCAAACCACAAAATCCGACGAACGAAGACTTGCAAAAGGGACTTGAAAAGGCATATGATAAGGCGCAAAGATCACTCAAAATTGAACATCTCATAAGGTTGCTCGACTTTTGCCATAAAACACTGTGTATCTTTCTCGGAGAAACCTAAAAACAGATCGAAGGAACCCCGATGGGCTCCCTGATCTCTGGTTACTTGGCATGACTGGCCCTACATGAGCTAGGAAACACTGCCTTCACTCAGTGGCAGCCCGTTTTTTGTCATCGCTACGTTGATGACCCGGTTGTTATCATCAAGAAGAGCATGCAGCAAAACTTCTATAATTTGCTCAGTGGAATACTTTCTGACATAAAAATCACAAGCGAAGAACTCCCTCCGGTGCAATTAGACGGCGGAGTAAGGGAAAGTAAAGTACATGACAAAAGTTCACCAGTTTTTGCAACACAAATCCAGCTGCTCACAAACGAAGCTGTGTAAAAACGTTCCTAAAATGGGTTCAAGCTCACCGCTGTAGGTTGGAGGAAAAAATACACAAGGCTCGATAGCTGCGTGATATATTAAGGCGGAATACTGATCCAACAGCATTTATAAACCAATGTCTACGCTTTCTGCACCGGGCTACCCAAACTGAAGAACCGCCATATATTAAGAACGGTTGAGATACGAATGAGCACATCACTACGGAACTAGGTGTTGGAACTGCACAGAGACCCAAAGCTTCCTTGCGCAGCAGGATACTTAAAATAAAGACCGGCTAACTGCCAATAAAGAATCTGGTGAATTGTATCGCATCTCATGCCTAAGCTCCTTTAGTAACTGAACGTTCGCTCGCACCGCGCATAAATACAAGTTGACCGTACGAAGAGGGGATGAGGTATCACAAGTTGTGGTTCCCACCTACGAAATGGGTAATTATTTCGACTTCGCGGCCGTCAAGGTACACACTTACGCCGGAAACAAGATGGGCAGAGCATTGCTAGGACCTTGATTTACGGACAGTAATTCAATCAACCGATATATCGAATTCGCGCCGGCATACAGAGCCTTGCGCAATAACGTACACTCATGGCCCGTCGTCCGTCACAGTTAATTGGGCCTACATCCTCTATAATTCCTTCTATTTTCGTTGCGGACGCCCTGATGAAGCTTGACATCATTGACGCTTAATTAACGTAAACCTCTATTTTTGCCTCTTTTTTAAGTGCGGAGACTTACCCCTCAGCACCTGACGACCCTAAATATTCGATAAGTGTGGCTCTCTTTTTATTGATGTTTCTTGTCTCTGACGATGGACTCCTCTTAGATTTCGAAAGCTCAGGATAATCAACGAATTGATCCTGTGCTTGGCAATCCTTCTTCCTTATCCATGCAAATACCCCTATCGCGAACTTTCTAATTAATTCAAAAGTTGGGCAGAGGATCCGCAAGTCTCTCTTTGTTACTATCATCAATTTAATATTTACAGTAAAAAATAGAAAACAGCTTGGCCAACTAGATCAATGCTTATAAAGCAGCTGAGGCATTTCACGCGATGTTGACAGATAAGAAATGCAGAAAAAACAGTTGGTGAGAACACGGAGGCTTTCGATTAATTCTGTTCGGGCAATTTAGTTTATTTATGGGAACGGAGCCGAAGTAAATCATGCAGTCAATTACGTAAATAAGTAAATTACTACGCAGCTATATACGATAATGTCAACAACAAAGGCACTTTAAAATGCAAGCTAAATCCGTTCAAATTCCAAGTGTCTGAATGGGTCCTTCTTGACTTACTTAACTTATGAAATGGACTTCAGTTCAACTAAAAGGAAGGCTTTTATTGTGATGTCACTGCTAGTTTATAGTTGACTTTCTATCTCAGGAAACGCAAGCCGCAATTCACAAATGTGTTTTGAATCAAACAGTTTATTTATGAAATGGTCAAATACTGACTGTGTTGCAGCGTAATATCAAACTTGTCTAGTCATACCACGATGCCGGACCTTGAACGACCTTTTTTCAGGCCACGTACAAAAAGCATGCTTATTTAGAAGTGACTACTTAAGCAGTATGCACGTTTTTCCGTCGATTTTGCATGCTCCCATTAATTTACCCATCCATTATAAAAAAGAAAGCTCATTAACATTATTTGCTTTCTATGATTGGTAGCAAAGTACGCCTTCTTAGGATTAAATACGTGCAGAAAAAATGTCATTTGGTCTTTCAAACTTCCCTAACTCGAAAGGAAAATGGGCGTTCACCGGGAGAGGTTTATTTTGTATTTGACGTTTCGAATAGTTGTCTTGTCAGCCCATCTTGATGGACAACACATGCGAAAAAAGAAGCGGAATATAACGAGAGCCAGACGCCAGAATATTTACTCCTTGATGATGGATAGAGGTCAGATACACAATAAACCTCTCCTGGTGAACGCCATTTCTCCTTCTGAATCACCACCTTTCTAAACAGTAAAATAATTTTGAATGCTCAGATTTCAAAAGCACATGCTGCTTACATTATGTCAGGGGAACTCTCACATTAAGCTAAGCTTTAATCAAGAGGTCATATAGTGCTCATAATATTAGGCATTGGATGTTAATGTTATTATATGCTTTATGAGCAACATTGTTAAATTAAGTGACCCGATGAATTTCGAAGTAGCATTACACGGTCTTGGAATTATCATTAGAAGAAACTTTTTGCAAACCGACAGCTGCAATTTCATAAAGAGTACGATTCTACGAAGGCTGCGTTTGCTTTAAAGGGAATTTGACCAAGAATATTTGATGCAATTGTTTTTACAGTAGATCTACATGTATAAAGGTATCGTAATATTCATCGTCAAAATGCATACTACTTCAGTTGCAATTTTCCGATGTATATGCGTTCTACGTGTGAGCAGAAGCAGACTCTTCAAAAAGGTTGCATTCTCATATGCCTAAATTTCATTGAGATAACGCTGCAAGATAATCAGTTTGACAGAACTACGTAGGTTGTTTGTTTGAAGCTAAAGCCACTATCAGAATTATGGTAGATAGGAACTTTAACGTACACTATTCTTTTAATATTTCCTTTTTGTTACAAGTCTGGCTTATTTACGCAAAAGAATTTGCTTTCGCCAGCTGTCTTCTTTTAAAGCTTTAGTTTCAACTGAGTATTTCAGAATTTGTGCGAATATCAAAGGAGTGGCTACATGCAAACGAAGGGTCGATGTTGTTTTACTAAACAAAAGTGGTACGCCTTCCTGTAGTTTCAAACAGATTCTCATATTCTTCAGTGAATGCAACAGACTCCGAAGCAGTAAAAGCCTTCCCAATATAATCATACCTAGACCGTTAGGGATGCTTTGTTGGTTTGCACGCTTGCTGATCTCGTGAACTGAACCACTATGCAGGTGGTCCGGCTACCCTGCGCCAAAATGTAGTCGGAGCTATTGAAAAACACGAGCTTTCTCTATCCTTGAAGTCCATTATCAGGCTTCTACTCCCAAGAAAACTCTGATAGCAATCAAGGGCAGCAGGGAACTTGCACTTTGCAGAAGCCGATTCTACATGAATATGTGATGTTTAGTATAAATTGAAAAGCAGGCATCCCAAGAAATGCAAGCTACAGGGAAATGCGTTCTTTAGGACATATGATAACTTCATCAAGCAAGTTTTCAACAATTGAGAAGCTGTGCAAGGAACAATTAACACTTCGCAAAATGTAATGGATCCATAACATTTCGGAAATGATCATCAGTTGCATCCACTCAAATGCATTGAAGGTTAACAAATGAGAAAAAATACGACATTGAATTGGTACAGAAGGGTCACGGGTCATAGTCATTCAGGCTAATTAGTAAAGAAAGAAAGTTAATAAAAAGTGGAAAGATAAACAGGGGGAAATGGATTGCGGTAAAAACGGGGCAGGGGAATGTGCAAATCTGGGGGCCTGTTGTTACCAAGGCAAGGCCAGGTTAACCACATGCTCCAAAGGTTGACATAGGTCCAGTTTAAAGCGTCCTATAAAAGCTGCCTCCAGGCAGCGCAAGATTCAAGAGTTTCGTGCTCGAAGATGAATTCGGGATGAGGTTATCGGGTCTATAGTATGACCCATGTTCAGCAAGTGTTTCGTAATGGAGTAACGAGGGGATCTGTTTTCCTGCTTGAATAAACAACTAGGCCAGCGTTCCTTGTCCCTGGCTGCCAATTGCCTTTGCGTTCACCCTATTTACTTGCATCCGCAAGTGCATTTGAATTCATAAACGCAGTTAGAGGTTGGGTGCAAAGGAAAGGCATCCTTAACGCAAGGAATTGGCAGGGGCTTTGATAGATAGCAGAATATGAGCTCAGCGGCGTAATAGGTTCTTTCTATGGCCTTAAGCAGGCGTCTCTAGATAGTTTTCAAGATGTTATCACTCTTAAAGGGCAAAAAAACAAATACTGGCTTCTATGAGCTAAACGTTTACTCATTTTCGGTCGCAATGGTTTGCTATATGTTATGTCATGCGATGTTATTCACAAGATCCCATGCGAAGCCTGCGATACCGTAAATTGTGCCAAAATAGGAAAACCCGTTTCGACAAAAGGCGTCCTTTGGGAAAAGTAATAAATTTATTCAGTTAATTTTAGACAGTTGATCCACAGGTCGTTGTCACACTTGAAACAAATGGAGAAAGAACAGTTGCACATTTTTGTCTCAAGTCTAATGACGACCTGGGGATCCAGTGTCAAACATTTAGCGAATAAATTTACTCGTTTTCCCAAAGGACACCTTTCCTTGAAACTGGTTTTCCTTTTTGGGCACAATTTACGGTATCGCAAGTTTCGCATGGGATCTTGTAAATCAACCCTTCTTTATCGAGATAACCAACCCGATCCATAGGTGTACAAGCTGGCTGCGAGAAGAAACCGTCAGTTTGTGAGCGAAAAAGGCCGAGAATTTCTTGACTCCATGCACTCTGATGCTTCATACATCAAAAGTCATATCATGTTGAGTGGTGCGTACAGACATTTCAGAGCGAGATGAAAGACATGGAAGCCGGTTACTATGGTCTAACATGAACCACAACTGCTAATTAGCGAACACACCGGATGACGATTAATTTCCCACCCAGTATTGACGCAAATTTCATTTGCCAATTAGAAATTACGCTATTACGACAACTGGGTCTGTCCATCATGGACTAGCACAAATTTAAGCTGACAGTTAGCCCTCACATCGGATGACTTTATAATTTCACCAGCACTTTTTCACTTGAAATTGTTAGTTGCAAAACTTCTCCATTCTGACAACGACCCGGGGATTCAATGTCAAAAAATTACGTTACATCATATCCAACGAACGTCTTGCCTTTTAAGGTTAAATGTCCCATTTTTTAAAGCGGTCTTAAACAAAGTGACTAATATCAGGCGCATTTTTTCACTTACACAGTCGCCACCCTGCTGATCGCAGAAGCAGTTGTGTCAAAACCCTCTTCCACGTGTTCAAAGACATTTTAGCGACGAGAGTGGGAAGCAGGAGTAGATGAAGTACTTACATGCCCTTTTCAAAACCAACGGTTATTTTAAGCCCTTCATTCGCAAGGGCTTTAAAAAGCCTCACGTTCATCGGTCGAGTGGACAAAAGCCAAATTTCTGGCTTGCCATCTCCTAGATGATAAACGTTTCAGAGGCAACTGCACGAAGCCTCGAACCCTTTGGGATCGGGGTGGCGCAAAGACTACATTTTACAATCAGACAGCAAAGCATGAAACCAAAGGACGCGCTGCCAGCAAACGGGCAATCAGCCGTGGTCTACAGAACACCATGTACAAACTGAGGCGAGGTATGTTGGGGAAACGGGCAAATGTCTGAGCACATGATTGCATTAACATCAATTTTCCATCAATCGCAAGGACAAACTGTCTTTAGTCTATGGTATTATGCAACAGCTCAAGCAAGAATTGGCCTTTGAGAAAGCGAGGATGATCGGCAAGGCCAATAAGAAAATGGCCAGGCTAATGCTGGAAAGTTAGTCCTTCACTGGCCCAGAGCTATCGACCTGAGCCTTGTCTACCAAGCGCTTAGCACAAGGCTCGGATCAATTCGGTCAGAGCCAGAAGGGTAAAAGCGTTCGCAGGACCGAGAGCCAACGCCCACGGAAAGTAGAGGTGGAGGTTGAGGTCATGCGACCGACATCAAACACAGTGTCTCTTTCGTAACCACGAGGCGAAGAACAATCCAAGTGAAAAGCAACGAAAGTTCAGTTCGCCGGATGACGTGGGGGAGGCTGGAAAGCATATTGACTCGCCCAAAACTACATTGACGGCAGAGGGGACGAAGGTCACGCAAAACCACCAGCAGCCAACCTCCGGGAGACCAAATGTGATCGTCAACGTACGGGCAGATCAAAGTTCGCACGTCCAACACCGGTATAATTTGAGGCAGACGGCAAAGCTGGCTAATTTGAAACCACCAGACGCAGCCACCACAACAAGGTTTTCGTAAAGTCAGTTAAAATACAATTTGGTCCGTGAACCTACCCCTTTTTTTCTTCCTTAGCTCTGGGAGATAATGAACGCGATAACATATCTAGACTCCGAATATTTCGGCATATTAACCTTAATCTGGAGCATCAGCCCCCTTATTTCGCAAGTCAGTGCAAGGTCACCTGAGATATAGATCGTATGCAAACAAAACTTTGTAAAATCTCAAATTATTGAGGCTTTGACATTCAAAACAAGAGATTTATGAGAAATTGAGAAAAGAGCGTACGATTGGACCGTTACACTTCCAAGATAACTTAAATAAGACTTCTAAAGAGTCAATATGGAAGACACTGGTTTGGAGCAAATTTATTCAACCTTAAAGCGGTGCTCGCAGATACCGCCATTGGTCATTATTCGACAGTGCGGACATCAACAACCAAGGAAAAACATGGAAACTTTTGCACCACTGACAGTAGCCCGGGACATCAACATACCTTAAATTATCACCAGTAGCCGAATTATCGAGAACAACAATCTAAAGAAAACAACTCTGCAAAAGGCAATTTTTTGCATTGTGAAAATGCCTAAAATAAGAGCAAATATCGAAAAATCAAGATAGAACCATCCCATATCACAAACGCAACAATATCATTCAAAGCAGAAAGCGCAACTTTTTCATGCCAAACGTAATGTTTAAAACACACCTAGTGGCTTATTTTCAGGAAATTTCTTTCCAAATTCTGAGTGTGGCCTTTTTCAAAGATAAGGAAGGGATTTCTGTCTAGTTACGAAGTTGGTATAGAAAAATTCTTTCGTATTCTGTCTGACATTGTTTTCCAATTTTCCGTTTTAAAGGCACATGGAAGAGCGCACACAAAAATAGTTACTCCAAACTGTTAGCCAGGTGGACTTGTCATGCACAAAAAGATAGCATATGACGGGCGGATATTAAAAAAGTTGCATTCATCTGAGCATACAAATATTTACCAATCGCCGGTTTGTCCGCTCCGGTTAATCCTTCGCTTATTCAGCTTGACAAGCAGCACCAGATTTTGTCTGGTTTTTTTCTAGTTTCTTTATAATATGGTGTTCAATTTTGGTATTTGTGCGCGGGATAAGTAAGAGTTTAAATAATTTGGTCTAAAAATTGTTCTGCATTTAGTCGTTTCCCCACCTCCTTTAGGCCTTTTTGATTCACTAGCTGCCTTCTATCTGTGTGGACATTTAACAAAATGAAAAATCGATATTTCTGGACGCGTAATTCAAAATCGGCAGCAACCAGTAGCCTAAAATCACAGCTGGAATAAATGGACAAATTGAAATATGGCAGATATGACGAATATTCGCCCATTTGCGGCGCTTGTGGCTTTGACTCGGGGCGAATAAAAGGTCACCAACGATTGAGTTCTTTTGCGGTTGCTGGCGAGTATCACTACGGAACTCATGGACCTTCGCTTTCTGCAAAGCGCCAACGCAGACTGAAGTTGCATCAAATGCTCCTGCGTCAGGCAATTAACGTTGAACTTCTGTTGGCACGTATAAAATGACGAGCAGAGGACCTTGCATGAAAGATTCAAAGTTTAAAATTCATCTAAACTGTAGTATTCTAAAAGAGTGACTGTGAATAACAACATGAAATTGGTCTGTGTGAAAACGATGATGACATTCATCATTTTATTCCTATTGTTTACTTCTGTTCTAATGTATTTCCAAAATCCAGCTACTGAAATCAAGAGCTGTCTTTTTCGAAACATTTTTTGGCATCTGATTTAAATCCTTTTGTGTACCAGCGGGTGGGCCTTAGTTGGTCATCTTAAAATTGGCAAGCACGTCAACGGCGGAAAATTTTTATTTTTACATTTGAATTAACTTAAATGTACTTCGTATACATACCGTTCCGTGACCTTAATATAAGCATGTGTCGCTACATTTGGTGATTGTATTATTTTAATTAAAATAGAATATCGAAAGAGGTCGATTAGTCTGAATGAAAACTCGTCGACTTTAAATTGGCTAAACTAAGCTTAGGTTAAGTACCTAAGAACAATTTAAGTAAACGTACGCAAATCACCCCCTTTCTCCAACAAGTCATACATGCTTAAAGCCATTTAAACACACCGTAGTGTCATATTTGATAAGTTGCGATTTTTGTGGCATTTTTGTTACACTTTGAAGATATTGTGTTGCGATGTATTGCGAAAGCATTCAAGGTGCGTAGCTCCAGGTAACTAAATACTGGATATTGCGCAAAACCAGAAGTTTGTGACAATGCTTCAAAATTATGTCGTATGATTAGGAGTAGAAAATAAATGGATCGAATATAAGAATGACTTTCAGTAGATTTGCTTAATGCAAAGATATTCTGCACAACTACCGGTTGACTAGCTGACATATAATCTGAGGATATATTTTTTTCCCATGTAACTCTGTGTCCATTTGTCAACTTACATGTGTCTCTAGTGCCGCATCCCCAAATGGCTAGAAATGTGTATATCTCCTATAGTTACTTTACAGCAGCTGACTTTTACACATTCACGCTCACGGAAACGATTCAGCCGATATGCGAAAATAGTTTTCAGATTTGTGTTACGCCCAACCAAACACAGCTCTTTGAATGGATTTGCTAGATTCATTATTAAACTTCTGGAATTTTGTGCGCGAAAAGGTCAATATGCCTTTCGATGAACTTTCAGGCATCACCCATACTAACATCTCCCTAAACGTCAACGACCCTCACAGGTAATCAAACACGAAACACCTTTTGGATGTTAGAACTGCATAATGTTTCACTCAAATTTGTCAGGTAAAGGTGCATTTATTTAAATTGTTTGCAAAAATGCATTTTAGCAAACCGTTCTTGCAACGTATATTGAATTTTATTTTGGCAATTTACGCAGCTTAAATGTGTAATTTGATTATAAATATGTTAATTTCCGATAGGTGAGCTCTTATAACCCTTCGGTTTAAATATATTTCCCGATGTGTCAGCACCACTCACGCCTATTAGTTGGAGTGAACATTATGGATGTTGGGTGTGATTTCTACAATTCAATACATATTTTGACTATAACCAATTTGGCATGCAATGTAAACTGTATCAGTGACCAAGAGGCCACGCTGCAATTTTGAAGAAATCGTGTTGTTTACACTGTTAGTCGGAATTTTATTAACTATTTTTTGCAATGAAGACAAATGGCTTGTGTTGACGTTCTTGCTTAACAGCTTAAGACTGAAACTGGAATCTGATGGCAGGGCGTTTCTACCAATCAGAGTCGGATACCGTCAATTTAAATAATTATGGACTTTTTCGGCTTGACCAAATTATAGAATTTTCTGCTAAGATAATTATTCCGACGGTAGTAGGAAACGATACAGACACGAACTTCTCCAGCCTTCAGGAAGCAGCCTTTCTCAAGCGAGACATTCATTAACGCAGTGTCTTGCCCATAAAACAATAAAGTACTAGATTTTCGTTGACTTTACGTCATCAGACGGGACACGAGGATTATGTAGCTTAATATCATTTTTATAACGAAGCGTGAGTTTTTTTGCATTACGTTATCAGACATTGTCTGGACAAATGGGATAAGTGAATCTGCGGCATTAAGCAGTCTGTGGCGTTGAGGATAACAGTTATCATGTAATGACGCATCCAGGGTCTACGCTTAATCTACCTATCATCATGTAGTGCTTATCTAGAAGACAGAAACAAAGGTGCTTTAATTATGGGAATTGGGATAAGACAGGGAGTGGCAAATAAGGAGACGGTATACATTTTGGCGAGGTATAAAGTGGTTAAAGTGAGTTGGCTAAATGCCCTTTATAAGCCTGCATTGTCGCCAAATAAGAAAAACAGACAGTAATAGAACACGCTTATTAGGGTCAATTCAAGCGTGAAGGGTAATAGTTTATGTGCAAAATAATTGGTGGCTCATTATAAATTAGGCATGTGTTAAGGAACTGTATTTTACTATCTAAGTGGATGTTAGGCAGTATGGCCACTATGGGCAGCCTGTAGAATTACTGAAAATGGGAAAATCTACCTTATATAATATTTAAAGACCTAAAAATAGTAATGTGTTAACTTTCGGTCTCAGCTTGCCGACGTTTGCAGATAAAAAATTGTAAATAACCGGAATGATGTAGCCAAGAGCGTAAATAGAATGCGCATTTGTAGGATTTTATGATAGTTCTACAAATTATTGTACACGGAATGATAAACTTAACTATTTTCTTTGCATTGTTTGACAACTAGCATAACTATAATGATCAATATTGGTGTTTGGTTTTGGAATCACAATAAAATGAGTTCGCAAAGTGAACATCCACACCTTCAGCAAATATTTAACCTTGGGTCCCAGAAATTGTAAAAATAATCTTATGATTTCACAACAAAATAAAGCGCCATGAATAAATGAATAAATTTACTGAAGATTCGCCCCCACTTATAGTTTTGGGTGAAATAACTTCGGACATTTTCACTTACTTATAGATTATAGTTTATTGGGTTTCTTTATATTCCTAAAAAACAACTTGGTGGCGATAAATCGTCTTCTTCAACTTACCTCAGGTCTTATTGACCACAATGGTATTAAATTAATAAAGTCTGTGGACCTCCGCGCCGTGATAAAGTTCAATTTATAAGTGCACCCTGAAAACGTTAGTTTATTTTGTTATTTTTATTCTACTAACATGTATTCAAGTTCAGTTTCCAGTTCATTTTTATGTTACTATGTTTATTTTTGTTAGTGTATCGTTAGTTAAATGAGTTTGCATACATATAGTTCACTTTTCTTAGTGAGTTCATTTCAGTTTTAAATAATTGAGTTCGATTTACTTTGATTTAATTTTAATTTAGTTATCTCCCATTATTTGCATGAATGCACATTTTAATGATGTCACACTTTTTGTTGACAAACATTAGTTTATTCATATAATTGTTTCCGCTGTTTTTGCTTTTTTAAATTTCAGTTATTTTCTCTGTATTTCTCACAATGTATTCTCTTTACTGCACCCAGTTCTATTTTACAGAATGATAGGGCTTTCATGTGCTGATCTTGGACCTGAAGTAGGATTCTACCGGAAAATCTTCAGAATGTGCTTGCCATTTTTTCCGTTGTTATCATAGACTTTTTTAACTAACACGTAAGGTTTTATTAATTTTGGTGTCGACGCATGTATAAAGGTCGGGGGGTGGAGTGTCAAGGTTAGTATTAAAGGTATCTGTGTAGCAGGCCTAAGCACTTTCTTTTTATGGTTTTTAGTTTTTCCGGATGCTGTTTAATTGGCACCCGACTCCGAAACTGAATCTTGTCTAGCGGCTACTTTCCGGGATACAGAAACACCGCTTAGCTGGACAAATAAGGGTGTTCAGTTTATAAATCTCCAGAGAAATTTACTTCTGATCGCGGTATATGTCAATATGTTCAAGGTGTATAGGTGTAGACCAAAATTGTTAGTGTATATTTGTGTTGAATCCCATCAATCCCTGTGAAATATAAACATGCTGCCATCAGACAGTCGTTAGGAGTATAAATTGACATCGTAACTTACCATACTAACAGCCCAGGTACTTGCTGAAAGACCCAGACACGTGTTTCACCGGGTGTTTTGAAGGTGTTTTGTGCCGTTCCGCCAAAAACGGTAATACTGCTCCCTCTCCTACACCTCTTCTTTTTAGCTTCTTCCAAAATTACTACGGAGATGCAGTCTTCTAGGACATCTAGGCTTACTCACATTTTTAAAGCAAAAATTCCCAAGTGTGAACTTGAAGATAGTAATGAATGCAAAATTTAATGGATCCATAATATTTCGGGAGTGCTTGTCAGTTGCATCCACTCCAATGCGTTGAAGGGTAACAAATGAGAAAAATACGAAATTAAATTGGTAAAGAATGGTCACCGGTCATAGTTACTAAGGCTTATTAGTAAAGACAGAAAAGTAAAAAAACATGAAGGGGAAAACAAGAGAAAAAGGGTTGAGGGAAAAAGGGGGCAGGGAATTGTGCAAATCTGGGGGACTGTTGTTACCAAGGCAAAGCCAGGTTAACTACAAGATTCAACTGTTTGCATAGGTTCAGTTTAGAGCGTCT
The DNA here is from genome assembly GCA_036362985.1 of Ligula intestinalis. Taxonomy (NCBI): domain Eukaryota; kingdom Metazoa; phylum Platyhelminthes; class Cestoda; order Diphyllobothriidea; family Diphyllobothriidae; genus Ligula; species Ligula intestinalis. The sequence goes on along the minus strand of JAYGXS010000004.1, from coordinate 62,845,933 downwards.
CATATAAGCTGCCTTTAGTTAGCGCAAGACTCTAGATGTTCGCGCGTGAAAAAGAACTCGGAATGAGGTCATAGAGTCTACAGAATGACCTGTGTCCAGCAAGTGTTCCGTAATGGAGGAACAAGGAGATCAGCTTTCCTGCTTGAATAACTAACTAGTAAGGTGTTCCTTGGCTCTGGCTGCCAATTACCTTTGGGTGTGCCCTATGTAATTGCATCCACAAGTGAATGTGAATTCATAAACGCAGTTGGAGGTGACGTGCAAATGTAAAACATCCTTTACACAAGGATTGGCAAAGGCTTTGTTGGAGAGCAGAATATGAGCTCAGTGGTGTAATAAATTGTTTTTACGGCCTTGAACAGGCATCATTTGATAGTGTTTAAGATGTTATCACCCTTAAGCATATAAAAAGTAGTATGTAAGAAGCTAAAATTTCACTCATTTTCTTTTGCAAGGGTTTTCTATATTGATCTTTAAACTGAGGTGGATATCCACGCTTCAGTAAAGTATCCTTGAGACCGCCTAATTCTGCGTCCAAAGTATCCTCAGAACCGATTTTTTTTGTCCTCTGGAAAAGGTAACATACAAAGTTTTGGTTCCACTGAGTGGGAACAAAACTTAGATGATGTAAGTACTGACCTTTCTCGGTATTCTTGTGGAAGACCCTCCGTGAAATGGAGCCATTTGTCAGTCTGGACAAGTGGACGTCGAGGAAAGAAAGTTGGTTATCTTGTTTTGGTTTCATGGTAAATTTAATCGTCGAATGCAATTTTTTCATTGTCGACAATAGTTTCTCAGCTTTTTCAGGTTCTCCACAATTGTGAAAATATCATCTACATATCGTCTGTAGGGTGTTGTGTAGTTCAATTTTGGGAAAAACATTTCTTCCAGATGGCCTATAAATATGTCTGCAAAAGTTTGCCCAAGTTGGTTTCCCGTTGCATTTGATATTTCTTTCAGTATTTCTCAACATAAACCGGCAAAAAAACAAGCTCGTGGCTATATGGTCAGGCCGTTAGGCTCTGATCTGTTCAGGCCTCCGGTGATGCACCACTTAGGACTGGGTGTGACTGGCTGACGACAACTAATAACCAGAAATGGCCATGCTAATCTCCTATAGTTTTTGCCAGCAACACTATATGAGTTGGATTTATCTACCTCAAAATAAAGTCTCGACCCCTAGTAGAGTTTGGCAGTCGTCTGGGATGTCTAAA
>JAYGXS010000004.1:62832619-62844709 GCA_036362985.1 Ligula intestinalis | reverse complement strand
TTAAATGCTTTAAGTAGGTTGAAATACCCATATTCTTCCCACTTTCTACCCGCAATCCGTCGATCCAGCAGGGATTTGATGATGGCATTAAACTCCAAATTGGTCATCCGAAGTTCATTGCATACTCTGACCGTTTCAGTTAGTATATTAAGCAAAATTAATATTTTAAATTAACCATGGGACTAATCGCATACTAACAAATATTGAGTAGAGTGATTTGGACAATTTATACTGCGTTTAATTTTTTTTAGTTGGTGTTGGTAGCACCTCAATGACCTTGCCTGAGGTAAGGGCACCCTCCCTCAACATACGCGCATTCGCCGTTGGTCAGGCGGCGGGTAAACGATTATATAAAAGCCTATTTCAGTGTCCTCGACTGAGGTTTGAGTACGCGACCCAACTTGTCCTCGTTATTTTTTTTTATTTTACAGGTATATTGCGATCTAGTATGTTCTCTGACATGCCTCGCTCGTCCTCTTCCTAAACGTCAGGTGTTTGTTAGCCAGAAGGGCACGCTTCGCACGCTTCCCAGGTGGCCCCACAAGAAATCCCTACCCATTTTGCTAGGAACAACTTTTAGTGTGTCTCCATAAGATTAAAACTGATTTTTTTGTACATCAGTTTCAGTGCAGAATTATTTTTCACCGGTTTCCAAGTAGAACAAACCCTTACCTTCGGTTCGTAGCAGACGACTATTTTTCAAATAGAAGAGCCTCCATTCTCGTATAAACGTAAATTCAAGTCGCATGCGACAAAAGTCTGGCCTTTGCACAACCAACACAGTAAAAGGCGTCAGGATTGCATCTGCTGTTGCGAATGCCGAAATATGTTCTTCTGAAATTTTGAGGGAAACACGGACGTTTATTCGCATACAAGGTGTCGCACAGAGAAGAGCCTCCCAATGCAGAGCTGCCTGTATCACATTTTGCTGAAATCCTTAACATCCCAAACGCCAAAGATTATTGTTTCGTTGCTCGATGAGATATTTACACTTGAAACTGTCCAACAGCTTTTTTTAGTGCTGATCGGTAAGTATTAGGTATCATTTATCGATAACTTAATTCGAAGACGTCTTTATGTTATCAAATACCTTTTTTGTACGCAACGTTTAAGTAAAATGGATGGCAAGCCCAGAATTGTATTTTAAATTTTCATTCTGTTTCGCATAAATGATTCTTCTAGGTCATGATGTTTTCTCGGGGTATCCTGTGAAAGCAGTCTTTTTCTTTCTACAGTGATAAATAACTGCAAGAGACTGGCTGTTGTACATAAAAAACATGCCACTCGGATCAAATATGCATCTTGTGCTTTTCAAAAAAATTTTGGTAAGGTCTAAGCAACAACCCTAAGTAAAACGGCATTACGATTGGATAATATGAGTCGGGAGGTGTCGGGTATGTGAGCGAGAAAAATAAGATTAAAAGACAATCCTCTTGTACTTATTAAGATAAAATATTTATGCAAAATTTATTTCAGTCATCATGGTAAAAGTAAATGCTCAGCTGCCTCTCTTCTTATGACGGTATTTAGAAAGTAGCGCAACACCTTTCAAAATATACGGATTATAAGCCCGTGATGCGGGATCTCAATCCCAGTCAATAAAGAAGGTTTGGCAGTTATATAGTCAAGTTGTTACACTTTGAAACGGATTTGCAGAGTAATGCGCAAAGAACTAAATTATGTTCCAAGTTAAAACGCTCGGTGCATAAAAATATTTACTAGGCCTAAGCAACAGGTTACTTCCTGTGTTGCTATTTACTATTTCAGAACGCAAACGACTTTAAGGCCAAATAACTACCATGTACAGAACGGTGGACTTGTGATGCAGAATGCCAGTTTACAAACGACTGATAATAACTCTTCTACCGGCATAAACGCATTTATGAAAACTGGGAAACAATAACTTACAACCTTGAGCCAATTCGCTACTGAAACGAAATATAAAAAGTTGTGTTTGATTTTTAAGAAAAATAGAATTTTATTTATAACACTGTAGATCATCAGAGGTAATAAATGGCTTTAAATTAAAAAATAGATTAAAACATTTTTATACGTAAAAATTAGGACTTAAACGTTGTCTTTATACCCCAAGAAGGTTTTCGTTCTCAAAATTTTCTAAACATATTAACGTTATTTTATTACAGTTACCTGCAGATTGACATTTAAATTCCGACAAAGCTTCGACGATTTTCTATATTTTAGCTTTATTTTATAAACCTAAATTATTTTATATGTTCATTCCAGAATGTTTAAAATAAGATATTTATTAAAAACATTGACCGAAAAAAGAGTGCTCGGTTAATATGTGGGTGGTCATGTGGGAGATATTTGGAAATTCCTTCACAGAACAAAACACATTGTCGAAAAATGAACGTCCGCATCAGAAATCTGAAATTGTTACGCCTGAGTACTATAAAAGCCCTCGTATAATAAGTAACCTCTTTAAGAAGCTGTTTATTTAGGTGGTCAGCTGACAAATGTCTATGCATACTACCATTTTCCATGGTAAGGGCAAAATAAAAAATTCAGATTTTGACGCGTATTTTTAATTTACCTGAAGGTTAACCAAACATATTGATTGAAAACTAAAAAGCTCACATTAATGATTTACTGCACTATTTTCCGCTACAGCTGCTAACTTCTAGGCACTGTTCCAAGCTTGCGAATGCAAAAAAGAATGGTAGAAAATATATTTAGATTTTTTGTAATTTTATTCTTGCGTCTGTTTTGTAGTTCACATTGCCATAAACGTATAGTGTACAGAAAAGTATTTTTTACATGACTAATATAATGAGCTTTGGTTTTCCTTCCTTTTCGCGATAATTTATGATCAAACCCAAATAGTTGATTCGGTCGAAAATATTTTTTGCCACATTTTGTGACAAAATCTTTGCATATTGGCTAAAAATAATTAAAAACCTGTCATTATTTCTTGTTTTTGAAAAAAATATGAGTCCTTAAACTTGGCGTTTTTGCATTTAAGCAAATTCAGACTAAAGTTTTCGGTTCTGGAAGGGATATATTAAAAAATTGATACTTATTTTGGAGTTCTTTCATAGCAACCTTCAAGAAAATAAAAGGTTTCGTTCGCTCATACTTAAATGCATAGGAAACGTCTTCGATATCAGGCTATTCCTGATTAAGCCAAAATTAATTCCTTTCACCAGCAATAAAATTAACTATTTTCCTAACTTAAAGGCTTTCTCAGGACTAAATCCACCCAATCTCAACTACCAAGTTATATTTCGTCACTACCTTTGCACGAATTCTTAGACACACTCTAGTTGCTTGCAGGGCAAGTGTACACACATGGTTACCATTTCATGAAAAGTATAAAATATTTTCTCGATAGTAAATAGGAGCACTCCTTACGTTAAATTGTTTCGGTTTTTATTTTAAAACGCAAATGATATTGTCAACAAAAAGTATTTCCTATCAAGATTGATACTTCATGCATGCTTTTATTTACCTTATACTATATTTAACATAATGATCCAATTATGCGTTTATATTTGTTTATGGGGGGAAATTTTCATTCACAATCCGCCACCGTCGTCATTTCGCGGGATCAGGTGCTGACATTCAAAGAACGTCTAAACGCCGTCTTCCCGGACATTCAATTTACGATGGAGGAAGAAGAAAACAACCAGCTAGCCTTCCTGGATGTCCTCTTTTGCCGCAAAGACGATGGTGGCCTTAAAACTAAAGTGTTCAGGAAAGCAACCAACACTATGCAAGTCCTGAACTACAGCAGCAACCATTCCATTGGTCACAAACGCAGCTGCGTAAGAGCGCTATTCTGGCGCGTCGAGACGCATTGCAGCTGGTCCAAACAGTTGGCGAGCTCTTGCGTACATGAAGAATGTATCGGAAGCGATCAGCCGTCTACTCACCCCACTTGGAGTTGGAGTTGCACACAGGCCGGAAGCAACCCTCAGGTGCCGGGTCATGAGGCCGAAAGACCCACTGCCACGGCAGGAAACGGCTGGAGTTGTTTACCGGATCTGGTGTTGTTGTGGACAAAGCAACTACGTCGGAGAAACCGGGAGATTACTCCAGACGCGAATGGCCGAGCGTGCAGCGGCGATGAGGAAGAAAGACGTCAACTCCCAGGTTGCAGCTCACTCAACGGGACCCGGCCATATTTTCAAGTTTGACGAGGCCGAAATCCTCACAAGAGGGGACAACCGCGTGAACCGCGAGCTGCTCGAGTCATGGTTCTCAGGCCCCCAGTCCATCAACAAGCACAACGATTTGGCGTTCCCATACGGTGTACTGAGAAATTTCCTGAGCAAGAAAATCAGTCACGTGGGCAGGACTGGGCGCAACTCTGACGACAGCGGGCGTAATTGTCGAGTAATTATCAAACCTGCATCCGACGCGGACAAGAACGCTGTTGCAATTAAGCAGCAATCACCGGACCAATTAAGACCTCCAGTGGTGGCTACAGGAACGGACAATTATAGTACGCATGCGGTTGACCGCTGTAAACTATGAATGCCGTGCAATCTGTGCATGTATCACCTTTTAGCTGCGCATTTTTCAGACCTGTTTACGATAAACTATGACTAAGGATTCCCGACGGAATCCGAAACGTCAGGAAAATAAAGTCCTTGTTCCAGTGATCGCATCTTCTTCTTCGGAACTGCTGCCTGGAACTCGTATATTCTCCACTATTGGTAACTTGCCTGTTTTGTAAAATCCGCGGGCTAGGCAGGACTCGAAACCGCACAATAGAGCAGGCTTTTGTGTAGTCAACGCTCTACCCTTGAGCTAGGAGCCTCAACGTGCGCCGGGAATTTAAGCACATCTGGGTCAATTTTCCTGTAAGGCTTTACTGCACGCATGGAATACACCAGTAGGGACGCAGAACGGTGACTGCTAGGCAGGCTTTCCCAAGTAATCATCTAGGATCCGGTGAGCCTCACAGTGAGTCTCATAGCTCAGTGGTATAGCGTTGCCTACACAGAAGGCTTTCCTGCTGTGTGGCTTTGAATCTCACAGAGGCTGCAAATGTTACACAATTGGATCAATCGTATTATTTAAGTCTGCCAGATTCCTTACATATCATACTGCGCCTAATTAAGGCTGATGGCAAAAAGTAACACCAATCGACAAGATTGGAGATTAAACACGCACATCAAAAGGTGCTGTAAATATTGTTTTATTTTTTATCATCAAGGGATTACAGTGTTTGTAAGAATCACATTGCAGATAAGAGGACAGAGTAAAAACGAAATTGCTTGAATGACTGTAAAAACACAAACGTGAAATAAAAGGAATCCTTTTAAAAAATACTTTAGAGCGAGTACCTATACCGCCATTGCAGGAACCGTGGCCTGCTAGTAGATTCAGAGTAAGTGTCTGAAGCAAGGCTTCTTCTCAGTCATAAAATTCTGTGATATGATTAATGGATAAGGTCTTATGAAACTTTGATAACTATCCTTTGAGTATGCGCTCAACCCACCCTTTTTTCCTCTCCCTAAAGGCATATTTCGATGAAAGACCCAATCAATGTGGAATTGAATATTAAAAAACGATGCAATTTGCCAAATGCGTTTGTATTCCCTGATAATCCCATCGTTGAGAAGAAGATTCGGTCGCTGAGAAGACACTTTTATTTGCCTGACAAATTTCAGGGAAACTGGCAGATTTCTAAAGGCGCGAATTTTCGAACACATGGCAGCAGCGCAGCAAAATGCTGCCAATTCTCAAGTTGCAGCTCATTTGCCGACATCCGGTCACATGTTCAAATTTGATGGGGCGTGTAAATTTGTTGCAAGGAGTGACAATCGTGTGAGTCGAGAATTACTTGAGTCATAGTTCACGGGCCCCCAATCCATAAGCAAAAGCAACGCTTTGCTCAATCCATATTTGGTGCTAAAGCTCAATTTTGCTAAAGCAAGTCGCCACTTGGGTGACGCACAGGCCACCGCGTCGTGCTATGCCAACACCGGAGTGCCAGATGACCATGCAATCATCACGCCCGAGTCCACCACGCGTGATGAAATTTCAGCTCATCAAGCAATCCACACAAGAGTGAAATTATCGTTAGTTGCTGTAATTTGTCATACATGTGTAATAATAAATGTGTCCCACAAATACTGCAAATTTCTGTGTATATGTAACCTATTTCCGTTTATGTCTCCAATGACGACTCCACGACAGATGTCAAAAAGTCAGGCAAATGAAATTGTTGACCCATCGATCGAATCTTCTTCTTAATTACATCGTGGGACTTTCAAATCCGCTTGGATTGGCAAGACCATTGTTAATGTATATTAAGCATATAACTTCCGTAGTGATTCTTTTTATTGCGATAGAGCAGTCTGAATATTTTTGTCTACTATACATATAAGTTTCACCAAAATTAGAACGATGTCCATAATATTTATAATCTGATCACTGTTCGAAAAGGAAATAGTTTTAGAGCAAAATAAACCAGCACCATCAGTGACATACCTCATGCATTATTGACCGGAACTGAAAATTTCCGCACGCTGGCCATCAAGCAATTAGCCCACAAGAGGGCAATTATCCTCACCTGGAGCGTCAGTAATTTTCATAAATAAGTAGTATCATAGCGACTGCATCCCATAACCGCTGCAGATCCTGGTGAACGAATACCTCATTTCTGCCACTGTCTCTGATGATGGATGAAATTATTGTCCCAGCGATCAAATCGGCCTCTTCTCATCGTCATCCTTGACCTCTGCTAAAATGCATCACTTAAGTGAAACCGCTAATCACTAATGGATTTTATACTGATTATTTTAGGAATCCTGCTTCGAAAGCCGGCTTACTGTAGCGCAAGTTGCATTAGGTCAGACGGATAACCTTACTTACTTTTTATCGCGTTCACATCTCCCAGATGGGCCTCGTAGCTTAGGTGGTTAGAGCATTGGCTATATTAAAGCCTTACCCTTGTGTTCATAGATTGGCAAAAAACAGCGCCAGCCAAAGCTTTATACTTGAGTCAAATGAATCTGATAAATATTGCTGGCAAGGAAACGCTAGACTGGCAAAGGTAGTTCCAGTTCATCGGCCGACATCCTCCTACTGGTGGTGCACCACTCGGGCTCGTAACTGCGACCTGCTGGTCACAGTTCATACATTTTGATCAATGTTCATCTGCTGACAATAATTGCCGTTGTGTGGGAACTGTTAGCACTTGAGAGGGTGCCCCAAGGCTTAATCATACGAATGAGTTCCATTGGCGATTGTCAGTGCTTGTCAAATAAAGCTGCTGGCACCGATACATCACATATATGCATCTCAGAAGTAGAATATGCGATCACTGGAGCGTAATGTCTATTTGCCTGACGTTTAAGATTCTGTCGAGAACCCTTTATCATAGGAAACCATAAACATGCACATAAACCATGCATGCACAGATTTCGCAGTACGTAGAGTTCGCAGCGGCCACCCATATAGGTACTTTAATTGTCAGCTGCTGAAATCACCGCAGTGGGTCGTTATTGGTGCAGTGATGGCTTGAAAGACCACTTTCGAGTAATTTATTGCCGCGATTTTGCTGTCCGTGTGGGATGTGGGCTTGATAATTACGCCACAATTATGTTCACTATCGTCGGAGTTATTGCTGGGCTCGACCCTTCCCACATGACTGATTCTCCTGCTCAGGAAATATCCCAATATGGACTGGAAATTCGTTGCGCTCGTTGATTTACTGTGGGCCTGAGAACCAGGACTCGAGCAGCTCACGGCTCACGCAGTTCTCATCTGTTGCGAGGAATTTGGTTTCGTTTAACTTGAAAATAGAGCCAGGATCCGTCGAATGCACTGCATCTTGGAAGCTAGCATTTCTCTTCCTCACTGCTGCTGCGTGCTTGGCCATTCACGTCCGGTGTAGTCTCCAGGTTTCTCCGACCTAACTGCATTGTGCACAACTGCACCTCATCCGGAAAACGATTCCGGTCGTATCCTGCCGTGGCAGCGGGTCTTTCGTTCTCATGACCCGGCGCCTGACGGTTGCTTCTGGCCTGTGCGCAACCCTGACTTCAAGTGGGATGAGAAGACGATTAACAGGTCCCGATAAATTATTTTCGTACGGAATATCTCTCTAAAATTTGTGCCTGTGGTAGTTGGTTTCTTTTTTTCGTCTGCGTATGCAATGGCTGCCAAAAGTGCATGGATAACAATTTGCTTTAAGTAACTGTCGAAGATATTGCAACTCAGCTGAAATACATTTCAAGGCTCCGGGTTTGTGAATAATTGGTGGTTGCTGTTGAAGTTCAGGATTGCATGGTGCAGGTCGCTTTCCTTAACACTTTGGCTTTGAGGCCACCACGGGTTTTGCGGCGAGCAAGCACATCGTAAATTGAATGTCCGGAAAAATAGCGTTTAGACGTTCCTTGAACATCAGCATCTGATTCCGCTCGATTACGACGTAGCAATCACCGCCCCAATTACGAATCCCAGCGGAGATTTTCAGAACTGCTAATTATAGTGCTAATGAGGGTGGTCGCTACGAACTATAAATGCTGCGCAATCTGTTCATGTGTCACGCCAATCTATGAATGTATCGCACGTTCCTACGGTTAGCTATGATAAATGGTCCACGAGAGAGTCCGAAACGTCAGGCAAGTAAACGTGCTTCAGCGATCGCTTCGTCTACGTCTGAAATGCTTCCCGGAACTCACATATTCACTTTGATTATCGAGAGTATATTTATTTGTAAACAGTAAGGAATTTTGAGATTTTTGATTCACATTTTTCCTTGAATTATTTATTTAATTATACATGTTCTGAAATTGATGTTCCTTTCTCATAATACCATTGACAACTGCCTGTGCAGAAGTTTAACTTTTAAGGATCTTGTTGTCCTAGCTTTCAAAGCCAACCACGCGCTCTGACCGTATAATCTATGAGTCCCTGACCAAACCTTGCGGATTTAATCACGTATTGGCAATCGAACTTAAAGAAAATTGGTCGGAAAATTATTGAATTCTCCAAAACGCATGTTAATAGCTGTATAGATTTAAAAATGTAAGTATATACCAAAACTATCTTTAATTCTGCATGATCACTGCTTAAATATGATTCCAAAAAGCCAAAAAGAGTAATTGAATGATCGGAAAACTGTTGTGCGGCAAAACTTTTTTCTGCGGGTGTTGTTGTTTTGCTTTTAAGAAATCAAAAAAGTCTCCTCGAAAACATGTAAATTTTCAAAGTTAATAAAAATATAAACTTCACAACATTAAGTGCTGCTAATGTGGACTATGCTGCATCCCGCAACGATAACGTTTAGAAAGGACTACGGAAACATCGTTTAGGTAAAGAGGCCAGAAAGTAACATAGACAGTACTTTTTTACGACTAGCAGAACGCAGCTATTTATTTCTTCAAACTAATCGTTCTGCTAGGATGGTATGGCTGACATCTTATTTTTAGAAAAAAATGCGTACAGTTTATTTGCTGCTGTGAGATCATCTCCATTTTATGACTTACCTTGACGCAGGGAAACAATGAGTGGTTATTTTAATAATTTGGAGGAAATAACGATCTTGGAAAGGGAAGTTTATGTAAATAAGTAGTGTTATGTCCTCAAAAATGTGTTTGCATTTCTCTGTTCCTTCAAATGCCCAGCATGCACTCTAATACTCGTTGATTCCTTATCTTTCTTGGTAAAGCTTTGGCTGCATTTCAAGCATATTCCCCTTCCGTACCAAGTCATCCTTCCTCAGTGCAGGGGGATAGGAAAAATTTGTTCGGACAAGAAGTTTAATTCCCATAAAATAAACATTTTTTAAAATGCTGATTGGAAAAATAAACCACAGCGAACCGTTGGCCTGATTACTAAATGTATTCGTTTTCATACAAATACAAGATGTTGATTTAAAAAGCACTGTAGCCAAGTGCGTGCCCTGGCCGGAGATTGCATTTCATGCTCACTAGAATCACACTATTTGAGCAATATTTAATAATAAGGAACATAAACATTAAGTTTCGACAGGGTCAAATCTTGCAAAAATGGCATTCTACCAGATGCAACTCATTGATGTAGGCAAAATAATACTTTTTGTCAAATGGTTATCGATTATGTATCTACATAAACTTTTCTGGCGAATAATGCAGAAAAGAGAGCAAAACTTGCTGAAGAAATAAAAAAATTCAAAGTTTCCTTTCAAAACTAGCCCTTCATTGACAGGGATTTAATTTCGAGTCAGTATTCTGAGAGACCTATGGGACTTACGGTATTTTTATACACTTTTCGCCAAAATTTTCTATGATTGACATTGGTCGATTCTACGTGTCAAGCAAGTTGTTTTGTTAAACTGTTATGCAGGCAACAGGTTTTATCGTTTAATATGCTAAAGTTAATTGTTTTTCACAAATGAGAATTTCACCTTGTTTGACGATGGACAAAAACGTAAGTTTATATGGTTCTCCACAAAACTGCAATAACAAAATTGACTGGCTTTTTGACGAATCATGTTCAATCATTAAAATTCAACGACAACGCTAGAAGTCGTTTACGTTTTACAGTTTTCGTAAGAACAAATCTGCCAATAAACATCACGGCCTCTCTGCAGATTCTGCCAAGGTTAGCTGCCGCAAAACCACTAATACTGTCATCTATCTTCTTAGTCATCAATACAGGCAAATGTTTGGTCAATGGTCTCCCCGTATGTCATGCAAAGCTTGTTTGAAGCAAATGTCACTTCATGGTTTTTGTTTCTGACAACCCTCTCTGACTGACAAAATATTTGATCGTTTTGAGCAACTTCAATACGCTGGCCGGTGGACAGATTGTGACACAAGACGACGCAGCGCGTCGGTAGTTTAAAAGAGTGCTGAAAGTCACTGTCTCCCCATACGTCAAATTTAATGGACATCAGTTAATACTGGAGAGTGCAAACATATAAGGTGCAATATACCTGAAAAACTACCATTTCGGTGATTCGTAGGGAGTAGGTGGTGTAAGATCAGATCTCCTCAGAGCATTTGAAACTAGTAAATTCAAGCGTGTTCTCTGATTAAACATTCAAATCACTTGATGTTTAGAAGTCAAGCTTGGCAAACATATGTTTTCAGCAAATCATCGTCAGGCCAGAACATTTGCAAGGTAATTAAAACTATACAGATGGACAGTGTTAAATAGTGTAGTCTAATTACAATTCATCGTTTACGCTTCGCCCGCATGGTGAGGTCGGCGTTAAGAGGTTTGTGCGTCCGGGGACGGGAGCATAGGTAGAGGGGAGGGGTAATTGGGTTAGGTTGTGGGGTTGATCAGAGGGCAGATGCATGGGGTGATAATTGCTGCTATTTGTGCACAGCGAACGACTGTCACTGGGGCGTGGGGGCAAAGTGCGATCGTCACCTAGCGTCGGGGTCGGCCACGGAAGTAAAAGGGCTTCTGTCAGTTTCTTCTGACAACACAGCACCGGATTTTCTAGCCGTATAGCTACTGCTTCGGCTGTTGCAAGCACCCTTTGGCGTAGGCTCTTGGAAAATGTGGCTGGTGTCCGGTAGACAACCTGAAAGGCTTTGTTAGTATCGACTTGATGATTCGCATCGACGAGATGTGCGAGAATAGAACTCGAAATCGATCTAGTTTCACCTTTACTTAACCAGGCCGGTATATGCTCACGTACCCTCTTTTCCAGGCGCCTCCTTGTTCGGCCTATGTATCTTGCTCCACAGGAGCAAGTTAAAGAGTAAATACACATGGATGTGTCCTTCAACGGGAGTCGGTCTTTTCCTCCTAATCGTAGGAGGGGAGAGTTCGTGAAGAACACCCATAAGTTCGCCGCGGGGAAAGCGCTAGCGATTGCGGTTGTTAGACGCCATCTGACCAGCTCGCTTGCTGCATCACCTGAGAAAGGCAGTCTTATGAAAACGTCTTTCTTTTCTGTTATGACGGTATCAGGCCTTTTGGCTTGCTCGCCAATATTCCTGAGGATGAACCTCTCCGGGTATCCATTTTCGATAAGTATCTGCTGCAGCTGTTGGAGCTCTGCTTCCACAGTTTCGGGAGAACAGATCTGCCGTATTCTAGCTTCTAATCCCTGGACCAGGTTTCGTTTTATATTGAGGGGGACAAAACTGTGAAAGTTGGTGTATTGTCCCG
>JAYGXS010000004.1:62798158-62811143 GCA_036362985.1 Ligula intestinalis | reverse complement strand
AACAGCGAGGATATTGAAGGAAATTGGACGGAGGATCGTATCAAACAGTTTGTTATTTATTCAGTTTTACGCTGAAGACAATTTCTTTCGACGTAGACGTTGAAATAACGTTGCCTAAGTCTAAAATTCAAACCGCGCGGGTTCAATTCAGTTCAGTGCTTTTCATAGCGGAGGGGATAAAACAGCATCAGTAGAACATTGAAAAACTATTTTTTGCCTAGACAAACGCCCGCTAATATAAAAGCAACGATGAGTTAGGATAGACATCTAGAAGACTACTTCATCGCTGTAACAATATATTTTTCGCCTGACGTTTCGAAATCTGTCGTGGACTCATCATCAGAGACATACTCACAGAACAGTAGCAGAACCAGTATGTGTGTGCACAGGGTTTGGCCGTAAAATTGAAACTTACAGAAAAGATCGAGCCAAGATGGTCCTACAACGGCTAGATTTGCTGGTTGTCCAAAACCAGAGACAAAATTTCTGGGCACGGTCTGTGAATAACACCTTCCTATTCATCAAACGGGATCAGGGGGTCACTTTTAGGGAACGTCTCAACAGCGTCTTCCCGGACATCCGATTCACAATAGAGGAGGAAGAGAAATAATAACGGGCCTTTCTTGATGTCCTCGTCTGTTGCAAAGATTGTGGTGTCCTAAAGACTAAAGTATGCAGGAAAGCGATAAACACGGTGCGAGTACTGAATTACAACAGCAACCACCCAATCAGCCGTAAATGCAGTTGCGTACGGACGCTCTATCGGCGTGTTGAGACGCACTGCAGTGAACCAGAAGATAAAGTTGCCGAGGTACAATACCTTCGACGGGTATTCAAGAAATTGGTTACCCGCGCAACTTCATCAACCGGTGTCTACGCAAATGAGATGGTCAACAAAAGCGCACCGACCCCAAAATTTGGCGTTTGATCCCGTACGTCAAAAGCGTATCGGAAGCCGTCGGCCGTCTTCTCGCACCACTTGGAGATGGAGTTGTACACAGGCTGGAGGCAACTATAAGGCGTCAGATCACAAAACCGAAAGACCCACTGCCACAGCAAGAAACATATGGAGTCGTCTACAGTATTTGGTGCAGCTGCAGGCAAAGCAATTATTTCGGAGAAACCGGCAGACTTCTCATGACGTTAATTGCCGAACGCGTAGCAGCATTACGGTGAAATTATGCCAGTTCTCAGGTTGCGGCTCATTCGACGAGACCCGGCCACACATTCAAATTTGATGAGGCCGAAATTCTCGCAAGAGGTTACAACTGAGTGAGCCAAAAAGTACTTGAGTTATGGTTCACGGGCCCCCAATCCATCAACAAGCTCAACGATTTGCCCAATCCATATTCCGTGCTGAGACTAACTATGGCCAAAGCATGTCGCCGCTCGGGGAACAGACAGGCTACCACACCATCGTATTCCAACATTGCAGGTCCTTATGGTCATTGCTGACGCAACGAATCAGCGCACACTCGAAGCGTTTATCGATTTTTTCTCTTCTATTAAATTCTACCGCAAAACCCTGTGCACACACAAACTGCTTCTGGTACTTTTCTGTGAGTATGTCTCTGATGATGGATCCGCGACGGATTTCAAAACTTCAGGCAAAAAAACATATTTCCCCAGCGGTCGATTCATCTTTTACTTCTTAACTACTTCCTGGGACTCGCATGTTCGCTTGTATTAGCAATGATTTAGGATAGTTTTGGACTTATAAGTGCGACCTGAATAAAGTTTCCAGCCCTTGGATGTGGCTCAGAGGTTGCAGTTTTTTACCATTTTTCTCTTCTAGTTAGCAAATGAAAGCGTTTGTAATGAATTTGAAATGGAGTCACTGAACATCACAGAGAGGCGATAGTTTTGTTATGGAACTAGTTGGGAAAAAATCACGGATTTCACTTGTGTTTCCTATCATAAATTGAAACCACAAGGACTCCACTGAATTAAGTTGACCCAGTTGTGAATAAAGCTCGCAGCATTCGGCGGTATTCGAACCCACATAGGAGGAAAGGCCATCTACGAAAGTCTCCGCCCATCTGCACAATCGAAAGACTATGGGTTACAGTCAACCCTAAAAGGACCGTGTTGGTTCTGCAGATTCCACCTTTCAGTTGGATTCATGGGATTTATTTCGGATCTGAAAGCTATCCAACTGTCAAAAGTTACGATTTTAAAAGGTTTGAGCTAACGCACTGTTAGAACCACAGGACTGAGCGTTTTGTAGACCTGCTTTACTCAAATATGTGCAAAGTCACAATTCGCAGCGGGTATTCAGTTAGTAACAATGCTAGCAACTGCGTATTTACTAGGGCTACAGCCCTTGCAAATATGTGGATTTAACCTCGCCTCTATTTTCAAATTAAAAGCGAAAAATAGTCGTTTTCGGCTGCGATTTCCGCTGAGTTTTATTTTCCATTTAAATTCTGAAGTGCATTTTTGCGCTCTCTATGGCTTCATTTCTCTACAGGCAGTTTTTTTCCTGCAGTCAAATTTTGCAGAACAGGCGTTTAATTAAAGGAATGTTGTTCTCCGTCGTCTTGAGGGCTGAAAGGAAAAAATGTTTGGCTTTGGTGGTGCCGTGGAATGATGGCAGCCTTGGGGAAATTCCCCCCCTGCAGGGAATAGAATTCTTCTTCACAAATAAAATTTCAAGAAATTTACCTAACGGACAGCCTCGTCGAAAGCTGTAGCTGCGGTAGTTCAAGTTTAGACCATTCATAGTTATGCAAAAGAAGGACCGTTTTTGAAAAATTCAGAATTCTGGGATAAGAGTAAGAGTTCATCATCTGCTCAGCAAATCTAAAGATGTATTTCGGTGAGGAGAAGATGAGTTCTTACGACCGTTTTTTCTATCACGCGGGTGCTGCAGTTAAAATGAGCCCGTAGCATACTGCGGTGGTGGAAAAGAAACAGCACTCATTGTGTCTATCCTGTTCCCCTTTCTGCTGACAGACGTTAAAATTAGGGAACAATGCTCTTTCTTGCGATATGGTACTACTGCTGTCACAGATCGGCAACATAAATCATTGTTGCGTTTCTCTCAGTGAGTAATAAAGGGGGAACAGCATGATGCGATTTTTCTCAAGTTCATTTGACCAATTTTTAAAAATTCGTGGCCTCGAAATTAAGTAAATTTGCCAAACCTCCCCTAGTGGGCACTCTGATGGATTCTAGATGATTGCTTAGGAAATCCTGCCTGAGCAGTCAGTTTGCTGTTCTGTAATAGTAAGTTTGGCGGATAAAATTTAACCAAGTGTGATTAAATTCTTGGCGCACGGTGAGCCTCGTAGCTCAATCGTAGGCCGTTGGCTGCACAAAACCTTCCCTACTGTGCGGGTTCGACTCCCACTGAGGCCACGAATTTTCCACAAATGGGTCAAATGAATTAAGCAAATCTGTCAAACCCCCATGCTAATTTTATTTCTATAAGATGTGATGAACAGTATGGGTTACTGCAGATACCAACACAAGGGGCCACATTGTAAAAGCACTGGACCAATCCGGTGCCAGAATGACTGACGGCACAAGCTTATCCGTAGATAATGTAGCCACGCGCCAAAATGGTGGACTTAATATACCATTATTAGCCCAATCATGGCACTATGTGGTTGGCATGGTTATATGGTGCAGTAGGAAACGAGAGAGATATCGAAACTGAAAAGTACACACGCTGGGATCTACCGCGACAAGCTAAATGCCCTGACTAAGGTGGTGTAACCCATTCCATCTCTGAAAATGACAGTAAGGCTCAGTTTCGCCTCACATGCGCGACCCGACCCGACTTCTTGAAAGTCTAGCTCGTGTCATCCGGAGCAAAACATGTGTGGCACGGGTAGACGGGTTGTTTAGTTTTGTCGGTCACAGTCACCAGCTATTTTCACAGGGTCGTGCGCTCCAATCCAACTGAACAAGGAAAAATGGAACGCGGAAGTTGTGCTCGCAGGTCACTGTGCGGTACCTACTCGGAGGGGCACACAATGTGCGTCATTAGGGAGGATCGAAATATCGACAGACACCTTTCATTCCCAACAGGGCGATTCTGAGCATGTCCAACAGCAACCAACAATATATAAGCCGAAGTTTGAAGGTTGCCCATTAGTTTGACAGTGGACTGAGCTGACTCCAAAACGTCAGCTGGCCAAGTTAGAGAACAGAAAATGTAATAGCAGTTATCACCTCCGGTCTATTGTGTATTTCTTTCAAAGTGAAAACAATCTCAAGAAGGATAAACAAATTTCTAAAAGGTAAGATCGCAGAATAAGAACACACTCACCCAGTAACATGTGTGACCATGCGTTAAGTTTAAGGAAGGATGCATGAGAGTTCGACCGTCTATTCCAAAGAGGTCCACTATATGATCCACAACATGGTGGTGCAGGGAACAGTCACATACGCGTGAATTAGGTTTCATTGATTGGAAATTTTAGTTGCATCTACCACGCTCTCTCTATCGGTCTTCCCTCAGCCATTTGAACCCTGATTCATCAAAGAGTCAAAAAGATAGGTAACATGATGGGGCGTGGGTGGCCTGACTTAGATCCCACAGAATAAGCGGGCAAAAGTAGTCTATGTAGCCCCATTCATATACCCCTAGTCCCAGCATTTTGTCCGGCAAAAACGGTGGTTACAGAGTTTTGTGGAATGGGGAAATAGGATAGGCAGAGAAGGAGATTTTTAGAAGTAAGTGTCAAGTGAAAAAAATTTAGTCAAAGTTGCTTCCCGCGGCCGCTGGGAGCAGGTTGTTCAGCATGTAAATTGGTGGTGTGCGCAGTGCTGCGCGCCGCGGACTTTACTTATCTAACTCCAGAACGGTAAGTTGAACTTCAGGTAAGTTAAAGTAGACGACCTCCTAACCACCATTTCAATTTTTCGGGAAATTCTAGAAACCTGCAATTTGATAATCGGGTTTTGCGCAATAAATTAAGCGATAATACAGATGAGGAAAATCTACATATATCAATCAACAGCACTTCTAAATACAGTAAAATAAAAATGCATCTTTCATTTATTAAAGTATATTCTACTGCTTGTCCTTATTCTCCACTCATAACACTCATAGACCACCGTTTTTGTTTGAAAACATGCATGAAGTAGGGATAAATCAGTGGGCCCACAAAAGCTTCTGTTGCCAATAAGCGTGTCATGGGAGGCTGAAACCCAGGCATATAAATGGAGGGTGAGTACGATGGTTGAGCGCACTTTCCTTACTTCCAGCTGAAATTTACTAGCGATAACTGCAGACCCTACTCAACATACCTTTCCAAAGGCTGCACATGACCATAAATGTTCAAAGTTCATTATTCCCCATCACTTTACGTGGAACTGTACCGATACTACAGTGCACGATGCTACCTCAGCATGCCTGTTTTCTCATCTCCGGCCTTACTGAAGCGCCGGTAACACAAGTTTAACTCGCGGTCCTTTTCATTCGAGCGTCTATAAAACTCGTAAGCAGGGGAGCGTCTGCAGTCCCTCTGCAGCGCTGGTTATTGAGTCAACCTGAGCGATTACCACAGAGCACGACAGCGCAGATTTCGCTTTTTTCAAAGGAGAGAGCGTTGTTTTGCAGCTGGTGCCGTCGGAGCAAACGATACATTGCGAAAGAAGGCCAGCGCCAATGCACGTTCGGGGGAGGGAGGGAGATAGGGAGGGGGATGGTTGTAATACAAAGCGCGCAACAGGAGCGGCAATAACAGCACCTGTTTTCTGCCGCGGCTGTGCGGGGGGGAGAGTGTGGACAGGCGGGGGGAGGGGCGGAGAGGGGCGCACCGAAATCCTGTAACAGTGAATCAATTCGACCTGTGGCTCTGGAGGAGCGGGTGTTCGCTCGGCCGGCGTACAGTGCCGGCCGCACGATCCAAAAAAGACCAGACGGATGCCAAAAAGAGGAGAGGGTTTTTGTGCCTAAAAACCGGGTTCCTTCTGAAGGCCATAATCAGCCACCTCGTGCCTTCATCTCCCGCCTTCCCCCCCCCCCAGAACCCATCCATTCACAAGCCTGTAAAACATCACAACCCAACATCCAGCCCTGAGGGCTTTTGAATATTAAATCCCAGTGAAATGGCTAACTACCTTATGGGAAAGGCAAAACAGGAGAATAAATTAACCAGCATCGCAGTGACTCCGTATCCTTTCAGCACCGACATTTGATTCAATATTTTGCCACTAGCCTATGATCACTTCCTGGCTGGCACTCATATTCGTCACATAAATCCTAATAAAAAATATTAATGGTAATATAAATTCAAGCACTGATGGCAGTAATGGTATTGAAAAGAAAGAGGATCTTCGGAAAATCGAGTTGTTCTCGTGAATTTTCGAACAGGTATCACTTGTTCGTCGTCAAGCTCAATGAAAAGTGACGGCTGGGAATGTCGCAATACAGGGTTTAGGGGAAGAGGTTACAACGAACTGGGATTGGGTTGGGGGAGAGTTACGGTGATGGGAATTATGCGGCGATAGGTTGTACAGGTAAGGGGGAAGATGTTAACGTTTGACTGAGGGCCACATAACTATTCGATTGGATAGGATTGGATAACACAACAGTAGAAGTCTTAGTAGTGGTGGTAGCTCATAATATAGCTAGCGGTAATACGGCGTGAGCACGGCGTGAGCACGGCGTGAGCACGGCTTACCATCCCTTTACAGTTATAACACATTGGAAGCCGGTTCGGTCTATGTCCGTTTTACACGTTCGAAAACAATTTATATTTATCGTAACTGGTCTATCTCATGTAATGTTAACGATTAGAAAGGATTGTCTAGGTTTTTTAATACCGATTGTTTGCATCTTAATCACAAACTATTTCTGATATACCAGGAAGCTGGCTTTGAATATTTTTATATCTTTTGCAAAAACCACGCTTAGTAGTGACTACTTAAATACTCTGGAATTTTCCCTTTGATTTTCAATGTCCTTCTAAATTTAATTATGTTTTATGAAACTAACAAGAATCATTTGATTTTTGTACTCAGTAGGTAGCGCAGTAAGTTTGTTTTTAAATTTGAAAAGGCATGTCCGCAGTTTTGATAAAAAAATTAAATTTCTGAACATTTTAAAGTCGATTTGCAGTTGTTTTTTGACCTTATGGTTTTCAAACTGCATTCCATACATTGTCCCCGTAGGGAATCTCACACATTCCTTTCTTCGGTTAAGACGTCCAGTAGGACCCGTAAAATTTGGCACTGAATACGTACAATGGTGCGTATATCCTAAGGAGCATTTATAGACGTCCACACACAATGTTATTTGACTAGACATTTTATAGTCTTAAAAAACTGATTATTATGATTTTAAAATTGAAAAGCTCCCTTGTCAAGTATGTAATTCTAGGATTGTGTAATTTTCTACGAGATGAGCACAAAAGGTAACGTTTATTCATTTTTTTAATCGATAATAATTCATAAGGGCTTCCAACATCAATGTTCAAAGAACTCTTACTTAAGTAGCTATTTGCTACCAAGTGTTATTTTAAAATGTGACTGAAAGGAAGTTTTTTTCAAAAGCCGGTAAGCTACTGCAATTGAAATAGCCTAAGCTCATTGTTACGGTCCCTCTTTTTCAATCCTTTTCCATCTTAAACCTATTTCAGGCTTTTGGTGAACATTTCATAAGGTAGGCTGACGACTCCCTCATTAAAATTAATATCTGGATAAAAAGCATAACTTTCTATCACTGGGATTCAAACAGTACTCTCTTCCTCCACAGCAAACTTGCATGAGTCTTATTCGAGACAACTGTTTTTCAACACTTGCAAGACACTGCATATAATGGACCGACATTTTTTCACTTTGAAGGAATAAAGGTCATTATATTCCAAAGTCCGCAGTTTTTCACAACACCTCCGTTTAGATTTTTAAATATGGCAATAGCAGCAAAATGATTTATTGGATCCATATCATTTCGAGAGAGCTCGTCAGTTGCCGCCTCTCATTACTTAACGTGAATCACAAAGAAAAGATACACAATGAATTCGTACAGAAAAATCGATATCAACACAAGGTCATAAGGAGTGGCCAAGTGGCTAATCAATAACATGAGAAGTTCAAAAGCTATGGTCAGCAAAAATAACAGGGAAAAAACACCTGAAGTAACAACTAAGGAGAAAACTGTATAAACAGGGAGCCAATGTTACCAAGGCAAAGTTAGGTTCACTACATGCTCCAACTGTTTACATAGGTCGGGTTTGACCCGCCGTATGTAGGCTGCCTCCAGGTAGCGCAAAGTGCGAGTTGTTCGTGCTCGAACAAGTACTCGGAAGGAAGTTTGGGGGTCAACAGAATGGCCCGAGTCTAACAGATGTTCAGTAATTGAGGATCGGGGAATTCGGTTTTCCTGTTTAATTAGCCAGCTAGGTAAATGTTCCTTAGCTCTGGTGGCCAATTGCCTCTGCGTTCGCCCTATGTACTTACATCCGCAAGTACATGTAAATTCATAAATGCAGTTTGAGGTGGCGTGCATCGGCATGGCATCCTTCGCATGAGGAACTGGTAAAGGCTTTGTCAGATTGCATATTATCAGATCAGCAACATAGTATGTCCTTTCAATGGCATTACGAAGGCGTCTTTTGATGGTGTTTAGTATGTTGTCGCCCTTAAATGGTAAGGAAATGAAGACGGGCTTTTTTGGTGCTAATTGTTGCGTCAATTTAGGTCTGAGAGGTTTATTGTATTTGTCTATAAATTGACTTGGATATCCTCGCTTCATAAGTGTGCGTTTAAGGTTGGTTAATTCATTATCCAATGTATCCGTAGAACAGATCATTCTGGTCCTCTGGAAAAGAGTATATACCAAGTTACGTTTCCATTGAATGGGAACAAAACTCAGATAATGTAAATACTGTCCTTTCCAGGTGTTTTTATGGAAGACCGTCCGTGTAATGGAACCATCTTTCTGTCTGGATAAGTTAACGTCGAGAAAGGAAAGATGGTTATCTTGTTCCTGTTCCATGGTAAATTTTATCTTAGGATGCAGACTGTTCATTGTAGACAATAATCCTTCGGCTTCCCTTGGATTGTCCACAATCGCAAATATATCATCTACATATCGTCTGTATAATGTGTTTTTGTTCAATTTGGCAGATACTTTGTCTTCTAAATGGCCCATAAATATGTCAGCAAAGGTAGGTCCTAGTGGGCTTCCCATCGCGACTCCGTCAATTTGTCGGTATAATTGTCCGTTGAATAGAAATTGGACATTCTTTGTACATAATTGTAGTAAGTTTCGTAATATTTCAGGGGCCAGACGGGTATCCGAAGAATAAGTGCAAATTATATCAATAGTTTCTTCCAAGGGAACGTTGGTAAATAATGACTCAACGTCCAAGGATATCATGTGTTTGTCGGAAATATTTTGGTGTCTTATTTCGTCCACAAAATGGAAACTATCTTTTAATGTGTAAGAAGAAAACCTTTTGCGAATTGGTTCTATTTCCGTTTAGGGCTTATGTGTGGAGCAATTTCAACATACAATAGATGGAATTTTACGGTTTTATTATTATTGCAGCGGTCCAGTATACGACATTGTTCCATCATTGTTCTTGGAAAAATTAGTTAAATCTAGTTGTCAGCTTGAATACTTTGCAGCTTAATTCCATGATATTTCAGTCACATCAGGATGTCGGCTTTTGAGTAAGTCCCTTTGCAATCACCCGGAAAAACTACCATCTGAATAAAATGGCTACTTAAATAGTGTTTTCTTTTCCTATCGACCATCGACGTGCTTGTAACTTCAAATATTTTCTATAAAAAATATGCCAAAAACAACTCTTGTGCACACATGTTCTTCCTTGCAAATTAAGTCTCCTTGGAATTGGAGGATTCCCGTCCGATTTTTACAAACCTTTCTTCGCTTACCGAATACCTTTGAATGCGATCTGTCTTTGCCCCTGCATTCAAGGTTTGCCAACTGTATGATTTATACATTTTGTCGAAGGACACTTAAAAATTTTCCTATGCTTTGAAGAACAGATTACAGGCCGCTTATAAATATTTGCAATGAATTTGGACAATTTTGTGTACTGTATGAGCAACATTAGCAGATGGACAGATATGACACATTATGAATGAACACTCCACGGTCGTAAAAGAACTTACTGCCAGAGATTTTTCCAAAACCAACAGATAAAATTGTCTTCAAGTACAAGAAAGAATATTTTCCTGCATGTTTTACCACATATACGTCAAATTATAATGGTTTTACAAACTAATGCGAAAAGACCTGAAGATTGAGTAGGCATTTTTAACAGAGTTTTGTTTTTGCGGGCGGCCAAAAAGGCAGTCACTCGAAAGCCGGCATCTTGACGTGCCCGATGTGTCTTAGGATTAGATTGCAAGATATTAATGTTTAAGTACTACTAACGTAATCTTTTTCAATTTAAAATCTACCCGAGACTCCCGTTTGGCAAATCAGGAGTTGGCAAATCTACGCTTCTGATCTACCGTACATATCCACTGACAGATATGTAAAGAAGGCATCTGATGGCCGAACAATCTTCCGAAATTTTGGTAATGCAACACTGCAGCAGAATGGACTGCTTTGCTTCCCTTTGAATGCACAGCAAACGCTGAGCCTGCATTGCTCACCTTTCCAAATTGAAGGTGAGAAACCACAGATCACTTAACCTCCAGGTGTTTCGTAACTGCGGAGGTTGCTGTGGGATGGCAGAGTGTGGTACATTCAAAATGCCAACTATACTTGGTAGAGGGGCTCGGTTTTGCGGCACTTTTAACTACATTAGAGCGATCAAGATTGTTAGTGCGGATCCCGGCAGTTTCAAAAAACTACCAGTTTATTGCAGAAGTTCTGCAAACTGTGCTAAATGTCAGTTTTGTATGTTTTTTTTACTTTTTGTTCATATTTGCACTTTTTATGAAACTTTTATAATTTTTAACCGTGTTTCAATCTCCACTTTATTCCTATCTTTCAGATATCTCTGGATAAAAATGAGCTAAGAATTTTGATTGGCTATTGTTAGACGCAGGAATTTTCAACTTGGGAAGCTGCGGTCCTCATTGGCAAAAGAATCGTTACTCTGGCGACATCAGTTTAAACGTCAAGTCCTGTTCTGGTTGGTAATCAGAATTGGACGATTAGAACTTGGTTTCCGCGCTTGACTACGAACCGTCATCGAGTATTCGTGATAAGGAAGCAATACTAGGATTCAATCACAAAACGGACTTGACACCCAGCAATTTGACTTTGTCCAGAAGAGGCCCCATCAAGACCGGCATGAGGTGCCCAAAGCACAATTCAATTGACGCGTTAAAATTTGCCGCCCGTTATTGCAAAACCTTCTAAACGATCGATTCTGGAAGCGCATTGTGAGTTCTGGTGATAAATATTAAAAAATAACTAATCACAACAGGCAACAGAAGGAGGTCAGGATCCTCCAGCGGTCCCACGTCAATCTGTGTTCGAAAAGAAAGTTATGGCTTCTGTTTGGTGGAATTTCAAAGGTATACTTTGCCTTGAATTTGTTTCTTATGGCCTTGTCGTCTACTCGGATTGCTACTGTCAACAACTGCATAAAAAGCAAGGTAGGAATTTAGCTACGCAATAATTCCTTCTAAAGGGCACTACTTACCTACTTATTTAACTGCGGTAAGCCTTTTCGCTTTATTATTTAATACAATCGTAATTGCAGTGCTTTTGAAAAATTATTCTTCAGCGGCTTTTCTAACGTATGGTCGCCTCTAGCTTGATTATTTTATGCTTGATTTTAAGTTGAATCACTTAAGTTTTGTGTACTTTTAGTGTATTCTTAGATTAGATTAGATTATTAGTTTTGTTTTAGTATTCAGTTTAGTTAGCTATCTTTGGTTTATCATAGCCTACTAAGTTAAGTTTGATTTTTAGTTTATGTTTAAATTTTGGCTTATTACCCATTTTATTACTTAAATTATTGTGTTGATAAGTTTAAGTTTCGTAAGCTCACTTATCTTGAGTTCACTTTAGTTAAGTTCATTTTAATTTGTGACATGCAATTGCTTTTCTGTTAAAAAATAGCGAAAAGCCTACCTTTCATGATTTTAATTTAATTTCAAAAACTCCCATTTCTTTGCATAGTTCCGCAAATGCTGCAGTTCAACAATTCCCGAAAATCCACAATTTAAGTATTTCTTGCTTCCAATTGGTCGTAGTTTTGTTGCCAAGCATTGAGTTATTCAAATCATTCTTCCTAATATTTTCTTATCTTATTCAACGTACAATTTTAATTATTTTTCTTTCGCATGATATGCGCAGCCCATCAAACCCCTATTACCACCGGACGCAAACCTGGCGTTTTCTGTCACTGTGGTATCCCTTCCCAGGAATCGTTACCTCTGTTTATTGAATTTTTGCAAAGAAGATATAGTTCTTGGCAAGCGCTGTGCAACTTCAGTCCTGGCCAACTACACCCAAAATAGTTGATGAGCCACTGGAGGAGAAATTCTTCACCTCTAGTGTTTTCAGACACCTCATGGCCTGAAGCCTCTGCAAGTGTCACCTGCTGACTTTTCCCGATGTAGGCGGATGCATGTCGTCTCCATTGGTGCTCACGTAGCTTCAGTTGCGCCTCCACCCCCAACAGCCTTGTCGAGATACTTCCAGTGTGTAGCTCTCTTTCACTGTCTATCTCCTTCTTTACTTCCGTTGATTCCATAATATTGTTGTCAGAACTGTACAGCTCCTTGGATTAAAAAGGTTAAATGTAAAGACATCCTGTCTCACTGTATACTTCAGACACAGAGGAAGACAGGGAATTCTCATATGACTTCAAGACAGGCGACGGAAACAGGAAGCGTCCGTGATACAGGTGGGTTTGCGCTAACTTCTGGATAAATTAAAGATAGGTTAAAGAATTTGTTATATCCCTCATCTGGATGTTAGGAAGAGAAGACAGACAGGATAGCAGAGAACAGTTTACTGTAACCGTTTCTGCTTGAACATCAAACTCAGCGGGCGTGTCTTCACTTGTCCCGTGTCCGTCGGCAAGTCGTC
>JAYGXS010000004.1:62740158-62798148 GCA_036362985.1 Ligula intestinalis | reverse complement strand
ACCTACATGTCGTTTGGCCTAAGTTTCCGTTATAAACCGACTTTTATCCCTCTTTGATTATGTAAAGTAAAATAAGGTCATGAAGAGACAAAATCAGAACGCTAGAGCTGTTTTGAAAGCAGTGCAGTTTGGCTTATATTTGTCGACTTTTCCTAGAACATTTGTCCAGGATGTCGAAAATTGCAGTCATTTTCGATAACTTTGATGTACCATTATGATGAGTTTGTGCGCCTAATTTTATTCTTTTAGCAAAAAGGGCGTTTTGGAATTTTATTTTCAAAATAAAACTTATCACTCTTTCTCTCTAGCAAAAGCAATAGCATGCTAACTAAAAACCCCAGCATTCTACGATACAGGACCGGTGGTGATCAGAATTATATGCGTCGGGTATCACGGTGTGCAGGAGAGAAAATAAAAGAACTATACCAAAAAAAACAGGAAAACATACAAACCAAACAAAAAAACAGGAAAGAGCAGGCAATATTATCTTAAAAAAACTCATATATACTGTAAAGTAAAAGCGCGCGGTATTTTGAATGTAACAAAAAGGCAATTTGTGATAGATGTAAGGTAATTGAACAGACCGGCGATGCGTAAATCAGAGCAGGAAAGAGGACATGCGAAAATAAAACCCCGAAATGACCATGATTTTCTGAGTGAGATGCAGGCAAACAGTGATAGTTCCGAGCCTATGCGAGCAGAGGATTTGCAAGCAAATGAACGATGAATAGTAATAGAGTAGAATAATATGCGTTAAATTACAAAACAAGGAAAAAATAATACAATGACAACGATTTAAGTCTATCTGTTGGCAGAAAGTGCATATTTCGCAGTGGTTGACGGGTTTCAACCTAAATACACACTAACAATTTAGGTCTATGCCTATAGACCTTAAATATACTGACGCATACCATTAAGAGAAATTAATTTCTGAGGTGATTAAGAAGCTGAACTTTCAAAACCAGCATATCAACCAGAAAGCAGAAGGGGAAAGCTGGGGGACCCAATAATTAGCCGGACCACTCGCGGCTGTGTTAAGCAGTGGCAGAATACCAGCGAAACACATGCCTGGGCATTTAAGCTAGTACCTGGGCTGCTAGTCAGGTAAGTTACAAAAAAAGTCAATTGTTGAATGCTAATGCAAAATAAAATAATAAAAGGCTAGTTCAGCTTTTTAATCTCCAGACAAATTAATTTCTGATCGCAGTATATATCAGTATATTTAAGGTCTATAAGCGTAGACCGAAATTGTCAGTGTATATTCGTGTTGAAACCCGTCAATTCCTGTGAAATATACACCTGCTGCCATCAGACAGTCGTTAGTATTATAAATTGACGTTGTAACTTACCATACTAACAGCCTAGGTACTTGCTAAAAGGCCCAGACACGTGTTTCGCCGGTTTTCTGCCACTGCTTGACACAGCTGCGAGGGCTCCGGCTCATCAGTGGGTCGCCCAGCTTAAATATACCTTAAATATACTGATATATACTGCGATCAGAAATTAATTTGTCTGGAGATTAAAAAGCGGAACTTTCAAAACCGGTATATCAACCAGAAAGCAGATAGGGAAAGCTGGGCGACCCACTGATGAGCCGGAGCCCTCGCAGCTGTGTCAAGCAGCGGCAGAATACCGGCGAAACACGGGTCTGGGCCTTTTAGCAAGTACCTAGGTATGGTAAGTTACAACGTCAATAAAAGGATACTCAGAACCTCTACCCTAGAAGCAAGAGTGTAGCACCTTTAGTGATAGATGTGGAGTCGGTAGCGTTTTTGTCCAGCAAGTTTTCATCGATCCGCAATCGAATTTTCGAGATTCATGGAAAAGGCGAGAGAAGAATGTTTACTATTGCGCTTTTTGCGCATATTTATTTTACTACCCTTAATCATTTTTAATTCCTGTCCTGGGATTCTTGATTTTCGTTGTGTTACCTATAACAGACAATTACTCAAATATATTTTATAGAAAACACGCCCAAAACATATCTGACAGGACTGTATTAAGAGACCCTTTTTGCCTTTGGCTTAAAACAATGACCTACTTTTATATTTTCAGTAACCGGACATTCCCTTTTTCCATTAAATTCTGCCAATATAACTTCGAATTTCCATTTTTTTTGTTGATTTCACCAATGTAGGATTGAATTTCCATCAATTGACATCAGTATCCTGAGCAACAGTTGGTCATGTTTATGGATTTTATTATCTTGAAACAAATTTAACTTTCTTTAATTTAATATTTTTATCAGTTCCACCACAATGAAATATTCATTTACATTCATTAACCACCCGCTCCATGTTTGACTACAAAATACATTAGAGTTGTGCGGGTGAAATAGATATTTGCAAAATATCCCTTTTTGGACTCATTTGACAGCGAATCAAGTCAAAGGAAAGTAGTTAGGCTCTTAGCACGGTAAGTTGCAATAACCATTTATACTCCTAAAGTCTGTCTGTCAGCAGCAAGTTGATCTTTCGCAGTGGTTGACGTGTTTCAACCCAAATATACACTAACGACTTCAGTCTACGCCAATAGACCTTAAATATAGTTATATATTCCGCGAACAGAAGCTAATTTCTCAAGAGATTAAAAATCTAAACTTTCAAAACCGGTATATCAACCATAAAGCAGACATAGAAAGCTGGGGAACCCACTGATGAACCAGAACCCTCGCAGTTGTGTCAAGCAGCGGCAGAATACTGGCTAAACAGGTGTCTGGGCCTTTTAGCAAGTACCTAGGCTGTTAGTATGGTAAGTTACAAAATCAAGTTATTTCCAAATATTTTACTCGAAGAAAGTTTAGCCCTCAGCTTAAAACAAGTTTCCAGTTGCGAGATTTTGAGACCGCACAATGCCCATTGAAATCGCATTTTGTCTATCCGTTTATTAATGCCCCCTATGAAGTATGCCACAGTCCACAATCAGTGCAATATTGTATGAGTACTGTATGATATTTTCTTAATGACGTAGAGGGAAGTATACTATTTCTTGCCTGAAAAGCGTAAAACTTGTAGACTGACAATTTTAAACTCAAGTGGGAAGGTAGATCAAGCCTGAAATTACGAAGGCGTGTACTAATCTATTGAAACGTAAATATGCCACTTTTCTTCTGCGTCCAAAGTTTGATGACCTGAGTACAAGAAAGAAACCGAATTCATGCGTTTTCTATACAGTATGCTTTTATTTATAAGGGCGTCGCCTGCTACCTGAGTAGTAGTTTTAGTGAATGTGGCCTCTGTTTGTGGCTGAAAATATGTGTACTCAAATGTCTGCATCGTGGCATATCAGACATATCTTGGTATTATAGTCTAAGATAATAAATATTACGATGTGGCTGAAATAGTTCTTCTCGATTGAAAACGCATTCATAATTTTAATTCAAGAATGAACGAGAACGTTCACGTTCTAGGTATTTGCACCGAGGATATTGCACGCTCTGCCGTGCAACAATGAAGTCTCAGAAGCAGCTAAGCTGTGGGACTAGATGTTGCAAATGCATACCAACAATCTGGGGCAGTGTATCGCATTCCGTGCCTAAGCTGTCCCTTTAAATACACAGGCCAACTTTAACGCATTCTCTGATCAGGCATATATGAACATAAGCTGGTTGTACGAGGATCGACGAAGTATCGCAAGTTGCAGCTCACACCTATGAACCAGGCCATGAGATCAACTTCGCAGCCGTTAAGGTACTCACCCAAGTTGGAAACAAGAAGAGTCAAAAATTGATTGAAACTTTATCCACGGACGGCCATACAATCAAGTGACGTATGTAATTGAGGTACAGAGCTCTCCACAGTCGAGCACTTACGTTCAGGCGTCGGGCACTGACAGTTACTTGGCGCACACCCTTCATAATTGCCTCCATTTTTGTTGCTGACGTCCTGACGACCCTTGAGATCACTGACAGTTAATTAACTTATACTCTTACCTTTGCCGGCACCTTTTACGATTGCTTTTTTTTACCTCTGATACCCTGACAACCTCTGACGGTTAATTGAAGTTCACCCACTATAAGTACCCACTTTTTTGTTGCTGTTTCTTATTTCGAAAGATGGACTCCTGTAAGAGTTCAAAAGCTCAGGACAATAAACAAATTGATCCGGAACTCCACAGACTTACTTCTTTATCCATAATTTTGCTTCTCTTTTCATGAAATCTCTCAGTGAATGTCAGCAACCCCAACACGAAAGCGATCCTGGGAGATTTTAATGCAAGAAGGGATTCGTTTACACAAAGCATTTCCCAGCTGGACTGGGAGACAACGATTGATGATCCAGAAAACTAAGGCATGTGAAAATCCCATCCTTCTGTACTACCGAGCCATTGCTAATAGGGATTAAATGGGTAAGCTATAACAGGGAAGGAAAGAGTAATTACGGAGGTAGAACATAAAAAAGAAGAAAATATTGGAAATCATTATCTGAATAACCCAATGGTTGGCGCACGATAATTATAATGAGAACTGCAACTAATGGTCAACAAAAACTGCCAGTAGTACCAGCGCATTGGATACAATCATAATTCAACTTTATGTCCACTCCATATCGAATTGTAGAGATTAAATTCAAACTTTGAGAGATAGGCTTTTTCCCAATTTTTTAAACGTGCACTAACTTCTAGGCCAAAAAGTGAAACTAAAACAAACTTAACTAAAACATTAAAGCAAACGAAAACTTAACTCAAGCTTAGGCCATAAATCGGTATGAATTACTATGATTTCCGTTGGAGGACACCATTATGTGTGAATGGACTACGTCGTACTAAACAGTCACACGGACTAAAAAACATTGGACACAACTTTTTATTACCAAATGCTTTAAGTCGGCGTGAGTTACTAAGACCTCCGAGAGGGATCATTGTTATATGAGGATGGACTGGGTCGATGTAAAATTAGTAAAACAAAGCGTACCTACTACTACGCCATAAGTAAACAGCTATGCAATATAAGCCGTAGTAAGCCCCAAACGTAACTGTCAGCTTGACCTCTGACGACCCCTGACTTCACAACCAGTTAACTAGCGTATACCTCATGTAATTTTCCGTTCCCTCCTATCGTATTTGGTTGCTGTTTCTTACCTCTGACAACCTCTGACAGTTGATTGGCGTACACCCACTTTAATAACCCCCTTTTTGTTGTTATTTCTTATTTCTGAAGATGGACTACTGTAGGAGTTCGAAAGCTCAGGATAATAAACAAAGTGCTCCTCAGCTCCACAATCCTTCTTTCTTATCCACAAGTTTACGTCTCCTTTTATTAAATCAGTCATTGACTGCAAACAATTCCGACGGAATTCTGCGAGGTTATGAAGCAAGAAGGATTTGTCAGTGCAAGTCATTCCCCAAGTGAACTTGGAGATGAGGATTTATAAGCGTCGGTGATCCAGAAAACGGATAACCCCGACAAACCATGCTAAATCAACGTAGACCTCAGCGAACGAGGTGGTCTTTCAACGCGCCTCGCACTGAAGCAGCCTTCATCGGGGGATAAATTAAATGGAAAAATGGATGATGTCTAGTTTACCTCCCAGAAATTGCTTAACTAATCTAGTGTATTGCACCATAAATAGAGAAATTTACTTGGTTATATTTTTTACTTATTTACAGTTTATTTTATTTTTATGTTCAGGTTTAGTTTCGTTTTTAGTTTATTATTGAGCTTTATTAGTGTAAGTATAGTGTTAAATTTATTTTTAATTTACTTAGTCTAGTTTATTGTAGGTTACTCTTGATGAGTTAGTTTAGTTAGGTTTAATTTCACTTTTTGTTTAGTTTTAGACTTATTATCCACATGCGGTTGCTTTCTGAGTTAAAATCTTCACTAGTTTACTTTAATTTAGTATAGATATTTTGGTTTATTTAACTTATTTATATTTTACTTCTGCTTTAAGTTTAGTCATTAGTTCATTATTGTATTTACTATTTACCTGAATGCCGTCCTGGCACAATTGGTTATATTGCCTGGTGGTGGTTGTGGTGTTGTTGTTATCGTTAATGATGATGATGATGATGGTGGTGGTGGTGGTGGTGGTGGTGGTGGTGGTGGCGATGACGGTGATGACGGGGTTTTCTTTGCGAGGATGATAAGGTAAAGACAACAGCGACGACATCAACGCCCAGTCCTTTACTTCTTAGATCCTTACTCTGTTGTTGGCTGGCGTGTAACACTGTAGAAAAAAAATTTAGTTTTAGACTTACTATGGATAGCATACTGATAGGCCTTAAGTAAGCTTTAATAATTGTTATAAGCCTCCCAACCGACGTAAACGTAGACCAATACTAAAGATATTCGCATTTGCCTGCAAAGTAAACTCAAGTTCTCACTATTCCACAGCTCAACTAGAAGTCCAAGTCACCTCTCCAATACGTAAAGTTGAGAGCTGCAGCTGTCCAGACGCTAAAAACGTTGAAATCAATTGCAAATTTAGAAGGGCATTCACATTCCAAAAGTGAAACGACTTATTTGAGGCGAGTTTACTGATTGAGATTTCCACGAGGCTGCGGTAGGTAAGATTACACGCCCTTTTGTTAATGAAGTTTTTGATGTAGGAATTTACTCTTGGATAGGCAAGCCATCAGATGTGCAGGCCTTCTGCGCGCCTTTAGTGGAAGAATTACACGAATTAGGTCAGTCAGGTGTAGGTATTGATAAGTTAGACAGAACACTGCAGTTCCAGTTGACTGCAGTAATCTCTGATGCTCCAGAAAAAGCATTCATCAAGCAAGTGAAAATATTAATGCATATTATGGTTGTGAAAGATGCTGCAGTAAAGACGTTTTCGACGCATTTCGGCAACGGCTAGTATGTTAACCTGCAGTATTATATTACCTATGTGCTGAAATTTTACTTACCTCCTTTTGGCTCACCATCGCCGCCTAAAGCGCCCGCAAAAGGCCTCTAGTAGCCAACCTGGAGACGGTTAGCATAAAGTTAAATAGGCTTGCATTAAGCATATTCTTAGTACATACGCATGGCCGTATCTTACTCATTACCCTTTGGTTGACTTGGTGGTGTTGTGGAACGCTTCGAGTTGGTCCTTTTTAACGACAACAAATGTGTTTTCTACATTTCGTACCCATAACTTATGGATGGAACTGCCGTGATTCTATCTTATACCTTGATATTTCGGCAAGGAATCCAGATATGGGTGGCCCAATAGAAGCTCATTTTAATTGTTGATAATATTGATGATCAAATGAAAAATTTGTTTCTAGGCAAATTTCTAATAAATCATGTAAGGTAGGTGCAGAAACCTTCGTTCTGTAGCTCTTCAGGACTTCCTCTGTGAATTGCATTGCTACATCGAGGAGTATGATATTGAACAGGGAAACTACGTCTAAGCACACCATTATTTCGTCATCGGAGACTGTGATTCCCCTTACTTTCTCTACAAACTTCGTAGAGTTCTGAATGGAAGTTTCACAATCCCTCGTAAGTAGATAGAGTTGACGGAATAGCCACTTAGATATTTTTTAGTTCACTGCGCCGATTACTGATACCATCGGTCACAGAGGAAGTTCCGGTTTGTGAACTATGGGTGGTTGCCTCGGATTATTTCAGAAATTTTGCGATACCTCCTGACAGTAGTTTCGTCCCTGTAAGGCGTTTCAGTGTTTTGTCAAAAGATGACATTTGCTTCTTGGTAGGGTCTGTGAAGGAAGGTTTATAGGTTGAGCTATTTAGTTTATGCAAAAAAATCCTTCGTCTTTATTTCTTTTACATTTCCAACGCCCGAACGAAATGGATGCTTCCGCAGAACTATAAAAAAACCTTTTCACATGGCCGCACCACCTTTTCTTATAATAATACTAATAACTACATCGCAAACTGTCGTCCGTTATTTAAATCGCGTTGCAGAATCCTGTGAACGGTAAAGTGGTCTCTCTGTTCGGTTTAAAATTGAAGCTCGAATTTTCGAGCATGATTCACGCTCGATTATACCATTTTTTTCCACAAAACCGGATCTGTTGAAATCAAAAACGGATAAGTTGATATCAAAACTATGTATAATTGAAAAGTTACGTATCAACGTGCATATATTAACTGTGTAGAAGTCGCTTAAACGTCTCAACTATACCTACAAAATGTGAGACCAGTCCCCATCAGTTGAAATATTCTACCTGTAAAACAGGAAATCAAACTCTACATTGAGTGGTCCACCGTAATTCCTATTGGTGTTCAGTACAGGAATGTTCTTCTTTTGATGAAAGCCCAATTTCTCTTCACATGATGAGGAATCGCGGCCGGGCTTTACGTGGAGAAATTCCTAACATTACAATCCAAAATAGTCAAGGACCTAATATAACTATGATCCTCGCTGTCAATGCAGCTAACGTCATGAGCCGCAAAGCAGTGCTTGGTAGCGCAGATGGAAATGTATTCCAAAATTTTTTGATAGTCCTTCCAGATGTCCCTGACATCATTGTTATGGACAGTGTTCGTTTCCACCATTCCATTCAAGAATTATACGACATTTTATCATACGAGATACACTTCTTACCAATGCATTCTCCTTTCCTGAACCCCTGCGAGGAGGTCTTCTCACAAATTAAATTAAATGTGAGAATGAATGCTCCAATTCAAGGAAGAGAAGATTTACTTGAAAGAATGAAGAATGCTTCTCAACTTGTCACTGAAAATAACTTGAAGAGTTATTTTCAACATTCGGAGACAATTTTTCTCACTATTTGATGTCCATCGAAACTAATTTGATTGAATATTATACGCTATGTATTCAAAATATTTATAAAAGATTGTTTTATTACTAACAAGGTTAAATAAGAAGAGGAAGTAGTTCGTATATACAATAAGTAATACTCCGGTTTTGATTTCAACAGATCCGGTTTCGGAGGCAAAATAGAGCACGGTTCAAGCTTGAAAATTAGAGCACGATTCGCACTCGAGCATTCGCACTCTCGCGCTCGATTTGACCTCGATTTTCGCGCCTTTGCTATTAGGGTTCGCTTTCATCTAAACGCTCTTAAGCAAAACCAACGTCTGAAAATGCCAACGAGCCCTCCTCGTCCTTCCAGATTCTGCAACAAACGGATGCACTGGGCTGTGAATCGTGTGCCTGTACTTGCTGCCTACGGAGAGCACGATGCAAAATTGCCCAGATCACGCAACCCCCAAAATCGGAACGGCTCAAATGCCAAACCGGCATGTTAGCCGGTGGTGGGCAAGCAAGATCCCAATCAAAACTGTGAACATAATCCCATCGGTACTTTCTGCGGATACGGGGATGACCACGACAACGCGCAAATTCGGCTACTAACGCGTAATAAGTAGGCGGTCTATTCTGCGGACTAATTGAGACATGGCATGCAGGCAGGTTATTTGTCGGAATATTCAAAAGGTCGAAAACAGGTAGCAAGAACGCAATTTACTTGACGAACATAGTATGAAACCTGACATGAACCTGAGTGCTTTGCAAGAAAATAAAACGCATCCGGCTCTGATAATGGCACTGAAGAATGAGTTGAAAATTGTCTTCAACCTACAAGCAAAAAAGGATATAGTGCAGCAACGTAATTTGCCGAGTAAACAAAGGCGAAAGGCAACCACTTAAAAACATCTAAGCTAGCAGAAAAAATTTTATGTCAACGTAATGTAAAAGGAAGTTGTTAACAGCCTAGCCTAACCAAATTTCAGCATGACCCTACAGGCCGTTCTGAGGCATCGTGTCTGTGACCGACTGCTCAATGGGAGCGGCGTCAACGCTTTGTTTCTTTGCTGTGACTGGCCCAATGCGATGACCTTGAACCGGACTGCACACACACACGTGTGCACACGCACGCGAGCCCACGCGCGTTTCCAACTAGTCACAGTTCTTCAAGGGTCACTTAGGTGCGCCATACGGCAGGTGACCTTATTTCAAGGCGCCCAATCATGCTACAAGCGAACGCACTTGACAACTTCTTATAAGCAACTGTCACGTCTAATACAGTGAGCTGCAAAATAGACTGGACACAGCCAGCCCACTTCAAGCCCGGGCTCCGCTCCGCGGCCAGACATTCAGCTCTGGATGACGCCAGCGATACAAATGCCACCCGAGATTGCAACCCGGGTTTTTTACACGATAAACTTTCCTCCGGGTGGCTTTCACTTTCGGCCCTTTTGTTGCGTTCTTCCTTGGGGATTCAAACAGAGCGTAATTAGACGGTGATAGCACAGCATGTCACCGTTAGAACAGAAGGCGCATCCAAAACTCGAACCACGACAGATCGAGCTTATTGGAAAACTAAAATTATACACTGGTTGAAATTAAACATGTAAAAAGGTAGCGTTGCGCAAGATCAATAGCCAAGGGAAAGATTGAAGTGGCATGGAAGACAGTGAGATGTCAGTGTGTTGGACAGATTAGTAACACAGACTATACTAACGTGGTCTTCGTCGTGATCGAACACGTGAGACTCGTTGTACCCTGACGCTTCGCAGCAGCCACTGCATGTTCCTTCGCCAGTACCAACACCGGCTGGACCCTTCTATACCCGACTGCTGTCCCAACTGCGGAGTCTCACTGCATGACTGCCGTCTCCTCTTCGTCTGAAGTTCCCGGCCAGGCACCCAACTCACCCCGAGGACCTTTGGCTCAAGCCGGCCGAGGTAGCGGCTTTTCTCCGCCTCCCAACTGCACCCAGTTTGGACTCCGGCGGGAACCCCTGATCCAAAATGGGCTACCAACCAACCAACTGTCCTCCGCAGCCCTTGAAACGATAGACATCAACGAAGGACGGAGCCGTCTAGCCCCGGCTTACTCGCGGCAATTCGATGCGTTCATAGGTGGCACACCACTGAATGTCATGCATGAAAGGCTAGCGGTTAAATGAGCAGATCTTCGCGCATGAAGAATAAGTAGTCACGGACCTTGCAGCAATCGCACCTTTAGACATGGCTTGATGCTGATGTGGACTAACGGATGCCTGTAAAACGGTCATAAATCAAGCGATGTTAAGACATGCAGAACGTTGTCCGCCAGTTGACGAAACTTCATTCGGGGACTAAATCCACCCTGGAATGTGTAGGGAGGAGGAGACACTGAATCCAGAAATTACAGAGAATTATCCCTCCACCAAACTGTCCCAACCAATTACTTTTCAGTGAGATACGGTTTAGCCAAGATTTGGGATGGTCGCGACTGAACTTTTCCGAAGCCATTGGCATTGGAAGAAACGATTCAAATACGAAACGTACTGCCGCCGAGTTTTGTTTGGGTATCTTCCATTGTCGACTATGCCGATGACATCACTTTACTAGCTTCAAGCGTTGGTGATCTAAAGTCTATGGTGTCACGGGTGAACAATGTTGCGAAATCGGTAGGTTTGTCCATAAACGCTGGAAAGACCAAAGTGATTTCATGTTGCGTGCCGGCTCAATAGAAGGCACCTTTCGGAATTAGTGCCTGTCAACTTGAAGAAGTAGACAATTTTAAATACCTCAGAGCGAGGCTGCTGCCGAATGGACAGAGTAGGGATGACATTTTCTCCCGA
The DNA here is from genome assembly GCA_036362985.1 of Ligula intestinalis. Lineage (NCBI taxonomy): Eukaryota > Metazoa > Platyhelminthes > Cestoda > Diphyllobothriidea > Diphyllobothriidae > Ligula > Ligula intestinalis. Next base: position 62,786,658 of record JAYGXS010000004.1, on the reverse strand, counting down.
ATTGACGCAGCTCGACGAGTTTTGTCCAGCTTTCGAAAGTGCCTATGGACCCGACGCGATATTTCTATCTTCGCAAAGGTCCGTGTGTACCATGCATCTGTACGGTTTGTTCTACACGAATTCGAACGCTGGACTGTGTGCGTGGAAGATGAACAGAAACTGGAAGTCTTTGACCACTACTGCCTGAGGACCATCTTTTGAGTGAGGTACACCGACTTCGTCTCAAATGAGACTGTCCGCACTCGCTGCGACAACATCGGAAAGATATCCCGGGCAATCCAAGAAAAGTGACCAAGGTGGTTTTGATACGTTCTTCACCGTCAACCTCACGAGCTCAGTGTTACTGCCGTCGACCCGAAACCGTTACGTAATTGGAAACGTCGAAGTGGGGGTCAGCCAAAAACCTGGTTAGACTCAGTCCGTCAGGCTATATAGTGGTTCTTGGACCTTCTGTAATTGGTCTCCAGTGCTGGCGAAGACAATGGCTGTCCAAGTCTGCAGCCACGGACCGTCGCACATGGAGAATCACCGTACGGGAAATGAATGAGGCCGGCTAGATCGGTCATGATCACAGCCACGACAAGTACAATTACAAGTCACCATGCGTAAATGCAAATGAAGGACCAACAGAGTACCTGGCGAGCATTCTGTTGTCGTTTATTGGATCCCATACCATGACGGTCCTCGCCATTATACAGGCCAGATCGGACAACGACTCAGCTTGTGAATACTCGAGCGCAAAGAGATGGTTTAGAGCAGAGGTCGGGAACCTTTTTTCACTCAGAGAGCCAAGAAAGCAAATATTTGGAAATATATTTCAATGAGAGGCATAGAATGTGTTTTAAGATCGAATTAAATTAAATGTGAGTATAATAAGCCCGTCATTGCAGGAACCAAAATCACAAAATCTAAATTTTGGAATTCCAATTTTATCTGAGAGAGCCAGATGCAATCATCAAGAGACGAGAGATTCATATTATCCCGAACCCTGGTTTAGAGAAACGGATAATGGCGTCAAGTAGACAGAAGATGCAATGGAAGTTACCGGGGGCGAAGTGTCTGTCGGCAACTCCATCAACAGACGCGTTGGCATACCCACCTTTCTTCCCCTCCCCCCTGCTATAACGCACTACGCTCCCGCGGCCCAGAGGCAGGCACAGCCAAGGACGCGGGCCGTCATCTGCCGCGAGACGGCGTGAACCTAGCCTTGTCGCGAACACTACTCCTCTCCTTCAGCCCTAATCATTGGTTTACTATGAAAACCGTTCACTTTCGACTGCATTTTCAGAGCCTCTGATGATTATGATGATGACGTCCTGTATGAGCTCTAAAACGCAGACTAATACATCTAATCTCCCAGTTTATCTTCGTTGTAGCAAGGAGCGTTCTACCTTTTTTCTTTCTGGAGACGAAATAAAATTAATATGCATGCGATTTTCTTGTGCAAAAGGCATGTTTGATTTAAACAAGATTCCATCCTAGTAAGGCAGACAGCACAAATGCCTGTGCAGAATCATGAAACTATTAAGAAGCCACAAGGTTGTACTTACGGCGGGCATCAGGAGGGCCGGGATTGAAAAGAAAGGAATCTGCTCAGGATTGGCTCGACTGAGTTGGAGTTGGGAGACGGAGACTGGTTAGTGTTGGGTTGTGTAATCGGTGTAGGCGTGTACGTGGTAGTTCTGTTGGCCATGGAAAACAGTGCGCTGTCGGAGGGTCTTGATCTTATCTGGAAAATAAAAAAGCACCCAACATGCCCTTTGAGCATTGTTACAACAAGCACCAAAAATCAGTCGATAGACTTTAGCAGGCCACTAACGTATCAAAAAGAATAGAAAAAGGAGTCCGGCTGATTTTGATGCATCAATATTTCACAATACGTTAAAAGTCGTGACTTGGAAGGTTGCCGAATGACATGATAAATTGCTCTTACTCAGGAGTTGGGTGAGGCTGGAATGGCCCCTTCCGTATGTGACCTCCACGGCACTCGTTCCTTCCATGAGATCCAGGAACGCCTCCACAAAACTGGAATTAGAGCCCAGTTCGAATGCGGCACGAGCAAGCAAACCCTTTAGCTTTGTTGGCCACAGAACTCACACTGTGACTACGACATGGCGCACTCTATAGAGTAGTCGCTGGCTATTAAGCCCACGGTTAATAAGCCCGCCGCGTATTAAGCCCAATTTGGTCTGGGCCCGAGGTGGGCTTAATAGCCAGCGACTACTGTATAAACAGATTTGGCTACTAACGCATAATAAGTAGGCCGTCTATTTAGACATTTGTATTCAGCTTAAGATTAAATTCTACTTAGATGTAAACAAATGTATGCGCTAATCACGATTGCGTCCGCCATACAGGGCAGTGGTAGACCTTGTAACGCGTGATGGCCGAATTTATAATCAGCGAGGAGTACCAACAAAAGCGAGAGAAACAAAAATAGCCATTGCTGACTTATGTATCGTCAACAGTCGGTCACGACCCAGGCCAAAGACGAAATAAGAACCGAACTGCACATGCTAAAAATGCATTTAGGCTGCTAGCCAGACTACTTTCGTCTTGCTCAGACATCAGCTTGAGTACTAAGCTGCTGATATACATAGCATCAATCAGATCGGTGTTAGTATATGCCCGCGAAACATAGCCAGTGAGAACAGCAGACATCCTATCACTCGAAGTCTCTGACCGTTGGTGTCTTCGACGCCTCTTGAGAGTCTTCTGGCAATATCGAATTAACAATGTCGACCTATACCGCAGATGTTTCAAACTACCAAGTCTAGCATCGTACATCCAGCATCGCCGATTGCAATGGTTTGGCCATGTCCTGCGTAAGCCATCAACGGACCTCTGCAGATTGGTCGTGAACCCCTCTAGTAGTGCAAACTGGAGATATTGACAAGACGATTGGCTGAAGACGTGGCTCAACACTGTGAAGTCGGACGTCGAACGGATGGGCCTCGTAACCGTTTACGGCTTGCGACATTGGAACAAACAATGGGTTTACATCTGTAAAGAGCCCGCTTCACTGGACTGCCGCTATCCGTGACATGCATGAAGCCGATTCATCCGACAAAAGGAGCTAATCGGATCCAGTAATTCACGACCAAGCCCGGGTCGCGAAGGCAGGAGAATTTTTCCAACAAGTATGTAGATTTATTAATTTAGCATAATCAAACATTCTTGAACACCAGGCCAAAAAGACGGGTGTGAAGTCAGATCAGCCGGTCATCGAACAGTTGAGCCTATTTTTTTATGAGCCAAGCTGCGGGCCGATTACAGAAGATCACTGATTATACTGTTCGACGCGGTCTCTCGATAACTGCAGGTTAAAAAATACCAACATAAAGGGTACTTATAAACAGAACTGTAGTGGTGTCAGTCAAACCCCCTTACGCCAGGTTGCTAAGAAAGTTGATCATAACCGGGCCGTGGATCGTGACCAACTTGATATTAGCAAAAAGAGATCGAAACAGATGCTACTTTTATTTGGTGATCAGGAAACGATATATCGAAAATAGATTCTGATCGTCTTACAAATAACAACTTTGGTTTATGACATTCGGTTTCATAAAGGGGTAAAAACAACTATCAGTGTAATATAGTTCAGTATGGTTGAGTATATTTGGGGTAGAAGGCAATGCATTCGAAGACCCTATTGAAAACAGTTTACATAAAATATCTGACATGAAATATTTTACTATACAATAGTGAGTAACATATGTACATGTACAATTTTGTTATCTGTATGTATGAGCAAAGCGTTCGTGTCTACTAGCAACGCTTCCTTGTGCGTATGAGCGGTATCTTTTGAGTAAATATGCATCCAGGATGCGTTTGAATGCATCCAAGCAACTATTACTCTTACCGAGGAACCACACGTGTACCTGCAAATAATTTTCACTGCCCAATACTGGCATCGTGCTTTGCATCCTTGAAGTGACCTACTTGTGAATTTTAGATGATTGACTCGGCTACAGCCTTTTAGGAACTGTTTGCTTTACGCAAGCATATCCCACTGTCCGTTTTGATTTTTATTTGCTCGCCATTGTAACCTGTGTGAAAATTTTCTTTGCGGTCTAGTAATGGACTGTAACCTAACGCACCGCGCACCACACAAGACCCTTATGTTAAAAAAACTTCGGAATAAGTCTCGCTGAGGATACGAAACACCGACAGACAATTCGAAAGCGAAAAAACGAGTAACCAACTGACCCTGGAGATCGGTTGTGCATCACCAGAAGAACGCCGACTTCGTACAGACAGATTGTTGTGGTCCATTAGCGTTTCATTGGGGTTATTTTGAGACGGTTCAAGCATATGGAGTCCTCTGAGAGAGTCAACAGGAACCTGAAGAAAATGTCTTTGATTTAGGGGAGGGGACAAGAAGTCCCTAGGTTTGCTGTCAAGCAATCGGTGGCTTTGAAATGTTTGCCTTGTTTAACCTAACCCCACGTGTTCAGTAACTTATCGCACACTTTTACAAGTATGCCTGATTTTTATGATTGGTTGAACATGCGGGAGTTGAGCCTAGAGGAGAAACATTGGAAAAAATTGTTTAACTTATGAAGAGAGCAACACTAGCTGATGTCCATGATTACAGAAGAAAGATTACCGATTGATTAGTAATATAGTGCTAGCATTTCGCTTGAAAAAACTGAGTTTTTATTTTTTCTACTTAGCTTTAGATGGCAAAGGCTTTTGTTAGCCAAAGAAGAGAATCGCGTCTTTTCTCTGTTTAAAGTATTCAAAAAAATTCAAGAACAGTATATGGGTTCCAGGCAGCGAAAATTTTTCAGTTCCTAGAGGACTGACGACCAACAACTGACAAAAATTAAAATGTTGCTGAATCTGCAGCACAGAATACACTTGATATAAAAAAACTCACATTAGTGTGTAAATTGTTGTTTGGTACCTTCGAAACTTTCAGAGGTTCCGCAGACATTTTAAGGCGACTGAGAAACCTCAGGCAGGCTTCATAAAAGTTTTGAACAAATGTCGGTGAGGCCTCCATACCACATTCCTCAGCATACATCATGGCCAAGTCTCCTATGTTGCATACTCTGTAGATGTCAAAAAGTATATAATTTACTTACTGCAAAGCCTCGGGTTGATTATCAATTAACCAACAGATGTATGTTTCTACGGCCGGACTGAGAGGAGGAAGGTTATTCATTAAGATCGATCAACTAAAAAATAAAGAGCATATCCAAGATTTGTACGGCGCCCGAAAACGGATTTGAATAAACGAAAACGATTAGCTTTGCGGCAGAGTTCAACTCCAAGATTAAAACATACTCAGTGTAACATATCATGTCTTTACTTCGCTGTATTGAGAGAAACGTTGTCCGCTTTAGTGTATTATACATAGCAAAGACGCCCTAATGAAATTGAAAGAACTATCGCTCCGATTATTCATCAGCTGATCGCCAACATTTTCAAATATCGATATAATTCGAAAACAAGAAGTACCTTAAGAACCTAGAAATTTTCAATTGTATAACTAAATGCTTTTTTATAATTTATAAGTTTATAAGTTTATATACGTGCCTTTCCTGAAGTGATAAGTTTTTTAAAGGCATATCCATTATTTTGCTTAAATGAATCAAGACAATTTAGTGTCTTAAAAGTTTTCCGTATCCAGTTATATTGAGGGGTACTGAGGGTCTTGTTCCGTTTTATAGTACTTAGGGAACCTTACTTTGCTATATTTTACATATACACGCACTATTCACGAAAGTATTTAAATTAACAGAATTTAAACCAGTAAACCAAAACCCTGGATGGGCAAATCCAAAGAGACGATACTTCCATATAATGGTTTTCACGGGGCAAACAACTGTACGCAATTCTTGGTTAGCAGATGCTGTCTTAATATGGAAATTGCAATCGTGCCTCTGAATTGTTTGCGTCTTACATTCACATGGCTGGTCCAAGCTGCATTGTGAGGACTAGCCAACCGCAAGGGGCAGTCAACTGATCTGTCGAACATCCATCGCCATACGTTCTTCATAACTCGGTATTTAAATCCTAACATAGCTGGCTGGTTTAAGCAGGCAATCAATGCTCAGTGTTCACCACAATTGTGTCTCAGTTCTTTGTAAATTGTAAATATCTCCGAGGAACGGTAAATGCGCTAATGCGTGTCTGGGAAACAGTTTTTCTTTGTACTGTTCATCCAGTATGATCTTACAGTCAGGTAGTAAAATCCTAAAACCATTAGGTGGCAGTTTAAAAAGTATACATTCTTACTAACAGTCTGTTGGTCTTACTTCAATCAAGTTTATTTCGCTTGGTCTACTGAATGTTTGCATTTGCAGTGAGAAAGCCAGAGCTCTTTCGATGAAACCGCATCCCTAACGCGACCATCCCGTCTCGCGGAATAAATTCGATTCGGATAGGACTTCCTTGAAGATTATAGTTTATTCTTTGATTCCCGGTCGTAACAGGCAGCTACGTATAACTAGACATATTGCCTTTCGTATAATGGGGTACATAGGGGACAGTCAATGAGCCTGATGAACGCAACGTTGGCTCATCCAAATTCATGAGTCTCCACAAATATTCTATGAAACACGTGAATGCCAAAATGCTGTCAACATTTTTCTTCGCACAGCTCCTCTGATCCTACGAAAAAAATCAAACAGTCCAACTCACACATGATCAAATATTTAACTCTACTTTGTCTCATTTACGGTTCATTTTACTTTTTTTCCATTTTAGAGATGAACAAGGCCGATGGCTGATGGTCCACTCTCGGACCAATCGAGGTTAAGAGTGTTAAATAAGTTATTTATGTACTGAGTCATGCTAGTGCATGATAACATTGCACAAGCAACCTGGTCGTCGGTGTAGTTGCCAGCTCCTATGTAGCTATGGCTATACCAAGTCCATCTCAAATACAAAGGATAAAATGGCGAACAATGACGTCAAACGACAAATAAACAAAGGGAAATCGAAAAGCTAACTTTGTGCATTGTCCAAATTGAATTCAGACTAGCAATTCATGCGTATCGTGTCTATATTTCTATATAAATTATACACAACAGACACCTAAAGGAAATTCATCAACAGGTGCAGCGATCAATTAAATTTACTAAGGTCATTTTCAGTGGAATAGGAAATGTAGGGTGATGAAACTTTGAGGTTTTTTGAAGTAATTTTTGAGCAGAACAGCAGAACGCACCAAAAGTCATTAGTTCATATTACTGTCTGTATTTTAGCTTATTAAAACTGCTGCAAGTGCTTTAGCAAGAAATCATGTTGTTTTTTGCCATTTTACCTAGTAGCAGTTTACGTATATGGAAGGTCTATAGAATCTCTATCCATAGAGATTCTAATGTCTATTCGTAGTCTATTTTGGACCCCTTTTTAGATATCTATCAAATTTCTATTTGTAGAGATACATAGCGATCGGCCATAAAGGCCACTTTCGCTTGGCATTCGACCCCCTTTCGTGGCAGAACGACCCATTTATTACGTTGAAGCCCCCTCCTTCAAAATTATCATAAGGCGGAAGACTTTTTGTAATATTCATAGAAACGTTTATTAGAATATTATAAAAATAAAAATGTACAAGTAATCTTAGCATCAGCGTGGGTTTCATTTTCTTAGTTTGTCCTGGACTTCCCCTGATGGGCCAGCCGTTCTTTCTAGAAGTAATGTAAACCTTAAGTATGTATACGTAGACATACCATTTGGCGCAGGTGCCTTTTAAAGGTATTCAATGCGCTAAATTTCGCTTTCTAACATTACTTTCAGACGCCGCTTGGCTGCATCCTCCAGCTCGGACACTTTCGGTTTCTTCTCGCCATTCCAGGCGCCGAAGAGATCTGAGTATAAAAGTTCACACTAATGTATTAGGAGACCTACCCATAATTAACTTGTAAAATGGGGATTTCTCAAGGGAGAGTTTACGCTTTTTCCCCTTTAAATTCACGTGTAAACTCATTGCATTATCGAATACTGCGGCAACAATCCGCTTGACGAAATCATTAAGCTTACTTCCGCCCAGTCCATTCAGATAGGTAATCTAAGGAAAGTAAATTTAACCAAATGTGCTGCTTACCAAGTCTTTACGCAATTTATCATATGTTAACTGGGCATTTAGTTTCCGGAAGTCGGCAGCTGTCCGGAGCGGTTTTTTGACGGGATTCTGGATGCCGTCAACGTTCTTAGGCACAGATTTTGCATTACTCGGCAGAAGTTGGAGCAGTTTTCATTCTAAACCTATGTGAAGGTTCTCACAGCTGCCCATCGGTACAACCTTTAAGTCGTACGTTGCCTTCAACAGCCTCTTTTCGTTGGTTGGCAAGTCCGTTATGAGTGGCCTAATTATGTCCATTAATTCGCGCAAAGGAGCTTTTTTATGTGGTTTCGCCCGACCTATTATCGCAACGACTGAACATAGCTATTCTGCTCCATTTCCGTGCTAACAGCCTCCTCGATCGCTTCCTCGGCCTCCTCCTCGTCTCCTGTAAGAACCCAATCATCATCACTTACTGTGGACAACGACTCCGGAATGCCATCACTTAATTCACTATCAGAGACGCTTAAGCTCTCTAGTTCTGCATTTACGACCATAAAGTCGGCTTCCGCTCTCTTCAGCATGGCCTCTTCCACTGCTAACATTTCCTCCTCAAAATACTTCTTCAAACGGCGTTTTTGTGCACTCCTGTATTCACCCTTAAACATTGTTCGAAAAAACCGTAAAGATACGAAATATTATAGGGAATAACAACAGAAATATTATGGAATAGCAGTGCAATAGCAGTGGATTTGTCAGGCATTAGTTGCAGTACGTTTACCCGTTGCACGCCACGCACGTCAAATAATGCAGATACGCACGCGGACGGATGTCGCAATGCACTTAAAGTGCGCCAACCAATCAAATGTCAGATTGCATTATTGCGGCAAACAATTACGTTACAGCATCGCGTATATCTAGCACTAGCCTGTGAACGTGCATCAATTAGATATCTAGTTGCTACTAGGGTTATAGAAGAAAAACGTTTTCAAATTTTAATTCTCGATGTATCCGAAAATTTAAAAAATGAAGTTTTTATCTACAATTGTGTATACTGTAAGGTTATCGATAACTGTGGAACGGGTGCGAGTAGCCGAAAATGATATTACCTCAGGCATAATTACAGAAGTTTATCAGCAAATGAGCATGAAAAATGTGTAAAGTTAACATCGAAAGGTAGAGTCCCTTCCACATCCAACTGAATTTTCCTGAAAAGGTGCTCTGTCGACGTTCGTATACGTCAACATCTTCTGCAGAATGAAAGAATGAGCCGCTAAGCAGACTCTTTCCAATAATTTAAAGAAGTCACTGGCCGCGGGCGACTTTTACAGTCTCTAGCATTCCAGTATGGCTATACGGGTTACCGGAAGTCTCTTGTAATTGAGAGAAAGCGAATAATGACAGTAACCACAAGGGGTATTTATCAATGCAGACTAAAACAAATCAAAGTCAACCAGTCAGGCCTCTTCAAATAAAATGCAATGATTCTCGACTGTCTTCTTACCTTTTGCCTGCACTCTTTTAAGTGAGCAATAATCCCTCCTTATAATTTATATGACGTTATTCCTGATCGATATATACAAATATGCGTCTCCGTTCGAACAGTATCCATGTTGCTTGATTTACTTCCTGCAAATAATTCCACAAGTTTGGGAGTGAGTAGGTACCAATAGCAGCAATTTCGTTCTTTTCCTCAACGGTGCGAGCGTTTATATATGCAATAAATATTAAAGGTCTACCGATGAAGACCACCAAAAAAGGGGTGGGGTTGACATAAAGGTGTACGCGCACATGGTTTGCGACATCCCCGCAGTAAACACTGTGATGCATGTTATTAATCTGCTTGTTTCAATTCGCCATGTTCAGAAGGTTTGAAAAATAAATAAGTATATTTTATATTTTAGGCCAGGAGGGTCTCGTTATTGTAAATAAGACATTCATGAGGAATGCTGTCCCAACTCTTCCTGAAACAAATGTAGAAGGTGGCGGCTCCATCCCCCTCCTTCTCCACGGCAGGAGTCCATTGTTTATTCGGGGACAAGTAAAGGAGGTAGAAAGGTGGTTCCGTTTGAAGCCGCTTCATGGACCCTATAGTGAGCGATTCTCCCCCCGAACGCACCATCATTGATTTCTTATATGTGAAAGGAGGAGCGTTATGATCGGCAATAACCTGACTCGTTACAAGATGGGGACTTTGACGCGCAGTGAGACTTGCCTCCTCGAATGTCAAATGGGAATGACGCTATGAAATCAGATCACGGAGCCCAGAGTACGGCCAGCAGGTTGGTAGACAGAAGGACTCTGCCTGCTCCAAATAAAGAGTATCCTTTTAGTCTGCCTTGAACGATGTCCATTAAAGACTGTTTCACGCGCACGCAAGTTTATTTGCCTTCAATCGGAATCTGCTACATCTTTAGTTAACACACACGTTATAATAACCAAAATGGGAAGGTACGTTTTCGGGGAAACTAAAATAACTCCAATTTTGTTAGATACATGGCTGGCACCTGAACTAGAGAATTCTTTGTTCTTAAGACTGTGAACCAACCGTGACGATACAGGTGAAATTAAAAAAGGCACATTCCAGCAAATGACGCAGGAAGTTCCTTTTATCTCACTGAAATTGGGGAAAATTCTATGTAATTTTTTCAAACCTGCTATGAAAATTGTCCCCAAAGCAATGCAGATTATTCTTGGAAAATATTTTATAAAAAGAATACTTCAGGTCCTTCTTTATTCAAGTGTGTTTAGGCAGTTTTGCACAATTAATGGTGACTGGAAAGACCACAAATGACTTTAAAAGTGTAACGTTTTGTTTACCGGAAATGTAAAATCATTGCGGGCCTTACCAACCACACTCTAACGTCATTATGGTAAACCCTAAAAGGGACGATACAGGCATTTGCATAAGAGTGGGCAAACACTGAAAATCTTTGAGTCTAAAACGCCGACTTCAAGTAGCTAGATAGCACGTTCTGTAGGAAAAATAAACGAAGATCTGAGGCCTTACAAAACTACATTGCGCCAACTTATTGATGTTGTGGGTAACTTTCCATAATTAGATTTCGCCAGTAGTGTACAAGCCCCCTCTCACGTCCATCTGGCCTTCATAAGGGGAACCATTCATGTGTGGTTTTCCAAACCTTGCAATACCTAGATCGAAATGCCGTGGCAATCTGAATAACAGGATACTTACTATGAGACTCGTTTTCTTCTAGCAGTATGTTACACACTGTTACCCAGAAGGCTGACCCACTGAACTCAGAAGTTCCCTTAACCTGTCGCACACGCCGTTCTTGAAAGACTGTCTACACTGTTCCAGAGTAAGCTCTCCATCCCTAATGCTTGCTGCGACCGGGCCAATAAATCACAAAAATAGTCAGTCAGTCAGTGTATGTGGGCCGTTTCCCACTAAACTCCCAAAAGAAGCACGGAACCGCACATCCCCACAGAAAAAGACAAAATCGTGGGAACAAGAGTCTTTTTGAAGGAAGAGTAACCTCCCACTAGCAATATAGTTAGTACCGACTGCACCAGAGCGTTAGTGCGAGAATGAAACTTTTTGCTGTATGACCCACAGCCACAGTCTTCGCAAAGGGCTCATGTTCAGGCAAAGGACCGAATAAAATTGATAGGTGGCATTGATTCACGCCACCGTGAATACGGTAGATACATATTGTATGACTCTCCTGAATGAGCGATGAATTTCTTTTTATTTTCCGGTTGACGAAATGCATCAAAACCGGAGTTGGGTATCGCAGGCTGACGGCGACTAATAAGCCAGAAAAGGAAATTAAAATGTATATTTCAAAATTTCCGCTATCGTTTCATGAGATTGTGCATTTACTGCATACAAAGGGGTGATGAGTTTCACTGATGATGGCTTATTCTCGGAAACATTGGGGGTAACACATGCGGTGAACCTCGGTTGTTTAATCGTCCCCATTTTACTCAGTCTTATGCAAATTTTACGAACCACGCCTGTTACTTGTAGTTAGCATGAATTCTGAGCTAGTCCGGCTGTTGCCCCAAGGCCTAGTACGAGGCAACAGTAGAAGTCATTCGGCCAAGAGGATAACTACATTCATACAGAGCAAATCAAGGAAATTAAGTGTAAGTCAAGTAAGTAACTCTTACAAAAAGGAAGTGGGGTATTTATTCAGCCAATCGGTGATAAGGCGTCAGCGACAATGAACGAATCAGCTAAAACGAAAAATGAAAAGCCATAACTCACACTATTATGACAGCTGCGTGGAGTTGCACTTGGGCGCCTTTCTTTAAGATTAGCAATCGTGGAAATAGGCGCATTCCCAACAGCAACCAACTGTACTGATTAATGCCTACCGCTAGTGGCTACCGGGAAACGGCGCCTACTGCAGTGATGGACAATAGTTCAATATCCGACACATGCAGACCATTTCACGAGCCTTAAGGGGCCGGTGTTCATGACCGCCTGGTCATGGATGGTTGGACGCCCAACAAATTGACGGGATTTAACATTTAGCATGTGTTGATAGGCTGGCTGATGGTCTGAGTCAGGCTGCAATAACTCTTTCTTCACATGACTCTTGGCACTTTCACGCATGTGAGCCACCCCAACCCCTTTTGTGTGAAATCCTGGTGCTTGTGTCTAGGAGGCCAGGTTATGAACGCAGTGCGCACAGAAAAGGGTAATCAAGGGCGGGGGCAACAGCTGCGCTTATACTCAGCACCTGTCCACTGACCGGCTTGGAGGGTGTCTGGGGATCTGGCAGTGGAAATAGAGAATGTATAGTCGTCTGGTAAGTACACTTTTCTCACTATAAGCAATCGGACGTATTAAGGTGCGCTTAAATCCGTGGTTTTCAAGGTTGTTAAATGACGAGATAACTCGGACCCCGTGGTCAGCCCTGTGTGTGTTTCTGTGGAAGTACCTACTAGTGGTAGACAGGCTGCAATGGCTTCTTCCTAATGTGGTCTCTATTGCCCTCCTTCTCCGTGCAATATGAGTCAGGTTAGCCGGTTCCAGTGGCGTCAGCCACCTACGCCCTCTCCTGTTTCTGGTTTCCGAGGTGTGGGGGGAGGGGTAGCTAGTGCGGTAAATGCAACGCTAGTCACCACCATTTGTGCGAAATACGTAGTATTTAAAAGCTTCTTTTCCCTGGTGAAAATTTGAAGACTGTATAAACAGCAAAATTTAATGGATCCATAAATTTCGAGAGGGCTTTTCAGTTGCCATTCCTCATTGCATAACGGGACTGAATGTCAGAGAAAATACACAACTGAATTCATACAGAAAAAATCGATAAAAACGGAAAGGTCACTGTACATGGCCAAGAGGCGTTCGATTAAGCTGAAATTTAAACGCTGTAGACAGCAAAAAACTGGTGAAAAAAAACGCCTAGGCAAAAACGAAAGAAAATTTGGAGAGGGGAATGTATAAATAAGGAGCCAGTGTTACCAAGGTAGAGTTAGGTTCACTACATGCTCCAATTGTTTGCATAGGTCGTGTTTAAACCGCCTTATGTAGGCTGCCTCCAGGTAGCGTAAGGTGCGAGTTGTTCGTGCTTGAACAAGTACTCGGAAGGAGGTTTTAGGGTCCACGGAGTGGCCCGTATCTAGCAAGTGCTCAGTAATTGACGAGTGAGGTTTTCGTTTTTCTTGCTTAAACAACCAGCTAGGTAAGTGTTCCTTGCTCTGGTGGCCAATTGCCTTTGCGTTCGGCCTATGTACTTGCATCTGAAATGGTATTGAAAATGTTGTCACCCTTAAAAGGTAAAGATATGAAAACGGACTTCTTCGGAACTATCTGTTCCGTCATTTTAGGCCGTAATGGTTTGTTATATTTGTCTATAAACTGTGTTGGGCATTCGCGCTTCTGTCGAGTTACTTTGAGTTTAGTTAATTCCGCTTCCAATGTATTCATTGAACAAATTTTTCTCGTTCTCTGGAAGAGAGTGCATACCAAGTTTCGTTTCCATTGAATGGGCACAAAACTCAAATAATACAAGTACTGTCCTTTCCACGTATTCTTATGGTAGACAGTTCGTGTGATGGAGCCATCTTTCTTTCATGACATGTGAACATCGAGGAAAGAAAGCTGGTTCTCCCGTTCCTGTTCTCTGGTAACTTTGATCTTGGGATGCAGGCTGTTCATTATAAGGAATAATTGTTCAGCTTCTTTGACGATGTCTACGATCGCGAACACGTCATCTACGTATCTTCTGTACAGGGTTATCTTGTTCAACTTCGTGGATATTTTTTCTTCTAGATGCCCCATAAATATGTCGGCAAAAGTGGGTCCCAGGAGACTTTCCATTGCTACTCCATCAATTTGTCGATATAGATAGCCATCAAATAGAAATTGCACATCTTTCGTACACATTTTTAATAAATCACGTAATATTTCAGGGGATAGGCGAGTTTCAGAAGAATAGGTGCAGATGATTTCAATAGTTTCATCTAGTGGTGAATAATGATTCAACGTCGAGATAGATCACATATTTGTCTGAAATATTTTGATTCCTAGTTTCATCAATAAAATCAAAGCTGTCTCTTAATGTATAGGCAGAAAATTTATTGCGGATCGGTTCCAATTCTTTAAGTAGCCATTGCGCTAGTCTGTGAAAGGGAGAATTGTACATAGATAGAATAGGACGTAACGGAATATCCCTTTTATGAGTTTTAGGTAATCCGTATAGGCGTGGAATATAAGAACCTCTCGGTTTTAAGGATAGCGTTGTTTTGGTATCTATTAGATTATTACCCAACAGACGCTTGATAGTTTTTCAGGCGGAATCTTCCAATGCCTTGGTTTCTTCTTTGCCTTGTGGTTCTTGACGGAATTTACTTGAATCATTTAAGATGTTTTCATCTTATTAGCATAATCCTTACGATTGACAATGACAACTCCATGCCCTTTGTCCGGTTTAGAAATTGCAATTTCTTCTTGATGTGTTAACTCGGATAGAGCAAGCATGCGTTCCTTAGTTATAGAAGTACGTTGTGATATTCGAGCTCTTCTGTACTGGTATGCGATATCCACAAATTTGGCTTTCATCCATCCTGAGTCATCATTGGATCTGGGTATTAAGTCTGATAGTTTAAAGCTCAAGTCTTCAAATTGGGCTTCAATTTCAACTGGATTAATTATTTTCTTTGGCACACAGAAATCTAGTCCTAATGAAAGCGCTTCTGTTTGTGATTTGTTTAATTTAATGTCTGATGGATTCAAGATAACCTCGTCTGAGTTCAATGGAAAAATATTTTTCCAAATACTACGTACTACGTAGTACGCGTATACGGGGCCACTGTATGCCAGTAGCTGTGCCCACTACCTGCACCAGTCAACTAACTGGCTCGGATTGTGGCTGGGGGCCGGAAATGGAAAGAAAAAGGAGGTCGATAGCTCAACGAACTCTACTCACTTAAAACAATCTAACGCACCTGAAGCTATTACGGGGCACTAAAAGCCGTAGTGTCGCAAACTGACGGGATAAATGTAACTGCGCAGTTAGCCTATTGTGTGTTTGTGTGAGGGCCTAAGCAGCGTTTGTACTCAGAGTACTATAATCTTCATGTTTAGTCCCCTTTTTGACGAGAAAATGGAAGATGCCAGGAAAAGTTCTGTGCCGAACCTCCGTGGTGGTCAGAGGCCTCAGACCTGTGTGCGCGTTTTCCCCTACGGTGATTTGGGCGTGAATAAGTAAGCGTCATGTGAGAATGAATCACTGTTAGGACGGCTCATCACGCGAGTCTGCACTCGGGCCGTCCAGAGGTCATGAAAACAAAGGAAGCCGACATGCCAGCGGGCGCAGGCAGAATAGGCCAAGAGCGCGACCTTCAAGGGCCGACACCAGGCAAGAACGCAAGGTTATGCGTAGCGTGACACAGCCACCGAGTTGTCAAGCTGAGGGCACTGCACGTTGGCTGCTCGTATGGGCCACGAGCGCAGGGGCCAACAGGGAACAAAGACTGCCGATGCTTAAATACGCCGCCAGCGCTGGAGGCAACATTCTGCTGCTACTGGCGACCTGGGACTCTGCTGCCGAGACGAGACCGGCGACAGAAGACACGCTGCTGACAGACACACAGAAGACAGAGCTGATGGCATCATACCAGGAGACGCAGTGACCAACAAAGTTAATCAGCTCGCCTACGCGTTCCACACACGACCCGGCCACCAAACACTGGACGGGAAATTCTACAACACAAAGGTAGCTCAGATCACATGGCATTAAAGCCAATTGAGAAAACTTCCACTGCTTTCCGAGCCTCACTCCTCCAGTCGGCACGAGCATGGACTCATTCGGGTCAGTGGGCAAGCTTCTAAGCAAAGTCTGTTAACGTGTCGTGACAACTGAAGCGTGTTAGGACGGCCTAGCACGCGAGTTATCATTCGGGCCGTCCTGAGGGCAAGACATCAAATGAAGCAGAATAGAACAAGAACGTGACCTTCAGAGGGCTGACACACGAGGATGCAAGGGCAACCGCTGGCTGGGTTCTGAGGTCACGCATGACAAGGGACCACAAAAGGACGCATGTACATGCGCGCGTCACTGAGGGCGCGACGTGTCATCCTTAGGACATCCCATCATGGCTGCCTGCAGAGGGGCTAATAGGAAACAAAGGCCGTCAGTCCTTAAATACGTTGCCACCGCTGGAGGCAGCATTCTGCTGCTGCTGGTGACATGGGACTCTGCTGCCGAGACGAGACTTACGACAAAAGACACGCTGCTGACGGGACCACAGAAGACAGAGTTACAGTTAGCTATTATTTGCTATCCTGTTCTGTTTTCTCTTCCTACCACGCGACTCGGGGATAAAACAAGTGTCGACGCAGGGGCTCACAGAAGGTTATAACAGTCAGTGACCGCTTAATTAGTTAATTAGCCGGTGGCAGTATGTTGGCGTATGTAATTAAATGTCTCAAAGGCAGTTCGAGCACCGTGATCACGTGACTTCTTGCGCGACCTGGGCGTCAGATGTGGCAGGCGTTACATTTGGGTGTAGGCGGGCTGTTATGGCTCCTTCATACTGTGGCCTCTATGACACTCCTTCCCCATGGGATCCGAACCAGGTGTGGCGGCACGCCTGTAGTGGGTCGTTGCCTGGTCGATGTCTGGCCTTCGTGTCATGACCTCAATCTGTCTAGAGCTCAAGGTCGTTGCGATCGACAAACCTACTGGGCCGTGAGACATGGACCACCCACACGCTGTTCAACGAATCACAGGCCGACCTAGCCCATGAACGCGCTCTCTCTCTGCATACCGGCCTGACTGCTGTCAAACTGGCACTTGGACCGCGGCTGGCTCTCCTCCTGGTCGTGTTCTACCAAGTCAGACTTCTCTTATCTATTCTCCGTCCTGTGTACACAATAAACTCTTCCTACTACTTTGGCCTTAACCGACTTCTTCTCAACTAAGTAACCATGGTCTGAACATGGCAGTTGATGGGTTTAACCTACTTAACCCCCAGCGATACGCCTATGGGCGCCTGTGAAAACGCCAGCCACCTACGCCTTCCTCCATCTCCTGTTTTCTTGACTCGGTCATGATACGGGACCCAAGTGGGGAGAGGAAAGGATAACGGTAAATAAATTGAAAGTTTACCTTCACTATGATCTAGTTCACGCACTGTTTCCCGTCCCCCGCGCCACCTTGCTGTGCAGTGCACACACTGGACCTCATCGGATATTACAGTCAAACTGTCGTATGGTGTAGACTGCTTTCAATAAGGGGCTGCATTGTAGGCGCGATGAGCCAAGTCAGTGGCAATATTGCAGCACTTCCGGCGTTAGCCCGGCTGCGCACAGTTAGCGCGTCTCACAACAAATGCCACGCATGGGAGCATTTGCTGGCACGCCTAGGCACACGCTTCACACCGCACCAGACCCCCTCACCCAATTGCAGCAGATGACTGAGCAGCTTGGACAGTGGAGAGGGGGCGAGATCTACACTGCAGAAGCCGCTGCCATGACGCATAAGTGTACTACTCCTCACTAAAAACAGTGTGATTAGTTTGAAGCTATCGCGACGCACTGGAAATCGCTTTGGCTTTGGAGGCCGTTAACTGACTGCGTAACTCAAAGATTCTGATTGCAATGGCTCTGCCCGGATGGAGCCTTCAAGCACTTCAACACCTGTAGGATTTGAATAGTCCCTTTTTCATTAAAACATGATAGTATCAGCGTGGCACATGTTGACAGGCTGCATAGCTTTGTCAACCAATGTGTCCGAGCCCGCCTCCGGTCGTCTGAACTCTCCCCCTTGCACCGGTTGAGGAGGGTGAGAGCGCGGTAGCTGCTAAACAAGTTTCCTATCACTATAAACTAGTTCACGCGCAAGTCACCGTCCTGTGAACATCGCGTTGTGGGACACACGGTAGATATTGCCGCAGGCATCGGTCGAACTGTCATAGGGGGTGGACTGCTAGAAAATCCACGAAAGCCAAACAAAGAAAATAAATTAAACAATAATAAAAGAGCCCCTTGGGTCTTAAATATATAATTTATTTATTCAGAAGGGTATTTGGCAAACGTAAACATACTTTCGATAATCTCTCGTCAGGCCAATACATTTATATGGAAAGGAGTTTCAGGTAAACAGGCTATCAATGTTCCCTTTCCCCGATTCCCACGACGCGCTTGTAAAAAAAGACGAACATTACTGATTGCCTGTTTAACTTAAGCCCCTTCCCGTATTGGCCTGACGATAATTTATCGAAAGTATACGTACGCTTGCCAAATGCTCGCCTGAATTCTCTGATGGGAATATTTTCAATTTATTTATTAAATCATTTCTACATCAACTGCTTCGACAGAATATTGAAGCTGGAGAGGATTTCCAATACAGACGCCTTAGAAAGGACTTGCATCCCTTATATATATGCCGTGCTGACGCACATGGAACAGTGATTGGGTGGCAAGGTTACGAGGGTACACTGTGAACGCCTACTAAAGCGTATATTCTACAGCGACGCCATCGTGGATACTCACAGACAAATGGACAGTTGTAAGAATAATAAAGCACCCCCAAAATGCTTCCCACGCATCAGCACACCAATCAAACACGTGGGAAAATCTCGCATATGATCGGCAGGCCTGCTTTTCTGCCTAGTCTCAAGAAGGCATTTATGAAACTGACTGGAAAGTGGGGCATATAAAGTTTGAATGCAAGAAGCCCCTGTAGAAAACACCCAAAAGTTCCCAACCTGTTAACTGGGATTTACAGCGCCAAATGGACTTTCAGGATACCCCGAATTATTCGTCATAACAACCTACTCTACTTGACGCCCGCGATAAAAAAGAACTTGGCCGTCACCAGCAACACCACGGAGATTGTGTCCTCCAACTCTCATCATTGCAACATTGCGCCTCAGTTCCCTACTTGTCCTGGTTGGATGCCACAATGCAAATGTACGCCTATTATGACTGTCCATCCCAGTCATACAGAGGATCGGTCAGTCCTCGGCAAACCTGTTCCTAGAGACCCGATCTTCGTTCATAGCACACACCCTTTGCGTCTACAATGTCCTCCCATGATCGAACACCGCATGTGCACATGGATAAATCTAGCGTTCAAAGGTCAACAGAAAAGGGTTTGCACTACAAGTGTGCGTTTCGACCGAAACGGAAGTCAAAATGGCTCGTGGTACGCGTTTCTCGAGCTGCTCCGAGTACTTATAACAGGCCGTAGGCTGAGGCTTTCCAGCCGTGTTAGCCATTGTGCTAAGCCGTTGGCTGCCAGGTTCGAACAGTTGACCGGTACATGCGAGTAAAAAGGGTGGACAGACACCCAGAGCCGATTAGATCATTCTTCGCTATAATTCATCCAACAAGCTTGACTATCACGACACGCTAGCAGCCGCAACCCGGTGGAGTTACTCAGTCCTACGCATGGCCTGAAGGTGAGGCTGCAGTGGTTCCCTCGAACTGTGGCCTCAATGGCATATACAATCATGTCAGAGGTGAGAAGTCCTCCGTAAATTAAGCCTTACAAGTTTGCGGATATAGACCAACTCTTGTGTGGTATGCATAGACGGTGTTTATTTCAGTTTCCATACCCGCCTTCGGTCTTCTTGTTGTCGGAAGAAAACAGGCAGAGAGTAATGTAGATGTACCGAAAGCTGTCTTCGCCTCGTTGCGTCGTTGCTGTTGACGACCAAGCGATTGCAAATGATGTAGCAGGTGGTAGTTATGCGGAAAAAACATACTCTTGTTACCAGTCGATAAAAAAAGTTGTTTGTCGACTATCGATGTATCAGTCGACCACCCAAAGCTTAGGATGAAGGGCAGATACATACGAGTATGCAATCAGTGAAAAATCGCCTAACATTTTTAGACCATGATGTCTATGCAATGAGATTTACGATCATGGAGGCGTAAAAATAACATACGACTCATAGACGCTTGTCAAAGAATCATCAACCTAGCCTAACACAACGGTAGCAATCTTGGTTCATGAGAGACTCACTAAATTTGGCCGAGAACAGGGAACATCGACAACACTTGCGAGGCCATGTGATGGAACCTCAAATCAGATAATCGTGTGGGAACTGACATTAAGCGGAGGTGCGGATGGATAGGTTAGCTCTACTCCAGAATATGAACACTGGCCAGACGCCAAAACATACAACTTTATTTTTAGTGTAAAGCTGTTCGACTGCTGGAGGCGAAAGATGAAAGTCGATAACAGCTGCACGCGTGATGACATGCTTGGTTTTGTCAGGAGCCCAGAAACCGAAATATGGTAGTCAGAAAAAAGTGTCCAAAAAGAGACCGAGTGGTCTTGATTTTTGTTTAAATATATGTATGACAGAAAAACAGTTGAAGACTAGTGTCACGGCAAAATAATGCCTGAAACCTGTATGGGAAGTCCAAAATTGCAAGATGTGTTTCATGCAGAGGAGAGAAAGAAAGACTGGGCGGAGAAAGCGCGCAACGGGTGAGATCACGCCCCGGTATAGAGCGATAAAAAGTAGACATATAGTAAACCGACAGGATAGGCCACCAGACTGCACCGATTCTGCAGCTCCCCCATCGACAGCATTTTGCCCGCACTGTAGGCAGACCAAATCGTGCCCAAAAACTGAAAGGCATGCACAGTAAGTTACATAAAGCACACAGCTTACCGCAACAAATATTCCGAGGCCATGCCAGGCTATAAGGTTGAAGAGTGAACTGATAGCACACATGAGAAACTGTGGCAAGAGGCAATAACCAATCACTCCAAGGCACTGGGCGTATGCAACCTAAAAGAAAAGATCTCCAAGCAAACCCTAACTGACCTCGCCTCCCAGAGAACGGGTAATGAAGTATACAATAAAAGATCCAGCCAACCATATTGCAATTATCCACGAAACGACCTGGCAATAGGGCATTTGAGGACAAAAAATGAGGCAGTTACTCGAAGTTGGCCAACCAAGGAGACGATAGAGAAAAGAACGACGACCGACAGGGGTCCCCAAAAGTCGGGATTTTCACGAACGGCAGTTGGATCGAGACCAGATTTCGCGCAGGGCAAAATCACGGCTTTCATCTTTTTGGCGATGTTATTGACGTCGATGTCCAGCTCTTCACTAGGGAGAAAGCAGAAGAAATTATTGCATACGGATTACTAATTTTGACGAAAATTCTTGGATAAGCAGGCAAAGCCAGTAGCAGCTGCCCCGGGCATATCATTTAAAAACGCATTTAAAAGCGCACCTGCAGCTAACGCGTTCAAATGGCTGCCCAGGTAAGTCACCAGCAGGGTGCCAAATTAAGCGTGTCGTAGTACTGTAGTTATCTAGAGCAGTTGCCTACTTCCCTTAAGATTTACGATTGTCCGTAGACCCTACTGCCGAAAATGCTCCGGGCTACGGTTCACGAATATGAGAGGATAACACGCACATATTCATGGTGAGAAAAGGTCACAAAGGTCAGTTGTATATATCCTCATAAAGAATTATTCCCAGTAGTATGACTACAGAAGTGCTGAATGATAGACTAATCCGATACGTTTGAAAGGAATTATGAATGGCTCTCTTTCACTGCATTTTACACTAACTATAAACGCGTGAGTCCTTCATATCACTTGACGGTCAAAGCGTCCATTCTAACACCAAGGACTGTGGTGTGTCTGGTGCTGCCTCTATTATTTTAATTGCTAGCACTACAAGCCACAGTAAGGCTTTGGATTCTGGTCCCACAACCCATAGCATAAAATTATGGGTCTTGATTCTTGTCTACTATATCGGAAACTCGTAAAGCCAAGGGCAGCCCTTTTGTTTGCACGGTTTTTTAAATTCACTCAAAATTGAATCCAGAAAATCATTTAGAAAAGTCATCTTTAGTATGGACACGCTTAGATCCCGCCAAATTATGATAGCTAGGGGGCATGGTTAACAGCCTGTGACATAAAACTTCTTAAAGCACTTCAGTACGACGAACCTTCCGAGCAAAAAGGTTAACGCTGTCCTCGGAGATACAATCAACATGCCAAAATCTATTAAACTGCTACGTAGAGGCTTTCCGATTGCAAAACGTCGGATGGATCATTCTATAATTGGCCGTCCAAGCAAAGACCGTCCGATGACGGGTAGGTACTAAGTAACACATTATATGACAAAAATGAGACTGAGGGGAAATAGGTTTTCTCGCAGTGTCATTTTTGTCATATAAGAGGTTACTGCGTACCCACCCGTCGTCGAACGGTCCTTGCTCGGACGGTCACTTATTGAATAATTCATCTGACGTGATGCTATTTAACTCGTTTACAATTTAAATAAAGTTTCGGAAAAATTGAATTGCGCTTCCTTTTACTTTACTCATTTAGAGTGGGCAGCTAAAGGAAAATTTGGGACCAGGGATTTCGGTTAAAAATACTTGTGAAAAACTGTCTACGCGTCCGTTTGCACTTTTATCCGGCGGTAATCAACTCAATGCGAAACGGGTGATTGCCTGAGGCCGAAATTGTGCTAAACACAAGCGTTCCAACGACAATGATGTTAGGTTACCAAGATGGCTGTCCTAGCATCATGTTAGATGTATTGTAAGGAACCAACCGCCTTTTGTTTTAATGCACATTTTGTAAATTTTGAATTGTTTTAGTGGCGGTCGTGGGAACGTTGCGTGAGACAGCACTGGACGACAACCAGACCAGAACCCCTAAGGACGTGTCTGAAGAACACCAGCTCTTTCCACCTTCCGAAGAGCATTAACGATTAATATTCTTGTTATAGTCCAATAAACGTTCATAGAGTACGAATTCCTTCATGTTGTGTGTGTGACTGCTTGTGAACAGTCTTACGTGTAATCATGATTCACCAGACTTTCGATTCTGAAGGATTCCAGGCATCTGACCCTACAGCAGGAATAGCGCTAATACAAGGATCAACGACTGGAACACCAGAGAAGGTAGAGGACGGAGCAGTCACAGTGAATAAAGAGGAACCAGGTGCGTCCGCTACAGTATGATAAGGTACTACTATCACAGTTTTATAAACACAACTATTTATACAACTAGCTTCTGAAGATAAAAGCTTATGAACCAATAGCAGTAGCCACTGTGGGTTATTGGTGACGCCATGCGACTAGTAGAAATTAAGGGATGGGTGCAAAAACGCAAACTAAAATTGCAAACGAAATAGACTACATAGGATTGGCTTATGGCGAAATTTTTGTTCCCTGCCTTTAAAATTAAGTAAAAATTGATAGGCAGGGCCGAAAAGCCCGCTGCAATCGTACCATTGCAGAGTACGTAAACTTTCAAGCCAAATACTTATGTCACAAGGTCAACTCACAGTAATGGTTTTTCAAATACATCTTCTTCATTGTCGACTTCTAACATCCATCCAAATCCGCGGCGTCGGAGGATTCCACTTACTGCGCCCTCGGGGCCACGAGTCAATGCGTCAATATTGCCGGTAAGCGAGGCCGTATCTGAATGTCAAAAAATAAGCCAAAAACACTAGTACACGCATCGGGGTTTCCGCTAGCTTCCGGAGGGACAAAAGATAAGTCAATTTTGGTATGAGGATCGGTAGTCGTTGACGTTGTCGGCAACATAGCTGCTATGTACAAAAACGTAGGCTTCTACTCAAAGACCAAAAACCGAGAATAAGCAACAACAAAACTAAGAAACGCGACTTGGATGACAAGTTAAAAGTCAGAAAACAATTGTGAATATGCACATTCATGATGGGGATCCAAGTGAATAGAATTATTCTCTATCCATGACCAGCGTGCTTTTGATATCCAGGCTAACCATTCAGTGCCAAGTATGTATCTGGAAAAGGAAGGGCTACAATCACGAAAGCAGACAGCGCAACCTGCTCTTCTAAGATATTTATTTAAAAAATAATATTGTGCAGTCAAAACCGTCCGTGCTGCTAGCAAAACATACAACTAGGCCGTTCTGGTCGATTGTTGACAGAGCTTGGATATCAGGACAAACTACATTTTCACTGATTATGCTATTTTCGTTAATTCTAAAGTTACATCCTAAAGTTGTCGGAAAATACATTTGCATGTCTCCTGTAATGCAAAAATTGAATTCTATATTCAATGAAACAATTAAAAGCTGCATAATTATATTCCCAACTGTACACTTTCCGCACATAAAACAAGAATGAACTGCTCTTTAATCAAGCACTAGCGCGGAAGCCTGGCTTCACCTTGGCTTTGTGGGCTCTTGGCCCTACTTATGTGTTGTTTAAATTTATCAATCACCAATTTTGTTAAAAACTAAATACAACACACGCACACTTTTTCGGTTTTGACGCGTGCTAGCAACTATCTTGCTAATCACCCTCCACGGCTCAACTCTCTCCTCACATGCCGCTGTTTATTTTGCCCTTCAACGACACCTCTCTGGTGATCACTTTCGGGCTCCAGGAGAATCCAGCGACAATTAGAAGGAACCGTAAAGAAGTGGTAGATATAACCCTCAGACCAACGTTTCATGGTAGAAAACATTCTTCGAAATCCTGTTAGGTGCCCAGACGTATAAATTCCGCTTTGAACCAGCTCGACATATGGCAACATAGTGTTGGCCGTGGGAAAAGCATGATTCTTCAATTTGAAGTGCAGCCACCTTGAAGGTTTGACCTTGGGACTTTTTGATGAACACTGCAAAGCAAACCTTCACGGGAACCTGCAGTAACCGGAAATTGAAGGTGGTATCGGATGGGATGATGGGAATGCGGGAAATGTAAACGATTTCCCCTTTCGCACAACTGCTTATAAAGGTGGTCTCTAACAGATAGCTCATCAGACGCTGGACAGTCAACCTAGTGCTGTTGGCGTCCAGATTTCTCATGAGCATAATCGGCGTGCCAACTTTCAGAAATCAGCTTATGGGAAGGGACGCAAGGTATATTTAAACTGTTCAGGAATTCAGTTGGACAATTAACGCAATCTGTGGGATCAACTCTTGTATGTTATAATTTGTTCAGTTTTTCCACACCTGGCAGAAGGTGAGTGAGTCTCTCGTTGTTGGTATTGACGAATTTTTTTGTGGGGGGCTTGAATTCCGCGTTTGCAAAGCCACTCAGCGTCGGAGAAATTGGTTTGAAGGTTAAGGAAAACTTTTTCTCTTAGCTCTTCGCCCCTGCTTTCCAAATTTGCAACAAAAGCAAGGGGATGCATCCAGCTGCATCGGTTTCGATTTTAACTTCACCAATCTTCAAGATATTAGTGGAGAACTCGCCTGACTCATTGTCAGCATTGAGGTGCACTCTCATATTGATTGTGAGTTCCAATGGTTTTAGCATAGACCATAATGGTGAATATTTCAGGTAGGACTTTACCTGATCACCTCTGGTGCCCCTTTGAATCGCAGGTAGAGTCTGACGAAAATCGCCAGATTAAACCATGTAGATGCCACCAAACGGAGCGGTCCTTTCTGTGATATCACGCAGAGTTCTATACAGCGCTTCCAGTGCAATTCGTTTTGCCATCGAGCAGTCGTCCCAAATTATTGCTAAACAACGCTTCAGCAATTCAGCTTATTAGCATGGTGTAGTACCATCGTCGGCTAACCTAAGGGAAGCTTGAAGGTACTGTGAGCAGGTCCAGCGCCAGGAAGCAACGTCACTTGGATACCAGTTGATGCAACAACCAAAACAATTTTGCCGTCTTTGCGCAGTTGGGCGACCAGGAGCCTTGGTTTGTTCAGTGTGACTGACATATGTACAGGCGCGCATGCCTGCCTGCGCGGGTGAGTCTGTGACGCCAGCCGTGTGATTTACATACGGACAGGCGTGCATACCTGCCTGAGCGTGAGAGTCTGCGACGCTAGCCAGTCAAAAATGGAATATGAACTACACAAAGCTACCAGATCTCTTTTATTATGTATACTGATTACATTTTTAACCACGAATTCCGTGATGCAATTCGAATAAGCGACTTTTTAATTGAGCGGCACTACGACTCATTCCTACCCATTCAGGTAAGTGCAACCTCAATGGATATTGACATGAAAGCAAGTTTATTTGAATTTTCGTGATATTTTTAGTAAATTGTAGGTGCGCACGTGAAGACAGTTCGTTCATCTTACGCAGTCAGACACGGTAGCAAACGGGTAGATTTCCGTTCAGGAATGTACAAATCGATAGGATCGCCTCATTCCCATCGATTATATTGAAAATAATTTAATGAATTTCAAGCGCTCGAAGTTATTGCTTAGTGGCCTGTAATTCTACAGCGAAACATTATTCTTACGGCAGATTATTCACCTCTTGAGGACACATACACAGTGTCATTACTTAACCTGGTTTCTGAAAAGACATGTTGCCTAAACATTCAGAATCTCCTGCAGTCCGAAGTGGATAGCCGTGAATATTCTAGTCCTAGCTCTTGGTGCATGCGTATGTATGATAGATAGTAATCGAGAAACTGCAGGTGGTAGAACCACAAAACCAACAACTCGTTCAATTTCAATCTGGACATTGGAACCTGGACTCAACTATTGTTCACTGTTAGCAATAAACTGTGCAAGGATATGAGCTGTTTGTGTTTTTGCCTTAAATATTTAAAAAACAATGAAAAAATGCCATCTTCCCACACGTATAGCGTCTTGTTTCTCCTTGCCAACCCATAGGTTTACTGCTGTCTTCTGGTTGCGGATTTGTTAAATTTGGTGTTTTGTTGATGTCGATTGCTCCCCATTATTAAGTGCAGGAGCGTAAATAAAGATGTCTTCCATCAAGAAAGAGTCACCATTTCAGAAGTTCGCTTCTGGTATGCCCCGTTTTCCTTTCATTCGCGTTTGCAAGGTGAAAAAATTCTCTGTTTTCATGGACCCTTACTTTATGAGGCAAAGGTGAGTGCCGTTAGTCCCTTTCTATTTTTTAAAAATAATAAACCATTTAATTTATACATTACTTAAATGTGAAGGAAAGTTGTGCCTTTTCAATCTCGCAACAGTTGATTTTGCCATTCTTAATTCGCATGCTACCCAGACAATTTCAAGTCATCAAAAGCCGGTATATGGCTAGCCATTAGAATTTAGAGTAGATCCTTGCTGACGTTGAGTATAAGTTATCGTTTAATCTAACAAAAATATCCTTTTAATTCATAGTAGGACGCGAAATACCCACAGTCTTATAAATACGCCTCGTTTCTCTTTCTTTCTACCTTTCCCCTTTCTTGCATATTACTGTCCCCTCTCCTTCTCTCTCCATTTTGCGTATGCACGTGACGATTTATAGTCTGGAGCATCACAATCGAGTAATTTACCCTGTCTATCAGAGGGCTTAGTTCTGTGTATAAACCCCTGGGTATTGAACGTACCTGATAACGTGGTACCTGTCTCTGTCTACACCTGCATTATCAATTCTGATTTCGGACTTGCGTGTGACTAGTGATCTGCTTTGTTGACTGTGCGCAGCCTGTGCCAATTACTCCAGATTACTTTTGAGTGGATTGTTCCTCCAAGGTCTATTAGTAACAGTAAACCAATCACAGTCTTAGCCATAGGGGCTAGCCCTGGGCGATTGTACTGTTATCAGGGATGTGGTAAATAAACATGCGCCTGTTTTATAGATTTTAGAAGATATCATTAGCACAAAAATTCAAAAGAAGAGAAGTAATTGTAGAACGAAGTTTACCGGACGTTATAGCCAAATTTGTATTTTCTCTGCGGCTGCTCGCTAATACTATCTCCGAGGCAGTCGTACACAACCCCTTTAATTCCTGTTAAGAGGTATGTTTCCGGTATTCATAACCGCATAAACTTTCACCCACATGCTTATTCACAGTTAACTAACTTCTCGATACACTGCTATATATTTCACATTACCACGTCAAACAAGACGAACTACTGTGAATATCTCGCTTCGATTTCGTTAAAACTGTCTGGAATAGTTCCTGCCGGTAAGATAAAACGCCATGCCCATAAGGAGTTTATTTGTAGGGTGCCTTATGAGCTGTTCTCAATACTTATTTTCCAGAAGCTGGAGTCGAGATCTATTTCACTAACTGCTTTCACGCTGTTAGTTGTTCAGTAGCCATGGTCTTCGGGATTCGTTCAACTTTTCTTCTGGGTATTCTACTTGCCTGTACTCTTACTGCTGGTCGTCTGTTTATTAGTAGCGTTATCTAAAAATACTCCTGAATAAGGTGAGATAATAATGTGCTATATTCTGCATGGTTTTGTCCCCTATCGTCTAGAATATTAATAGCCACTGCTTACCTTCTCGCTAAAATACTGCAGTCGTGGTTCGTTGTATTCAGTATATTTTTTTCTTAGGATACGGGAGTTAGTATGGATATCGTTCATTCACTTTGTGTATCTTTTGATGCCAATTTACTGCCCCTGCTGTATCTTGTAATCTAGCATCTTTACAACTCATATTCTTTTCAAACGCTTTATTTTATTGGTTGCACCGTCGGTTACTTTCACTGGTTAACCTATCATTAGTTAAAATATGCTTTGTAGCTCAACTGAAGTCCCAATAAGAGGTATCTGTTGTCAGTTGATACCTTTCAATTTTCACCTTTCACACCAAAACTAGAGACAATCCCATATATCTATGTGTTGATCTCAATCAATAAAATGATATTTTATTAATTTTATAAGAGGGCCTGTCCTCTATAAACTGTCCGTCTGCTTAACTTACAGTACGCGCCCGTTGTCGACTGCCTTAGGTTTTTGCTAATAAATTAAACCAATGTTCAAGTTTCTCATGCAAGGAAGTCAAAGCGAATCTCACTACAAACCCATGCGTGCACATTTTCCCTCACGCCGTATCATGGAGAGTAATCGCAGTCGTTAGACAAGACCATGAGACAGGCAGTGAGTGCTCTAAGTTCTCTATTCCTAAGGATACGGATTTAAACCCCCTAATTTTCCATGCTCAGAGTTAGGATATGCCAGTCTAGTGATAGTAATTAGGATAACGTCCCAGTTTTCTCTGTCCTGAATGATTATAATTCCCTATGTTGATATGCCATCTCCGGCTAAGTCTTAACACAATACCAAGAATAAAACGGACCAACGCAACCGCTAGCTACCCGCCGCGCTCACTGTTATCGCCCAGTAAAATAGCCGGCAACGAAGACTCGCGCCCACGCATCAACCGATTTTGGTGATGTTTAAGGTTGTAAACTGTCTGATACACAGACTGCTCCATAAAATATTGCAGGATCCGATGGTGAAGCCACAAATTTGAAATCAAGCGCTACCATTAAACAGGTGCTATTTCTAACGCTGCCCTGTGGTGACTCTACCGGACTAAAATGTCAGAGAAAACCACCACAGACAAATGATTTGGGTAAATATTGGCGTTTCACATATATCGAAGGTTCCCAGGATATGCTTTCTAGGCCAGATTTTATTTAATATACATCACTAAATACAAAGTAAAACTAATACCCACGTTCCGTCCAACCGAGTCAGACCAGTGAACGTTATCCTCACATAATTTGACAGGCCGCAGATTTTCAATCATGCCTTCCTATAACCTATCATTTCCCGTGCACGCAAAAAATGATAATGTTTCGTCAAACCTTTTTTAATCTGCCTTGAGGACTTCTTGGCTTGATTTGCTACTTTTTCATTCTGTTCAATGTCAATACTATACTTTCTCGGCTATTTAGTGTCTAGACGTCAAAGTGACCGGAGACGAGGTCCAATATTTTGTCCACTATCAAGGCTGGAACAAAAAGTAGGCAAAATTCCTTGTCCAAATCGCACTTTCTGCAGCTGGGACGAATGGGTCACGGATCGGCGTATGTACAAATACGATGAAGCTGGTCTTCGAAAACAGAAGGAGTTGGAGAAGTTAGCGTAAGTATGTTTTCAGTTCGCACACGATTACCTAGCTGCTTTTTCCAGCAAGTCCGGAAAGAAAATGAAGATTCTGCGCAAGTCTGATCTTAAAAATCAACCTTACCCTCCCCCCGAGCTTATCGAGAAGGTGGAAAAGGCTATTCATCCCGAGGAAAGCGTAAAGAGTACGTTAATGTTTTATACTTCAATACTACTGGCAATTGAAATTGAACAATTACCCTTGCCCTACCCATTTTAGCTGGCCGGACAGCTCCCACCCCCACCGCTGTACCCGAGGAAACTCCCTCAGAACACCCAGCTAGTGAAACCAGCGATGGTGAACAGCCACCACCGAAGGCCGCCCGCCAATCTTCCGTGCCGGATGAAAAGCCACCTAAACCAACGCCTGCACCGGGCACGAACCGCAAGAAAAAGGGCCGTTCCGGCATCGCAGAGATCACCGGCGAATCGGTATCCCTCCCTCTATCGAGTCGCAGTTTCATTATTTTAATTTAATTGTTACTGAATGTCGTCAGTGCCTTATACACATTTATCTTTCTGTTTACAGGAAGAAGGTTTCCTTTCGAGACCCAGAATTCAAGTAAACTTCCCCGAAAATCTTCGTGCTTGGCTTGTTGATGACTGGGATCTGATAACCAAGCAGTCCAGGGCAAGTGTTTCCCAGAGACTCTGGCCAAAATACCTCCTAAGCTTGTATTGGCGGATGCTTTGTTTTCTCGTCTACTGTAGCTATCCTATTACGGTCGCCAAATTTGAAGGGGTTATTTCATTTAACACTTGACGTTCATTGGTTTGATCTTCTGGTTTGACGTTTGTAAGCTTAAACCACCTCGGTCAGCCTGTTTACATGGTGTCGTCAATGAAAATGCATTTGCGTCCTATTGCGGGTAAGGCTTTTTGTGAGGCCGTCTAATGACAAAAGTTTCCCCGCCTGAGTTTCTTATGGACAACGTGGTTAAAGGTTTAATGCTTGATTCAGGTGCAGTTTATGCGTGGTGAATGCGCAATAGGAAATAAATTAAAGCCGATTATAATTGTTTTACTGAACTGAAAACACGTGGAAAGTACGAAATCGACCAAAATAAACTCGTATTGGTCAGCAAAGGATGAATATAGACTAATAAAAATATTAGAACAATTTCTATTGGCTAACATAACCCAGGAAGTGTTTGGATAGGCGCAAATTCGACCTACTGAAAATTTGGAAGTAGTTATTTTTAAATTATTAATCACAAACAAAAGCGGCCTCAATAAAGTCCTACCCCATGTTGTAACGAGTTTTCTTTATGTGTATACAAACCACCCCGTTCGAACTGGGCTCGTTTAGGAGTGTGTCCATGTGTAGCCCGAAATTTGGCGGTGATTATCTGATCACATCTGTAGCATGTTTTTAGCTCATTATGTAAAAGTCAATCTCCTTAGGGCTCACTTTGTTCACTCATACTCAGCTGACGAATTCAGTCTTTAATCCCCTTTAATTCGATTGCAATTAGGTCTTCTGAGCTTTTATATTTTGAGCCATCTGTGCATTCTCTGATTTCTTCCAATTTAGCTAGTTTCCTTTTGTACTTTCTATGTGAGCTAAAAATCGAGCTGAACGCAAGACTGCCACAGCTAAGTTTAACAACGAGGTTACAAACACATCTGACTTATTCGTTCCTTCTTCTAATTTTCGTTTTCTCCCACACCTTCCTGCGCCTTACCTCTCTTTTTTAAACCACTTGTCCGTTTTTTATAACATAGCTTGGGTATCGTGCTGAGTCTTCGGCGTCTCGAGCTAAGTGACAACTTAACCTGTTTTTTATATGAAAAGTCAATTCGGCAAACATATGTTTTCAGCAATTCATCATCGGGCCTTTATAGTTGCCTAAATAACTAAAATATGACAGTTGTGCAGAATTTATGAAAGTTTTAATTAATACTCACCGTTCTCACACCATCCACATTTTGAGTTGGGCCTTTTGAAGGGGAAAATAAGGCTAGCTGGTAAGCAATGTTCATAGTTCGAGCAATTGGAGCTTTTGGGAGTGACGTGCGATCGCCACGTGACGTCGGCCAGGGAAGAAGAGGCTCATATATTAGCGTCTTCTGACAGCACTGCACTGGGCCCGCTAACCGTATAGCCACTGCCTAGACTTTTGATAACGTTCGTTGGCATAGACCCCTAGAGAAGTTCGCTGGTGTCTGGTAAACAATCTAAAAGGCTTCATTGGAATAGAGCTCCAAGTCGATGTAGTTTCACTTCACTCGATAAGGGGTTTATGCACCCTCTTCTCCAGGTGCCTCGTTCTATTCTCCCCGAATCCTCATAAGATTATGCAATTATCGCCTATTAAACTTATCTAGCTACCGGTAGATATGCCATCCCCTTATACTCCTTCCCTGTCCTACCCTTCCATAGCTCTTTGTTCTACCTGCCCGGAAAACAGTTGCCAGTATCCTTGATGATTACTTTGAACAGCCCGAAAATTCCAAGACACCGGAGCCGAAGGAGGGTCTTCCAACCCCAGTCCTCACCAAAGAGCTGCGACGAGAATTCGTCGCCGGACTGCGCGTCAATTTTAATTTCATTCTTGGCTCTCAACTGTTGTACAAATTTGAACGGCTTCAGTATGCAGACATCTTAAAGGGCCATTCCGGTAAAGAAATGGCCGACATATATGGACCAATGCACCTTCTCCGATTGCTGAGTGAGTTATAAATTTGTCCAGGCCTAATTAAAATGCTAAACTCAGTGTTGTCTTGGAGCCGCTTTTTCGTTAGTTGTGAAGTACTTGTACTTGTTACGGCTGCAAGATCTAGCTGGCCTCAATGATTTCACGGACGGTACCTCTCCATGCGTGACGATTGGCGGCAGCAGATCTGGAGAGCTCCACCCTGTATCTTCTCCAGCGACGGAGACCGAAGATAGAAGGTCCAAGAACTGCTTCCATGTCTTGACGGACGGTGTCGAGCCAAATTTTCAGTTGCCCTCCTCTTCGGCGCCTCCAGGTGGGCTGTGGTGCCAGTTCGAGGGCAGCATAGCAAAGCTCGTGAGGCAGACGACGGAGAACGTGTCCAAACCACCTCAGTCGCCTTTCTTAAGTGGCTTGAGATATCCTCGTGATACGATCGCAGCGGGTGCGGACTGTCTCATTCGCTATACTTAACTCGCAGAATGGCTGTCAGGCATCGTTGGTCAAAAACCTCCAGTCTTCGCTCATCTTCAGCGCGCACAGCCCAACATTCACATCCATAGAGGAGGACTGACCGGATGGATGCATGGTATGCACGAATCTTTGTGGCGTTGGAGATGTCACGTCGGGTCCACAGGCGCTTTCGAAGGATTGAGCAAACCCAGCGAGCAGCATCAATATGGGGGACATTGCCGTCCTTGCTCTGCCCACTCGGTAGCAGCCTCGCCCCGAAGTATTTCAAGCTCTCTTCTTCTTCAAGTTGATGACCATTCATCCCCAGGGGTGCCGTCTGCTCAGGGATGCAGCTCGAGAATAATTTCGTCTTTCCGGAATTTATGGACATGCCAACCGACATAGCGATCTTATTTAACCGTGACACTACAGACTGTAGACCAGTCTACAGACTGTAGGCAGTCTACCACCTCAAGCCCCGCCCACAGACGCCAACCGACGACGGAGCATGGGTAGTGCCTTTCAGTCGTTGACTGACTGGTTACCCCTCTCAGGAGGGTGTTAGCCCAGGCTTCATGCAGGGCTGCTCTCACCCTTCTGAGATCCAATGGTCTGTATGCACATGCAATGCCAGTCTTCAGCCAACCACGGTCCCTGCGGCCTGGAAGGCGCTGGCACTTTCTCTCACTTCTGATTCCTGTTGGTGACTGCGCTCGCGCTCTCACTGGGTATCAGGCCCCACTGCGGGTGCCCGAAAAGCTAGGTGGTCACTATGCGGTGGAGGAGAGAGTGAGGTCAATTTCGGTGCGTTTCTTCCCTCACTATAATAAATCTGAATGCGTCTGAATCTATCACGGTGCGCTAAAAGCCGTGGCTTGGAGGGTCTGCCAACTGACGGGAAAACTCGGACCCCCACGTAGCTGCTCCTTCTGTACGCGTGTATCTGTGTGTGCGTACGGGAGGAGAGGGAGGACTGAAAGTCAGGCTGCAATGGCTCCCTCTTACTGTGGCCTTTATGGCGCTCCCGCGCAGTCGGGAGCATACCTAGCGAGATGGCTGTGTCAAGTGTGCGCGTGCTGAGTGTTTATCGCGCCAGCCATCTACACCCTCCCTCATCCCCGGTCTTATTGACTTTGTCTTTACACCGGAAACGGAGGTGGGAGTGATGAGCGAGTGGGTATATTCTGTGCGAGTCTGCCTAAACTCCTGTTTTCTCTCGCACGAGTTCTCTGCATTGCTCCTGCTTGCTGTTGCTTGCCCAGCTTGCCTCTGTGTATGCTGCGGCTTGCTTCAGCGTTTGCAGCGGCTTGTTGGAGCGCGTGGTACCCATCGTCGCAATCGACGGGGGAACTGTCGTGTGTGTGTGTCGTAGCCCTTGTTGGATCAAGAGTCCCTGCCGGAGTCCAGACTGGTTGTAGCTGGGAGACGGTAAAAAGTCGAGACCACAACCGGCTTGAGCCAAAGGTCCATGGGGGTGAGGTGGGTGTCTGGCCGGGAACTGTAGGCGAAAAAATGCTGACAGTCGTGCGGAGAAACGCCGTAGTCGGGACTGCTGTCGGATGTGGACGGGTCGAGCCGGTGTTGGTACTGGTGGAGGAGCACTGAGTAGCTACTGTGTAGTTGAGTTAAGATAAAGCAAGTGAACCTCGGGAGATGTTCCGAGGCCGCAGTCCGAGGTAGATAGCCGTCCAAAAGGACCGTGGGGCGATAACCTTGTTTTTCCTCGACAACGGTTCTCTGGTGAGGGGCAACCGGCAAAACAGGCCTCCGCGTGCAGATGGGCGACATTTTATAGCAACCCGTGATTGAGCGGAGGGCGGCGTTCTGTGCTGGCTGAAGGCGGCGGAGGCTGGAAGAGCTGCTCGTAGGAGACCAGACTTATGTCGGATGAGTGAGATGCGGCTTGGCCAACGCTTTGAATGTGGTCGCCAAAATTTCTTTCGCGTACCCCCAGGATGTGCCCGCTAGAGCCTCGAGAACCTTGTTGGAGAGGCTGCGGCAGACCGTGATCAACGCTGACTCGTGCTACCGGCGTTCTCCCTCCCGGTGAGAGATGAGCGGAATCCAACTACGCCGACAAAGCGAACAATCATCGATTGCTGGCATATATGATGACATCTAAGCATAAGCTGCAGTATGAGTATTTGGTCGTTGCATCCACGTCTAGTGCCACGTATACGCTGAAACACAACAATTGCAAAAATCTTTGACACAGGGTCGGTATGCCTAAGGCCGCCGAGTCTTTATCTTATGTACGTCTTAAACATTGGCATAGTTTCAGTCATCAGGAACGAGCTTATCTCTTCACACTGGTTCAGTCAGTTCATTGACCGGAGTGTCGACACAGTACCTGAGGGTTTGTGAAGAAATCTGACCTCATACGCTGAGTTACTAGACAAGAGGCAGTTGTAAAGCATCTGCCAGCAGGACCATTTTACTGCTATACGATGTTCATCTTCATAAACGCCAGTTAATGAGTTTTTTTGCGCTGCATATCTTCCTTGCTTCTGTCAGAATATACTTGCTTTTCCTCCCTTTCAGTCAAGCTGCGTGACCTTATCACCTTCTTCAAAGTCGATCAGGGCAGCCTGTCCCTTCTGGAGTCACTGGTGGCAGACTTCATTAGGTATTACTCTCTCTCCCTTTTATCCATTCGATTAAAACCGCTGCATGCTTGCATTTTTGATGTTCCACAATTTCATAATTAAAACTACGTCTACTTTCACATTTCAGTAGTTGGTTTATAAGACCTTGTAGTTGTCAAGCCACTTTCCACTCATTCCCTTGTTTTCCTTCCAGTTTCCTCGAACGCAATCAAGACGAATATTTCCGCCTGGAAGATTACACAATGGCCACTGCAGATTATCTTCGGTTGGCCATGTGTTAAATGTGCAACAGTCATATCATTTTTACAGAATGTATTTGTGCAAAATTTCCATGTTTTTTTTAAATTTTACAGGGGGCGTATATGTCCCTTACTATTTGGACAGTAAACTGTCCATGCAATCTTTCCTGTTGACTCTATCTTTTCTCGTTCAAGTTTAAAAGAAGAACATTATTGATTACCACCAACCTCACCTTAAAGGTCGTAGTTAACTCCGGAACGTGCACTGCCCAGACTTTGGTGTACCTGCTTTTCATCTAAACTCGAGCGAATAGAATGAACTTACCAACAAAGGCAAAGGAGACTAGAATTACCTTTAATGACTTAGTAGCTATAATCAGCCAACGCTACTCAACCGTAGTTATTGTAACACTCGAGTCTCAAAGGCGCTACCTGCTGTTTAGAAATCTACCGCTCTAGCCAGTGAGAAGCGGGCCCCTTTTCCTTTCGGTTTTCATTGGGTATATTAATAGTGGTAGGGGGGAGAGTCACCGCTCACGTGTAACAGCCGAGCGCACTGGGGGTCTTGTATAGCCTAGGTTCCTTCTGATTAGGATCGGTACCCAGCTGTTCATCTGCGTCCGTTGTCTCACTGTAAATCCACTAGAAGGCGCGATAGTGATAGCAGATATCCAAAGGGTGGAAAGCCAGCGGGAATGTGAACACACAATGTTTTTTAGGATTCCACGAAGAATAGTCATCAACGGATATATAAAATGATCATACGCAAACCTAACAAGGACAGTCGGAGATTAAGACTGCCACCGGGAAAGGGGAACAGTTTGTGGGACCCTCGCAGAAAGGGCAACTGTTACGCACATCTGTCTACGGGGGAGGGTGGGGCTGGAGACAACCACTACACACCTTACCTGCGAGGGCACACCACCTACAAAGTCCTTGGCTAGACTCGAATTAACCGCGCCGACGAATTTAAACAAGAATCAATTTCATTGTCCTGCTGGATCCTACATCCTTTGTGCCTTGAGGTTCGCCCTCGAGGCCCGCCAGCAGCGGTCACTCCGCAGCTAGTATGTCATAGGCAGGAAGACAGAGGCGGCCTGGAATATACTAGCCGGGAGCGGCTTCTACCGCCGGGGCACAAGAGTGACCCCACAAGACACAGAGGGATGTGTTGCGTAACGCGAGCAGTGAGCACCCCACTACCATAAGTGAGGACTTCTTATTCACAAGCTGTAGATTATTTCGACCCCCAGAAGACAGAAAAGAATAAAATCTTATTACTTTGGCAGTGCATGCGAAGGGAGTTCACTTGGCTGTGGGTGTACTAATTTTGTGGTGGGTAGTGGCGTCCGTCAGTTTATGATGCTTGTGTTTTGCTTTGAAGACAGATAGTTTTTAGCAGCTAGTAATAAACAATCAAAAAATACCACCATTATCATCAACCAATTATATCCTAATTAGAGGTGCTATCGTGCTCCAACCCCAAGTCCGGATCCAGCAGGTAAGTAATAATTTTAATTCGACATTCTAACCAGTAGAACCACCGGGCTCATGCCACATCGTCTGCAATCTGACCTATTATGATTGCCATAGAAAATACGGAGTAAATCCCTTTTCTTTGGTTCGAAAAATGTTCAGTGATTTGAAGACAGCGGAAGCGGCTGATGAGCGCTCGCGAAATTTATGGTGCCATTAAATTCTGCTACACACGCTGTCTTCAAATTTGTACCTGGGAAACGATGTTTCAAAGTTCAATGATTTGCTAAAACTTCTAACGATTAAAGTGAAATCTCCTTTCAGTTTTTTGCGGGGTTCATAGTACAGTAGTCACCGGTTATTAAGCCCACCTCGGACCCAGACTGAATTGGGCTTAATAAGCGGCGGGCGCACTAACCGGAGAGTTCTAGTTCTTGATTAGTAAACGCAGGGTAGGCACTATACATTACATACGTACTGTATTATGTATAGAGCTTGATTATGTACAAGAAAAGAATGCTGTTCGTCTCTATTTTACGTACTAACAAAAACAAAAAAAATTATTTGCAACACGTTTGAAGAAAAGTGGTCTAGTGTCAGTTGTTTTTGAGGAAACTTCACTTGCAAGTGCTCTTTGATGTCCTCCAGGCACCAGAAATCGTCGAATTTTGTGAAATCTGATGCCTGTAGACCGCGTTTCAGAGCTGAGAATCTCACTCTATCCTGTTGGCAAACTGGGCTTTGTAGCCGGCGACTGGGCTTATTAGCCAGCGGATTTTGCTATGTAAAATTCCGTCCCAAGCTGGACCTATTAACCCTGGGCTTAATAACACGCGACTACTGTACCGGACGACTGAAACATTTCGGATTTCTGTCAGATAAAGGACACAGAAGAAGGTACGACGTTCTCTGAGACCAGGAGTGCATTTGTCCGACGTTTCGAACTCTCCCGCGAGCTCATTTTCGAGGAATGAAAAAGCGTACAGTTTACAGTGTTATTTAGTCGGTTCTGCCGGGATTGACCTCTGCTCGCGCAACGCGCGGGCGTATACGGACAAAGACCGTTGACTGCGAGAGTTTATGACGGCGATGCCGGTGCTCACTTATTTTTTTCCTATGTGATTCTCAAGACGAAAAAAACATTTCGTATGGGATTCCAAGCCATACTTAGTAGGCGCGCGTCATATGGAATTTCAGCATTTACTGACGGACGGACTTGCGTTTTCCCCCAACAAGTTGTTTTTATCAAACATCATTGCAGGTGGTATTATGGACTTGGGTTAAGGGGAAGGTATTCCTCTGTCCTTACATTGAGTGAGTATTCTAGGGCTATGTAAAATCCTTCTTTCACCCGAATAAAATATGTATTCAAAGGAGAATGCAGTCACGGTAGGTTATGTAAGGTCCCTTAGCCACAACTAACCCCAGATCTGTAGGATGCCTGCTTAGATGGCTTTTAAAGCAGGAAAACGGAATTCCGCGCTCCTTTATTAGGAGCTGCTTGCTTGATAAGGGGTCACTCTGCGGACCCGAAAAGCGTCCCTCAGCCTATTTGTTCCGACACGAATGACTCGTACATTGCGCTACCCGGAGGCGGCCTATATATGGCGGAGGAAATCCGACCTGTGTAAACGACTGGAGCACGTAATAAACTTACACTGTAAAAATGGAATTCTGGTAGCGCGGGTTTTACGGGTTGGGACTCACCGCGGGCAAGCAGCGAAATATGCACAGGAAAGCATAAAAAGTGGCTTTCCGATGATTGCAACGGAATTGGGCGTGATAACATGAGACAAGTCGGAAAGCAGCTCAATAAATAAGACGTATTTGAATAACAAACATTAAAATAAAACGGCGAGATGTATGTCGTTACATCTATGAATTCAGTAGATCGCACACAGAGGGTTACTTCCTGTAGCTATGAAATCAACCAAAGCGGGCCTTCTAAAACGCATAGCTATGTTAAACTCAGGGAGCTTACGTAACCTACATGTTTCGCCTTTGTTGATTTCTCTGATTCTGTGTCCACCATTCACGCGTACGTCATACATAACGATAATGACTATCAAACCTCCTGAATAACTATCAAGGCAATACGATACTATTTTTAAAAAATTGTAACGGATAAAAAGTACAAACCTCAACAATGGATACACTCAGTCAAGAAGAAATAGAGTCGGCCACATCGCCTGACTCGACAGAAGGGAACAATATAAACTTAAACGACAAGCAGAGCGAAACCAGTCTTGAGAGTTGGAGTCTGATTTAGTGATAGAGGAGGCGCTCGAGGCTTTTATATGACTTCAGGAGGTAGTTTATGTGGCCTCCGATTGGTGTGAACATTGCGCACGGAGGGGGGGGGGGGTACGACCGCTAATTGCAAACGTGCCTCAACGTTGGTCCGAAACAGTGCGCCGAAAGGGGAGAGGCAATATAAAAGTGTTAGGGGTCGGTGCTGTTGAAGTGGTCCCTCGGAATGTCCCGTTTTGGGCCAAGCTGTGTTCAGGTCAGCCAAGTACGGAACAACTGGGTCTAATCCTGTGGAAGGTCGACAGAGCGAGGTGGCGTATTGAAGTGTTTCTTGAAGCAGTGGGGGTGAAGCATTGTGGGAAAATGTGCCTTAGCAAGGGGAGAGTATTCAAGGACGACTGGGCCAAGTGGTGGTTTTGGCAGTAGTGTGCAGTTGACTGGGAACAATAAGGTTGTAGCGGTCTCTGCCATACAACCTTCTCTATTGCTTTGTCCGGTGTCATTGTTCAACGCCAGCTGCCTCAAGGTCATCCAATACCTCAGTCAGCGCTTCCAGTCGCGCTGACCTGCCGAGACTTGACCTACTTCCACTCGGACACACACACGTGTGTCTAGGTTCTCGCGGCCGCCAGGCACCACTCGAAAAGGTTTATTTTTCCCCACTCTTGGCCACTAGACGTCACTTAGGGCCACGGCGCTCCAGCGGAATGACGTGTGCTTCGAAGTCCAACTTTTCTGCATCTTTTCTCCCTTCCTTTCTCCACACAATAAACTATTCCTACTATTCTGGCCTCCACCAACTTCTCCTCGCCTAGGGAACCGGACCTGGAAGATTGTAGGTGCTAGGGTTAACCGTCTTAGCCTTAAATCCTATAAGGTCAACAGGGGTGATAACATTCTTGGAGAAAGGGGCACGGGCACGCAGTTCAGGGGAGAGGGGAAAAGGTTTCGTAAGTGGAAAACATTCATGTGTACAGTATGCGCTAAAAACCATGCAACTTTCATAACTTTGTTAACGTTTGATAATTACTCGCATAGCGGTGTGAATGCATTTAGGAAACCTTAGAAATAATAATGAACAGCACTGGGCATACTTAAAACTTAAAAGAAGTGTAAGGAGTACTAAGTGTTTGTTAAGGAAAAATAACATTTTCCCGATAATCCCCGATGTCCGGAGACGTAAAAATAGCTATAATTTAGAACAATAAATCGAAACAGTACTGCAGCACGGCTTTGTTCTCAGTATCGAGTAGCGCAGTGCACACTAACGAACCGAACATTACACATTCGCATTGTCCTACCCGTGTATGGGCTGAGGGATGAGCCATTCATGTTGCCGTCATACAAAGATAGACCCGCTCCAACCGCCGCACAGATCGAGGCCTACGCGAGGCCGCGGGGGGAGGGGGGAGCGTAGAAAGAAGAAGATAGAAGTCGCCGCACGCGTAAGCAGCGGGATGGCAGGCAGGCGACGCCACCTCACTCGGCTGGTGACTGTCTGTGGAGGAGATTGGGGATGGGGGAGCACACCCGCTTGGCATGCACAAGTGTCGCGAGTTCGTTGTGTTGAGGAATCTAGGTGCTCACGTGTCGTTGCGCTCAAACCGCCAAGACCCGTTACCCGCATCGGCAGGCGAACCACAGCAGGCGCGTCTACGAATCGCGTTCCCACCCGCCCTCCCGGCGGCCAAGGTCTGCTACACCCATCTCCCTACGTTGGGTCAACCCTCCCCTCCGCCCAATCCGTGTTTTTGATGACGGAACAGCCCCTCCCGGCCACGCCGCTCCGACTCCTCCTCCTCGCCAGCGGAATTGAGGCCAACTCTGAACCTCTCTGGTACTGCTCGTTCTGCCGAGTCCGTCTGGGCCGCCGCGACTGGTCTGTACGTTGCGGCTCCTGCAATGGCTGGTGCCATCTCCGCTGCAGTGGCCTCGCCACGGCTGCCGATTGGTCGCCCGCCTTCGCGTGTCCCAGCTGTCCCATGTCCCCACCGATCTCCATGCCGCCAGCCCGTCCGGTCCTAAACCCAAATCCTCTTGTCTCCGACCTTGCCTCACCACCTGGTCTTAAGATCTTACAATTCAACGCCAATGGCTTCCTTGGGAAGCTTGACCAGCTCCTGGCCTTCATGCGCTCGCACAGCATAGCTGTGGCGGCTATCCAAGAGACAAAATGGTCTAACTCCACTAAGGTCCCTTCCTGCGCTGATTGCATGATTGTCCGTCGCGACCGCGGCCGCAACAAAGGCGGAGGTTTGGCCTTCCTGGTGGACCAATCCATTGTCCATCACCAGCTACCCCTGCTTGGAGCCGATCCCATGGAAGTACTGGCGATTTCACTTGACATTGGCCCGGCGCCGCTAACCGTCGTGAACGTGTACATCCCTCCAGCTTCCAGTTGTCCTCCCGGTTTCACCGCCTCTATCGCTCCCTACTTACCTTCTGAAGACAGTTTGGTGCTAGGTGACTTAAACGCCCACCATGACCTGTGGTGCTATAACTTGGCAGCCGAACCCCGAGGAGAAGCTCTGGCTGTTGAAATAGAACACGCCCCCTTTGCCGTTCTCAACGAGAACAGCCAAACGCGGTTCCCGACCAACGGCTCCTCCAGCTCGCCCGATGTTTCCCTCGCCAGTCTCAGCCTGGTAGCCTCCACTATGTGAAACGCGGAAATCAGCCTGGGTAGTAACCACCTCCCCATTGTGCTCGATTTGGCCACCGCCGCCGAGCGTATCAAGGCCCCAAACCGGCACTTCATTGATTTCAAGAAAGCCAATTGGGCAGCGTTCACGACCGAATGCGAAGCCGAGATCGATGGCCTACCGCCTCCCACCTGTGTCCACACGCCGGAGCGAGCCCTTCGTCGCATACTCCTGGCAGCAGCAAGTCACCACCTACATTACGGCCGCATTCCCATTCTCCGTCCTAACTATCCGCCCGAAACCTTCCGCCTGGAACGAGAGAGAGACGAAATACGAGCGCGTGATGCCAGTGACCCGCGAGTTGGCGAACTTAATGGCTTAATAACTAAGACTATCAACGATGGCAAACGCCAACGCTGGCATGAACTAGTTTCACATTGTAATTTCAGCGGTAACTCAGCTGCCACTTGGAAGCTTTTACGCAACCTGACCAAACCCCGAGCTGATACATCTAACCAGTCTATTAGCTTCGGGGATGGCAAGTTCATTTCCAACAACGGTAAGATAGCCGCGAAGATGAACAAGCTGTTCTTGCCCCGCTCGGCGCCCAGTCCCAAAAGCCAGCGCTCTCTTCTTCGTCTACTCAATAAAGCCCAGCCCCCAGACATTTCCTTTTCGGCCGATGCCATCCTCACTGCCGTCAAGAAAACGAGAGCTTCGAAA
Source organism: Ligula intestinalis (assembly GCA_036362985.1). Taxonomy (NCBI): domain Eukaryota; kingdom Metazoa; phylum Platyhelminthes; class Cestoda; order Diphyllobothriidea; family Diphyllobothriidae; genus Ligula; species Ligula intestinalis. Next base: position 62,743,321 of record JAYGXS010000004.1, on the reverse strand, counting down.
GCCTTAGGACAAGATTGTCTGGCGCCTATCCATGTGCGCCACATCGGCCTGAAGGTGGCTGCCTACCTTGCCGCCCTCTTAAACCTTTCACTGGGAACTTCAATCATCCCCGATTGCTGGCGCCAGTCGATCATTATCCACCTGTTCAAAGCGGGCAAGGACCCCTGCCTAGCGACTTCTTATCGCCCAACTGCCCTCCTCAGTCCATTGGTGAAGATCCTGGCACAGCTCGTCCACCCAATTCTGACGTCTGTTGCGGAACTATCTTGACACTAACATGGTTTCCGATTGGGTATTGGGACTACAAAGGTGCTTTTCGAGCTCAGCGATGCTATCCTTGAGGGCTTTTATCAACAGAAGCCCGCTTGGTGGACCGTGGCAGTCTCAATTGACCTGTCACGAGCCTTTGACTGCGTCCGCCACGATCAGCTCCTGCAGGACTTGGTCCCGCTGAACGTCCCGACTGGCCTGGTCCGATGGTTTTCGGCTTACATCCGTGGCCATCACGATCGTGTCTTTTTTCCGGGGCGCTCTCTCTAAGCCCCGTAAGCAGAATTGTAGCGTCCATCAAGGCTCTGTGCTCAGCCCGACGCTCTTTAACATCTACACGCGAGAGCTCCCACTCTCCCGGGCACCTGTGCAAGTGGTATCCTACGCGGACGATGTTACATTCTTTTGCCGGCACCATGACATCGATCAGGCTGCACAGCTCCTCACGGAGTTCATGCCTGTTGTCGAAAACTTCCTCACCCAGCGCGGAATGACGATCTTGGCAGCCAAGTCGTCCGTAACTGTTTTCACGCTTGATCCGAAGGAGTTTAATCGTCACTTGGTCATCACGGTCAATGGGGTGTCTTTACCGCTCGTCCGCAAGCCCAAACTCCTTGGCGTGCGTTTTGATCCGCTTTTCACGTTCGCAGACCATGCCAGGGAGACCGCAAGCACAGTAAGCCGCTGCACCAAGGTCCTCAATGTTCTAGCAGGCACATCCTGTGGCTGCGCAAAAGAGGCTTTGTCGACTGCTTTCAAGGCGCTGGCCAAGCCGCACCTCACTTATGCGGCATCAATCTGGTCTCCTACGATGAGCTCTTCCAGCCTCCGCCGCCTCCAGTCAGCACAGAACGCTGCCCTCCGCACGATCACGGGTTGCTTAAAATGTCGCCTATAGATCATCTTTATGCGTAGGCTTCTGTTCTACCGGTCGCCCATCACAACACTCTCCTGAGCCAGCAGTTCTGGTGGAGTTGTTCGCAACCCAGCCATCCCAACCATCACCATTGCTGCGCTCCCGAGCCCTGCCGCAACGTCCGGCCGTCTATTCGAGCACTCCACAAGGAAGCTATTGCCTCGTCTCTCGCGGATCTACCTGTTGATAGCTCTGCCACCAAGACAGGTTTCCAGCGTCTCCGCCAGAGAGTCGTTGTCGAGGAGAAACGATGTTACCGTCCCCCGGTCTTTTTGGGTGGCTATCCACCTCCGATTGCGGCCTCGGAACGACATCTCCCGAGGGCCACTCGCTGTACCCTGGCGCAGCTACACAGTGGCTACTGTATGCTCCTTCGCCAGTACCAACACCGGCTCGACCCATCCATACCCGACTGCCGTCCCGACTACGGCGTCTCGCTGCATGACTGCCGTCATCTGTTCGCCTGCAGTTCTCGGCCAGGCACCCACCTCACTCCCGCGGACCTGTGGCTCAAGCCGGTCGAGGTCGCGGCTTGTCTCCGTCTCCCAACTACTCCCAGTTTGGATTCCGGCGGGGATTCCTGATCAAACTATGGGCTACGACACACACATCGGCAGCCTGATTTGACGCGCCGCTCACCACGGGCGTGCGCTGTGCGCGCATTTCAAAATGATTGGCTGTTCTGATCTTCGCTTGCATGCCCCCCCCCCCCCCTCCCGCGCGGGGGGGGGGGGGGGTCTGCTGCAGGCGGTGCTCGGCTAGCCGGCTCTGCGCCGATGATTTCAAAACGCTCAGACTCACCGGACAGGTATTCTCCGCATCTCTCCTTCTCTCTTCGCATGTACAAATTGTCGGGTCAACACTGAAGGCGTTTTTGATTGGGCTGGCGGCCACTGGCGCTCTTGTGTGGCCTCAAAGTACGTAGTGGGCCAGCCGTGGGCTAGTCGTTTAAACTAAGTAACGAGTTTTAACCTAGGGCATGATCATTTTGGCCGCTGCATTTGCGTCAAAAGAACACTGCCTTTCTACAGTTAGAAGAAATTAGTCTCCTTGTAGACGAAAGCATCCGGAAAGTGTTATTTGGAAGATTATGGTGGCGAAATGCAGACTTCGTAACGGCCTAGAGGTTCGGTATCGGCCCGGCCAGCACAAATCAAGGATTTTTGAGCGCCAGTGTCGGCAGTACGTCAAACGAGTCCAGCTGATTAGTCACGTGGGACGCAAAGGGATCTGATGTCCCTTGTTTGCTTCTTGTTGTCCCTGGTCTATTATTATGACTTTGCCGTCCTGGCAGGTGTATCGCAGTAGGTTGAGTAAGGTAAACCCTGGCAGCTGCAATCTTCAGACCATGGTTTCTTAGGAGAGAGAGAGAAGACAGTGGGAGGACCAGAGTGTTAGGAATAGTGTATTCTGCACAGAAGGATAGGAGAATAGATGGAAAGATTTTTGACTCACGGATGACTGCAGTCCGGCTTCGAGGGCGTCAATTCCAGAGTGACGAGAGTGTCAGGAATCGTTGCAATGCCGGTGCATGCTTTATTATGGCAACTAATCATGCGGCTAATATATAGACTAGTGGTCGTGGCGCAACCTTGACATGGGTGAAGATTGGCTTTCATTGTCAATTACTTGTACCAATCGTCGCAAGATCTGTATGTGACGTTTGGCAGCTGAATAAGCGACTGCACCTCTCTATCTATATGAGCAGACGACCACGTATCTCTGCATTTTGGAACATGTATCGAGGAGTATTAAGGCTAATTAAGTTAACCCTAATGTCTGCGATCATCCGGGTCCGGTTCCTTAGGAGGAGATAGAAATCATGGGAAGGTCGCGGTGGTAGGAGGAGTTTATTCTGTGTAGAGGGATTGGAGAATAGTTAGGCGGAATTTTTGACTGTCGGAGCGCACGTCCAGTCGCGAGGGGGTCGAGGTCCGATGTGATGTCTGGGGGCAGACACCGCATTGAGGTCTGTGT
>JAYGXS010000004.1:62668401-62720158 GCA_036362985.1 Ligula intestinalis | reverse complement strand
ATTTTCAGGTGGTGGCTGGCGACTCTAGAAGAGACGCCAGCTACGAAAAACTGTTGGACATACATGCATTCCGCCCCCCCCCCCTCCCGCTTCTATTGGCTAATTGTCGCAGCTCAAAGGAATGCGCCAGCCCACGCAGAGCGGTGAGAAAGAGTACACAATATTGGATTTTGGCTAGTAAAACACCCCCCAACCCTTCCCCCCCCCCCTAGAGCTTTGTCCCCTTCCACTCGCAAGTACGCGTACATCTCAAACCACCACACTCTTCATACTCCGACCCTCAAGCTCCAGGGCCGTCTCTGAGGCTGGGGGGGGGGGAGGGGGGGAAACGGCCGGGCAGGCAAGTGACGTGCCACACAATCCCGACATCCCTGAACAGTGATTCAAACGCCTGGGTTACTAAGGCAATTCAACAAAGTGCAAACGCAAGCGTAGAATGGTGAGAAGAAGAAAAAAGGGAGTATTGACTTTCCCCTTGTCTAAGGGCATGCCAACAAATTCAGATCACCGTGGCAACGGCGTGCGTCTGGATCTAAGGCTAAATGACTACGGTGGACAATGATCAACAGTAGTAGTGATGTCCTACAACACCCGGGCTATGAGCCTTATGGCCTCAAAATGCTCTAACGAATCCTCAGAATTATTGTTTACGGATTCACATGCTAATATGTTTTTCTGGTATTTTCTCTGATGATGGATCTGCGACGGATTTCGAAACGTCGGGTGAGCATAAAATTATTGTCCCTGCGATCACATCTACTCCTTCTGCATAAGTTTGTTTTTCATTTAACAAGAACACCTGAGGCAAAACGCTGTTTCGCCTTTATAAGACGGGATGGCCACACACGGGTATAAGTACCGCAAATGTGCTGTCTATTCATGTCAGTGGGGGGATCGTTCGGGACTATTTGTATGCATCCTGCGCCTCTCTGACAGGACACGTATATGGAGGTGGGCCAATCGCAGGGAGTTAAGTAAGTTAAGCCCTATTAACTGCGATCTTCAGACCATGGTTTCTTAGGAGAGGAGAGAGGAGACGGTGGGAAGGCCAGGATGTTAGGAATAGTGTATTCTGCACAGTGGATAGGGGAATAGATGGAAACAGTGTTGACTATCAGATGACTGCAGTCCAGCTGCGAGGGCGTCAATTCCGGAGAAAAGAGAGCTTCGGAAATCGCCAGAATGCCGGTGCATGCTTTGTTACGGCAGCCAACCACGTGGCTCATTGCTAGATTAGCGGTCGTGGCGCGACCTTGAGATGGGCAAAGGTTGGCATGGGAGCGCGGCCACGGTGTAGCGTCGGTCAGCAACAGTTAGCGCCTGACCCCAAGCGGAAGTGGGCGCGCAGGACTTGCAGGCCAAAAAAAATAAAGTGTATATATATGTATCTCTCGCTCTTTCACCCCCAAAACCGAGTCTGAATATTTTTAGATGCCTGCATTTTCCGCTCATTCTCTACAGCTCCCTGGTTACTCATCTAGCCTCGAAAAGAGTTGTTGATTTTTAAACGTCTCCTCCAAATGTTCTCTTCAGCTGCCGATGTTTCGTATGCTTTGCTGGCTGATATTATAATCCAGCGACACTTTACAATGGTCAAACAATTTGCTTATCGAATGCTTATTGAAGTTTGCCATCCCCTCCACTGTGAATTAGTGGCTGCAAAGTCTTCCCGAATCTTCAAACATATGTCCCGGCCCACATCGCCGTACCAGGATTCTGTACTGCCATTAACCTAGTAATTACCTCACGTGTATAGAAACGGAAATCCAGAAATTGAGAATTGACCTGTTTCCATAACAAATCTGTATTTGATATAAACCTCTAGATTTGTAAGTATTTTATTAATTTATCACGTCGTCTCAGTAAATGGAAACCTTTTTTGCTGGAATTTTTGTATGCTACCTTCAAAATAAAGCGTACATCTCTCTCTCTCTCTCACACACACATAAGGCTGACTTGACATCGTCATCACACGGCCTCTCGCTCTCAACGCCGAGCGATTGGCCGTGCGCTATGCACCCTCTACGACAGCCGATTACAGGCGCATACAAGCGCAACAATCACCCAATCAACTCACGAAGCTGGACTCACTGCTTCTCACACGACAAATGTCCATTTTACGCCGCCTTCTCTCCCCTGACCGGCCGCTGGCGAAGGAACAAGCACGCAAGCTCAGGAGTGAAAGCGCTTCAGCGACTCTTACCACCAGCACCGAGCATCCGTACATGACGCACTCTCCCCCTTTACTAGTGTTTTCACCTTTCTCCTCCAAAACTGGATCGGATCACGACAAGTTCCGCTGTAGATACGCAGGTCGCACAGCAGGCCAAGTGTGTTTCCATGCCTTTGTCAAGGTGTACTGGTGATTTGTGTTGGTGTGAGAGGCGGTAGTGTACCGAGGAGAGTTAAGGCTAATAAGTTTAACCCTAACGACTGCGATCTTCCAGGCCCGGTTTCTTAGGAGAGTAGAGAAGTCATGGGAAGGCCAAAGTATAAGGAATTGTGTATTCTGTACAGAATTATTGAGGAATAATTAGGCGGAAATTGCCACTCTGTCTGGCATGGCGTTCGATCGTAAGTGCCGTGTGAGAGCGCGGGGTCGTCACAGCGGCCAACGACGCTGCCTGCGCACGTTCCCGCTCGGGGCAGATTCCGGTCTGTACGTCAGCGCGCGAATTGTTAAAAGTGCCCAGAGTGGGCTTTGTGTGAGTCAGCCTCAGGACGATTATTGGCCCGACCAGTCTGTTGTGTGGGTGCGCGCTCCAGTCGCGCGAGGGCAAAGTTCGTGCGTCGCACGTGGACATGAGCTACTGCGCTGGATCGAGCGTGACTTGGTTACCAAGGTTGCAATTACGTGACATCGTCTGTGGCTTCTCGCGTTAGAAAGTGGACTGCAGAAACACTAAAAGCGTGCTCTGTGGACTGCATCTCAGTGAATGCCGCGAAGCACAACTCCGTCAACTAGGGGTTCCCTGTCGCCTGGGCTCAGTGTATTACGGGTGGCTTCGCCTTCGATTCTGGCAGAATATCTATTCCTGTGTTTTAGCAGTAACCTTAATCCTAACCTTAGCCGCATTTCACATAATTCAGTGCAAGGCTATCCCCGATATGGAAGAAGGCCATGTGGCGGACACCCATAAGTGTTATTTGATTTCCATGTCCAAAGTCCTTACTTGTTGTTATGTCCCCAGGACTAGTAAGTGGATGAAGGCAAGCCGGTCTGATCGTGAGAGTCTTTATTCAGGCTAACACAGAGACAGCAGAAGGCTCGATTCAGCGCGTCCAGTACAGCCCTTTATAAGGTGCTGGTCCTTCTAGACTGTTCCCAGCCTATCGGACGAGCGGGGTGGTTCTGGCGTGGTTCCCACGCCGTGACACGCCCTGGAACATCGCAGTGCACGAGGGGGCGGGCGTCACGTGTGCTCACGCCGCGCGCGGCCGGTCTGCCGGCATGGCTTATCTGGGGTGCACTGCCAACTCTGGGCCCTGAGTGCGTCACCGTTCGCATCTCCATAACACATCCCTCTTTTGAAAGATGGACCTCATACTTCTTCCTGCTTGGATCCACGACGAGGTGTTTAGGCCGTTGAACTTTTCGATGACTTTTTCGGATAGGCAGTGGTGAAGACTTTGTCTCTACCCTGGGTGTCGGGACCTCGAAAGTATCACATAGCACATCGAGTGCTATTTGGCCACCCGAGGAGACTCTGCGTCTCAGCTGATTTGCGTGCCGTTTGATTCTTCCTGCTGCCGTTTCGACCTCAAAAACGACGCCTCTCACCTTTCTGACAACGCCCTCCATTCATGGTTTCTCGCCGGGCTTGTAATTTCGGGCAAACACCTCTTCTCCCTCTCGAAAGTACTGTTTTGGCAGGCTGGGTGGCCGATCTTCCGGTTTTAAATACTGCAGCCGTACATCGGGTTGTCGACCCAAAAACCGCTCTGCTGGTGTTTGACCACCCAGATCTCCTCTCGGAGTAGTTCTGTACGCTAGGAGAAACGTGTTCAAGTAGTTCATTTTCACCCCAGCGGCCCACATTTCCTCATCGCTCTCTTGAATGTGTCCACAAACCGTTCTGCCTGCCCGTTCGATTGGGGATGAAATGGCGGTGACGTTACATGTTGAACTCCCCACTTTTGGCATGACTGTTGGAACAGCGATGATGTAAACTAGGTGCCATTGTCGGTCACAATCTCTTTAGGAATGCCATATCTAGAGATAAGCTCCTCCACCCTTTTTGCTGTGACCTCCACGGTAGCTGCTGCAACATCGAAAACTTCCAGCAACTTCGACCACGCATCTACTACTACTAGAAACATTCGGTTGAAGAATGGGCCGGCGAAGTCCATGTGAACTCGACTCCACGATCTTATCACCTCTGGCCATGGCACAGGTTGTACTTTTGGGGGATTTTTAGCCTCACGTGCGCATGAGCCGCAAATTCGCACGAAGGATTCTACATCGTCATCAATTCCTGGCCAATATACGTACCTCCGGGCCAGTTGTTTCATACGGGTCATGCCTTGATGTCCGGCGTGGAGTTCTCGTAAAACCTGTTGTTTATGTCTAGCTGAGATCACCACTCTGCCGTCATACATGATGCACTCTTCGGTTATATACAACCAATCCTTCCGGTTTCTGAAGGGCTTTATGGCTGGGTGTATCTTGTCTTCCCTGGGCCAACCCGTCCGTATAAAGTCCTTTACCTGACATAATAAAGGATCTGCTGCAGTGGTTGCCCTGATGTGTTCGGCTGTGAGAGGTAGCTGTCGGATAACACTTCTAAACTCGTCGTCGTCTTCTATCAAAGTGCTTGCGACCACAATGTCTTCCTGGTGTTCTTCACCTCCACTCAGTCGTGATAAAGCGTCTGGAGCTCCAAATTTCTGAGTGGACACGTACTCGATTGTGAAGTCATACCTCAGGAGAATAGTACTCCATCGTTGTATCCTCTTTGCCGCATACTGCGGCACACCACGATTCGTGCCAAATAAAAATTCAAGTGGTTGGTGATCGGTGTGAAGCGTAAAGTGTCTTCCGTAAATGAATTGATGAAACTTCTGCACTGCGAAGATAAGTGCCAGGGCCTATTTCTCGATTTGACTATAGTTTCTTTCTGCTTTTGTGAGTGACCGAGCGGCATGCCTCAAGGGCAGGATATTTCCATCGGTACCTTTCTGAAGGAGGACGCCGCCTAGCCCATACTCAGATGCATCCGCCTGTACTATCGTTTCTTTGTCGGCTTCGAAATGTGAGAGCCCAGTCGACTCACTGATCTTCGCCTTTATTTTGTCAAAGGCGTCTTGACAGTCAGGGGACGATTCAAATTTCACCTCTTTACAAAGTAGCCGGTTTAACGGTGGCTTTAAACTATGTAGTCTCGCAATGAATGGGGAGTAGTAGCTGACCAGGCCCATAAATGCTTGTAGCTCTCGAAATTTTTTAGATAACTTCACATTCTTAAATGCGGCAACTATCTCTGGATCGGGTGATCGTCCTGCCTCGCTTACCACAAAACCCAAGTAGTGAATTTCTTTTTGCAGGAACTCGCTCTTTTCCATGTTGATTTTTAGGCCATAGTCAATGAGATTTTCCATGACCTTGTCAAGTCTCTTGAGCAACTCCTCGTCCGTACGACCGACAACCAAAATGCCATCCAAATATGCCACAGTTCCAGGGAGATTTGTAAGCACGGTGTCCATTAACTGCTGAAAAATACTAGGTGCCGTCTTGACGCCATAATTGAGGTGGGTATATTTGAACAACCCCTTATAGGTGTTAATCGTCAGCATTTCCTGCTCTGCTTCATCAACTGGTAACTGTAGGTACGCCTCTGAAAGGTCAATCCTCGCGAAAACTTTCCCTCCATTAAGGGTGGCAAAATGTGTTCTACAGTCGGCAAGGGGTAGTGATAGTCTTCCAATGCGTCATTCAGCCCGGTCGAGTAGTCTGCGCATAGTCTTATCCTACCATTAGGCTTCTTTACGGAAACAACGTGAGCAGCCCATGCTGAATAATTTGTGGGACAGATTATGCCTTTCTGCTGCAAACGCTCCATTTCTTCCTCGACCGCTGTTTGTACGGCAAATGGGACGCGTCTACTCTGTCTAACGACTGGCTTTTTCCCAGGCTTTACCCTCAAGCTTACTGTAGTCTTTGTACACGTTCCGGCTGACATCTCCATCTGCTCGGCATACTTCTGCTTCAGGTCCTCTTCTGTAATGGTTACCGCACAGCATATCTCCTGGAATGGCCGATTAAAGAGACCCAGTTGGGATATAGTCTTATTTACAAGGAGATCAGTGTTCGACTTCGATACATAAATGTCAAACAGACAGGCCTTTTCCTCGAAAGCGATAGTGGCCTGGAAAACACCCTCAAAAATATTTTTGTACTATTTGATGCCCAGGCACGGACGGTCATCGGCTTCAGTTCTGGCGCTCCCAGGGCCTCCCACATGCCTTTTCTAATTATCGTAAGGTCTGACGCTGTGTGAACCTGCAACTTAATAGGTTCTCCATCTAGACTGACCGTCAAATATTTTCTGTCTTCGCAACTGAGGACCTGTGATTCACTTTGGGTTATGGCATTACAGCTCTTTCTTGGACTGAGAGATTTGACGTGACAATGGGTTGCTTTATGATCGAGTTGGGAGCACTTGTAACACTTTCTACTGCGATAAGGGCAATCGGATACAAAATGCCATCCTCCACATTTCCAACAGGCTCTTTTTGGTTTCCTTGGGGAACTATAATTATCCCTAGATCTGCTGGATTTTGCTTCGTACACGTAAGTTGCTTGTGTCCCCGATCAACCAAGTGTCGGTTTTGATATTCATAATGCGAACGCACTCCCCTGCTAACTCTTGGACCGTCATTTCTGTTCTCTGATCTAACTGAGTAAGGAGGCGTGTACGGATGTCAGCGTCCTCAGGCAGCGGCAAAGCTTTAATAAACAGGAGTGCTTTTATCGGCTGGCTAGTGGCAGTTTCTAACTCCGCTTGATGGTCGTCAGTCGTCCGGCTAGGTCAAAGTAGTCTTCCTCTGGCTGTCTCTCTAGCTTCAAAAATTCGTAACGGCTGTGAAACAGCGACTTAGAGAAACTGAATAAAGAATTCAATTTCTTAACTGTGTCCGAAAATGATATGTCAACCGGCTTCTCAGGTAAGACAAACTTTACGTACCCTTCGTGTTCTCTTTGACCAAGCTTGAGCAGTAGAATCTCCACCTTCGTCTTATCCTCTAGTTGTTTTCCTTCTGCAAACAGTCCTTCATATTTCCGGAACCAGGCCTCGAAATTCACACCGCTGTCCGCTGTCCGGGTCGTATGTGAACTCAGTTATCCGGTCCTCAATCTGTTTTCGTTTGTTGTTCTGTGGAGACTGGCCCCCAATTTCCTTGCATTTCTTTGATAAGTGATATAATGCTTTCCCGCTGGGCATCCAGTACTTCTTTCAGCGTTTCTTTCATCTGTTCTTGGTTGATCGTGCTGCTCGTTCAGCCGCGTCGCCAGTTGTTATGTCCCCAGGACTAGTAAGTGGATGAAGGCAAGCCGGTCTGATCATGAGTCTTTGTTCAGGCTAACACAGAGACAGCAGAAGGACCAATCGGCGCGTCCAGTGCAGCCCTTTATAAGGCGCTGGTCCTTCTAGACTGTTCCCGGCCTATCGGACGAGCGGGATGGTTCTGGCGTGGTTCCCACGCCGTGACACGCTCTGGAACATCGCAGTGCAAGCGGGGGTGGGCGTCACGTGTGCTCACGTCGCGCGCGGCCGGTCTGCCGGCATGGCTTATCTGGGGTGCACTGCTAACTCTGGGCCCTGAGTGCGTCACCGTTCGCGTCTCCATAACACTTGTACTTGTTACGGCTGTGATCATGCCTGATCTAGCCGGCCTCAATGATATCACGAACGGTATCTCTCCATGCATGGCGATTGGCGGCAGCGGATCTGGAAAGCTCCACCCAGTCCCTTCTCCAGCGTCAGAGGCCGAAGATAGGTCCAAGAACTGCTTCCATGTCTTGACGGACGGTGTCGAGCCAAGTCTTCAGTTGCTCTCCTCTTCGACGTTTCCAGGTGGGCTGCGGTGCCGGGTCGAGGGCAGCATTGCAAATCTCGTGGGGCGGACGACGGAGGACGTGTCCAAACCACCTCAGTTGGCTTTCTTGAATGTCCTGAGATATCCTCGTGCTACGATCGCAGCGGATGCGGACTGTCTCATTTGAGATGAAGTCGCTATACTTAACTCGCAAGATCGTCCTCAGGCACCTGTGGTCAAAGACCTCCAGTCTTCGCTCATCTTCAGCACACACAGCCCAGCATTCACATCCATACAACAAGACTGACCGGATGGATGCACGGTATACACGAATCTTCGTGGCTATGGAGATGTCACGTCGGATCCATAGGCGCTTTCGAAGGATTGAGAAAACCCAGCGGGCAGCATCGATACGGGAGACAATGTCGTCCTTCCTCTGCCCATTCGGTAGCAGCCTCGCCCCGAGGTATTTAAAGCTGTCTACTTCGTCAAGTTGATGGCCATTAATCCCCAGGGGTGCCTTTTTCTACTCAGAGATGCAGCTCGAGAACAACTTCGCCTTTCCGAAATTTATGGACATGCCTACCGACATAGCGATCTCATTTAACCGCAACACTACCGACTGTAGACCATCAAAGCTTGAGGCTAACAGCGCAATACCATCGGCGTAGTCAATATCAGTTAGTCAACGTCCGGGTGCAATTTCAACACCGTCATCTTCATGTAGGGCTTTGCCGAGAATCCAGTCAATAACATAGTTAAACAGAATGGGCAAAAGGACACAGCGCTGACGGACACCAGACCGGATATCGAACGACTGAGAGAGATTGTTGTGAACCAAGACTCGTGCGATGGTAAACCGATAGTTGGCCTTAATCATAGCAATGAGTTTGGTCGGCATTCCATCCAGTTCCATTATTCGCCACAGGGACTCACGATGGATAGAATCGAATGCGGCGGCAAAGTCGACAAAGAAAACGGCCGTCGGTTGCTGGTAGCTATGGCGGAATTCTGGAATGCGCCTCAGTATGAATATTTGATCCGCACATCCAAGTCCAACTCGGAATCCGGCTTGGTTGGGTCTTGTCCTGGCGTCACGTACAGACTGGAAGCGTCTGAGAAGAACAACAGCGAAGATCTTTGCTGCAAAATCAATAAGACTTATGCGACGGTAGTTCTCGCATCTTGTCTTATCTCCCTTCTTGTGGACAGGTACAAGAATACCTGAACCACGCCATGGGAATTCGCAGGGCAGCTGTTTTCTGACTCGCTGATCAGCCAACCCTTGAGCGATTTCCCTTCGTGCACGCACGCATCCCCAGAACAGTCGCGGCTGCCTGAGGACCACTTGAATACGCAACCGACGCAGCGTGGGCCACTACACATGACACTCCCTAGGGCAATGCAACACACCAGTTGGTTACTACACGAACTTGCTCCACAAAAATGTTCAAGCAGTTGCCATCTCTCTCTCTCTCTCTTTCCTCTTCCTCTCCCCAGGGGCCACAAATGCCTGAGACAGGAGCCTAAGGTTATCTGCACAGCGGGTCCCTCATACTGGTGCGTTCTGTTTTTCGAACAACCCGAATTCGAGCTGATTAATAAAGTGGTCCGCGTACACCTGTAGGGACTATCTCAACACGAAGTGCACTTGTGAATGCCTGTCGTGATTAGTTCAATTCCAAGTGCACTTTCGGAAGACTCGCTATTTCCGGTCTCCGTAACAGCCAATCACAGACCGACTCACACAGGACGTCATTTGACGACTACCGAGCAGACCTCACTTCAGACGCCGTCCGCTGGCTTGCGATTGTGCGGTGAACTGGTGGTCAATTTTCCTACTGCCTTTTCTCCAACTCGTTCTGTCAAGAATACATTCTTCCTCCTACTCTGGTCTTCCCAAAATGTCTCTCTCCTCTCCTTAGGAACCGGGCCTGGAAGATCGCAGCCGTTAGGGTTAAACCTTCTTAGTCTTAACACACATCGCTTAGTTCTTCTAGGGGGTCTATCTCAGTCCCTCCGCACTAACTAACAACGATTGTCAGTTGAATGCTTGTGTGTAAAATATGGTGATGATGTAGTGACTAGATCCTGTCGAAGCGAACTCCGCTAGAATCTCACGACTGCGGCTTTCGACGTCTGGGGACAGCCAACCACAGTTGCTGCAAACTTGTTTTCTGGGACGGCGACGAATAGCAAGCTTGCACGTGTTCCTGATGAAATTGGTCTGTCTGGACAAAAACGTTCGAGGCTGACTTATGCAATGAACGCTTGCTCTCTGCTCACTGGCCTGACTGCTGTGAAACCGGCACTTGGGTCCGGCTGGCATTCCTAGCTGGTCGTGTGCTTCCAAGTCAGATTTCTTCCATCTATTCTTCGTTCCTCTGTGAACACAATATACTATTCCTACTATTCTGGCCTCATCTGACTTCGCTTCTGCTAAGTAACCATGGTCTGAAGATTGCAGTTGTTAGGATTTAATTTACTTAACCCCCTGCGATAATGATAGGGTTGTCAGTCATCCTGTAAAAAGAGATACAAATCTCCAGGTTCCGAAAGATGGCCAGCACCACAACTCAGCATGGTCTGTAGCAAATGCTCTTCTACTAAATGATCAGAAGTCTGTCCAGTGCGTTTTCCAGTTGCGACAACCTCCCAGTCCTGAGTCCTCACACGTCCCGCCCAATGACGTATCCCTTTACCGGTACTTTGGTCTAAATCTGATATCTAATTTTCCATTTTCCCTCTTCCGTAAAATTCGTAAATTTCTACATTATATCCGTCGGTTACGTTCGTATCACGCACCACGCCGATTTGAAGGAAGTTAAATAAGGCTGAAATTTTTCTAGGATTTCGATAATGGCGGTTTGTCTGCGTTATTTTATTCATGTTAAATGGAGAACGTTTTGCTAAAAAAAATTGAAACGATCTTTTCACAATAAAGTGTATATATTTATCTCCTTCACCTCAAAACCGAATCTGGAGTTTTATAGATGCCTGCATTTTTCTCTCATTCCCTACAACTCTCTGGTTACTCATCCAGCCTTGAAAGGAGTTGTTGATTTTTAAACGTCTCCTCCAAATGTTCTCTTCAGCTGCCGATGTTTCTGATGCTTTCTTTACTGATATTATAATGCAGCGACACTTTACACCGGTCAAACAATTCGCTTATCGAATTCTCAATGAGGTTTCCTAGCCCTCCACTGTAAATCAATGGTTGCAATGTCCTTCCGAAGCTTCAGACATATGTCTCACCTTACATCGCCGTACTAGCTTTCTGTACTGCCTTTAACCTAGCACGCCAATTTGCGTGTAAAGAAACGGAAATCCAGAAGCTTTGCATAGACCTGGTTCATAACATATGTGTATTGTATGTAAAATTCTAGATTTGTAAGCATTTTGTTAATTTATTTCGCCGTCTCAGTGCATGAAGCCATTTTTGCTGAAACTTTTGGATCCTACTTTCGAAATGAAGCGTATATATATATATAAATCTAGTGTAATCTCACATTATCTTCTCTCTCTCTATCAAGCTTTACTTGATACCGTTCCCCCTTTCCTATTGATGTTTTTACCTTTCTCCTCCAAGGCTGGATCGGACCACGACAATTATGGTGATTGGGGTATATCCCGGCCGCCACACCACCGCTGTAGATACGAAGATTGCACAGCAGACCAACTCTGTTACCATGCATTCGTCAAGGTGTACTAATGGTTTATGTTGGTGTTAGAGGCGATAGCGTGTCATGTGGACTGCATCTCAGTGAATTCAGTTGACCGAATGTTGAACAATTAATGGCCTCGGCGGCAGTCCAACCCACACGGCAGGGAAGGCTTTTGCGCAGCCAACGCTCTACCATTGCGGTATTGGGCTCACCGTGCGCCGCGAATTCAATCATACTTGGATCGATCTTACCCGTCCAACTTACGGCTCTTATGCAATCCTCCATTACGGAACAGCAAGCTAACTGCCCAGGCAAGATTTCCTAAGCAATCATATAGAATCTACCAGAATGACAACTTAACTGGGCACAAAGAGCTTATGGAGGCCCACTCATATACCCCTTAACCCCAGAATTTTGTCCTGCAAAAACGGTGGTTATAGAGTTTTGGGGGTTGGGAAATAGGAGAGGCAGGGAAGGAAATTTTTAAAAGTAAGTGCAAAGTGAAAAAATGTAGTCGAAGTTACTTCCCGCGGCCGCTGGAAGTAAGTTGTTCCGCATGTAAATTGAAGGTGTGTGCGGGGCTTCGCGCCGCGGACTATACTAATCTAACTCCAGAACGGTAAGTTGGACCTCAAGTAAGCTGAAGTAGGCGACCTCCCAACCACCATTTCAATTTTTCGGGAAATTCAAGAGACCTGCAATTTGATGATCGGGTTTTTCCGCAATCAGTTAAACGATAATACAGATTAGGAAAATCTACGTATATAAATCAAAAACACTTCTAAATACAGTAAAATAAAAATGCAGGTAGCATTTATTAAAATACTAGCGTGGAAGGCCGGCTTCGCCTTCAGCTTCCTTACATGTTGTTGTCCGCATTGAAGTCTATGGGAACATTGACATTTTGCAACTGTGGTGACGTCGGTAGTCTTTGGACATATCATTTCTGTACTTCAACCGTAGATCATAGGGGCAGTTCAACTCACAACTTCTAATTAAGAACGCCAGTAGCCGTCGTAATTGAAATTCAGTGTTAGCAACGACAGCTTCAGCAATCGTATGCTCCCACTGATTATCATCTTGAAGCAGACCAGGCCTCGCGCAGGCTTCTCTGTAAGTTGAACACAGAAAATCGTCAATCGTCCTAAGATCTTCAAACGATGTTGGACCTTTAACTTCATGGTGTAACATTCGTAAATAGAAGCATTCTTGTTCAGAGGGGTGAAAAGCGTATATTCTACCCATTTTAACATCAAACTTGATGCCTGGATGTCCGTCAACTGAAATTCCTACCTTTCGTCGGGCCCACTTTTTTGATTCCATGTGTAGTATGAGGGGACCTGAATGTACAAAAGAGTCTAGGCAAACGAATCTTGTTGGCACAAGTTGAAGAAAACAGTCAAAGTTGTATCTTTGGGATTCTGAAGCTAATCCAAGAGGAGTCCTTCCGTAAGGTAAATCCGTTCTTCCTTTTCCAGGTGGACGCTCAAGTGTTCAATGGCCGGAAAACGGTTATGGATATCAAAACCAAAGATTCTCCAGAATGCTTCACTACTGTTGATATATCTGCCCATTTCGTACTGGGGAATCTCACCATTGTTCTTACGGCGGTTGAGAGAGTTCATTGCGGCATCGGATCCTTTGTTGATATACTTGCAGATGCAAAGTTCAGCATTGATGTGGGCATTGAATACTTTTGACAGTAGTGGACAATACGGCACAATCCAACGGTTATTAATTACCACACTACCGTTTCGCCTTTCATTGATAACTGCTTCGAATTCGCCAATCTCAGGTTGTCGCCTTCTATAAAGATGGTAACCATCCCCATCGGTCTGAGTTGCATCTAGGAAACGCTTGGGATATCTCTTGGTTCATCTCCCATCCTTCATGCAAAGGCTGTTGGGATTTATCTGACCGCATGGGCCATGCACCATTTGAGTTTTGATCGTTTCAACAGGACAGGGTCAACGGATCGGTCCGGCAACTCTGCACATATCAATTTGTCGACATCGGAAGAGTGCAATCTTTCCTTTAGCCAGACCAAAATGTGAGCGTGGGGTAATCTTCTCTTTTGCCACTCTCCAGTGTATATGTGACACTGAACATCACCGAAAATTTTGAATTTTGTGATGAGTCTCATCATGGTTTTCAACTTAAGCTGGAATACCCGCGCGGACAAATCATGGTGGTCCTGTGGCTTTTGACCGGGGTACAACTCGTCAGTAATTTCAAGCAACGATGGGTTGCAGGTTAATGTAATGAATAGATCCGGACGACCAAAATGCCTAACATAAACCAACGTATCTTGAGTTTTCTCATGCATATAGCGAGGAGACCCAATGTGGCTTGACGGCAAGATGAAAGGTTGACCGCGACCAGCATCATTACCACCATCAGAAAGGATGTTGTCTCTAAGGTGGATGAAGTTGTCCACGCGAAGTTCTTTCCGGTGTGTGCGGAAATAGCAAAGGCGCTCTGTTTCCATTTTGGCAAACACATCAGCAGCAAATTGAAGGAACAACGTTTTGAATCGAAAAAGCAGGCTGAAAGTTCGTTCTCGAATCATGAAGTGGTAAGAGTAGAAGGCTTTACAACGTACTGTTTTACGGGTGCCAATTTGAGGTATACCGAAGTCGTAACCGTCTTCACCATTAACATGCATGAGAGGGTGTTGTAAGGCCTCGTATGAACGGTGTGTCCCATATATCCTTTGCAGCCTATCGTCTCTCCTTCTCAAGACAATATCCCTGTTGCCGTGCTGTGTTTCAGACATGATGACGGCCACCTCGTTGCATGTGGAAGCATACCATTTTCGTTGGTCTTCTCCATGAGGACGTTTATCGGCATCTATGGCAATAGTAAAGTCAATGGAAGCGTCCATCTCCAGGGCGGACTTGAAACTGTTAACGTAGCTGTTGCGCTGGTGTAGCATGTCTTGAAGGGACAATATTATTTGACGCTTCAAGCCTGGGTACACTCGGGATCGGCTTTGAGCCTGCAGCTTGATGTCTTCTACGAAGTATATTTGTAGAAATGTTGGCTCGCCATCAGGAGGAGGTAGTAACGATCCAATCCGGTGGCAAACTTGGCCTTCCACCTTAAAGGTAGGCGTAAGCCAACCTCATGAACAATATTGGCACCAAAGGAGGTCATTTGAAACGCCCCGTTGTATTTACGTATGTTCCAAAGAAAATTTTTCGAGTCGTCGGTATTACCAGCAAGTAATGTTTGGAGTATTTCTGGTGGTTGGGGGAAGTTATTCAGTAGAACTTTACCGTTGGAACAGCCCATGCCGATTGTGTCACCAATCCATTTTTCACCTGACAATGTCCACAAACTTCCACCATCTTCCCCATGTAAACATGTGCATCTTACGCATAACCAAGACTTGGGTTGTAATTGAGTGAGGCTTTGTTCCATACTTGAGCGTTTATGGAAGTAGCCAACGAGCCAGAGTCGCCAAACCGTATGTGAATTGGTTGCGAACTTGAGTTTCCAGCATCGGTTGAGCGTAGATCTGCTCTTTGTGATGCTTGCATAGCCAGACGTGTACTTCTACGTCTGTGTAAATAGTTTTGCCGACGTTGCCAATCTCTTATCCTACCTAGCTCTTTTCTTCGCAGGGTTTGGACTTCGGTTTCTTGGGAGCGGTTAGTTTGATGGCGAACCATATCTTCGTGTCTTCTTTGCAGCATTTGATCTTCGGTTGCTTGGAAGTGTCGATATCGCTGACGCATGGCATTTATCTCCAGATGAAGCCGTCTTTCTGCTTGTGTTTCTTGCGAACGTCTATTAAAATTGGCAAATCTCTTCTGTTCCTTCGTCTGAACTTGTGTTCTCGCGGCTGCTCTAAT
Source organism: Ligula intestinalis (assembly GCA_036362985.1). Taxonomy (NCBI): domain Eukaryota; kingdom Metazoa; phylum Platyhelminthes; class Cestoda; order Diphyllobothriidea; family Diphyllobothriidae; genus Ligula; species Ligula intestinalis. Next base: position 62,704,599 of record JAYGXS010000004.1, on the reverse strand, counting down.
TCCTTTTCTACCGAATGAGGTAGAACCTACAAATAGGTTATAATTCTGAACAAAATAACATTGGGTAGAAAAGAAGTAAGTTTACAACGTTACCTTTAGTCAACAGTCCATCATCGTTTGTCGGGTTGTTTGTGTTCAGAACATTTCTGACGGTATCACTGTTGCCCATAATAATAGTTTGTAAGGGTTATATTGAAAATGAAGGGATTTATGTGGTAGGCCATTTAATCTAATCTAAGAGCTAGCCCGCGACAACCTACGTGTAGGCACAGGGGGGTCCAAGTGATAGTAGGTCAAGGGGTTTACGTCAGTGAGTATGAAACAGCTACGCAAACACCGTTGTAGCCCTTGCTGCATTAGCGGCGGGAGGAGGGGAGTGAAGTTTCAAGCGGCCGCGACAACCTGGACGCGACGACCCCTTCCCCACCCCCGCCCAACCCCCGTGGCGTATTCACATCCGCCTGTCAAATCGGGTGTTATTCGGGGCGACAGCGACATGATCGCTGAATCCTCACGCGCACGGAAGAATAAGACGCCCAAACAATGAAAGCAGTCAGACGCTCGGACAGTAGAGAAACACACACACGCGCATGCCAGTGCCACACGCCCGTCGAAGGCGCAGAAGGCTTTTAAAGGTGACCCCTTTGACCAAGGATAACGGAGACACACACGATAGGCAGACGACTCACTTTTATTAAGTATACAGATATTCCACTGCGAGTCCTAATCCCCCACCCATAAGACCCCATAACCAACCTTTTCGTTGGAAAACAGGCAAAGGGTAGGGATTAATGAGTGGGCCTACATAAGCTACTGTTGTCCTTAATTGCTAGGAGGGGGAGGGTTTTCATAGGCCGCAAATTTTCACAATTGGGTCAGCTGTATTAAGCAAGTCTGTCAAACCCCCTAACAATCTCAGTGGATGCCGAGAGGGACAAATCCGCAAACGAGGAGGTTTGCTATCGCCTGGACTCTGCGTGGCTTTGATGGCCTCGGGTTAACTTCTAAATGACTACCTGTTATGTCCCCAGGAGTAAAAGGTAGAAGGAAGCAAAACCGGTTCTGATCGCAAGAGTCTTTATTCACGACAATACAGAGGCAGTAGAATGGATCAGCGTGTCCACTACAGTCTATTATAAGACGTTAGCCCTTCTAGACTGTTCCTGGCCTATCACACGAGAGGGGGAGTTCTGGCGTGGTTTCCCACACTGCGAGACGTTCTAGAACATTTACAGTGCACGTGAGGGCGGGCGTCACGTGTGCTCGCGGCGCGCGCGGCCGGTCTGCCGGCATGGCTCAACTGGCATGCACTTCTCATCCCCATAACACTACCTGTGTCCTAACTTTAACCTTAATCCTAACCTAAGCCGCATTGCCTGCAATTTAGGGCAAGGCAAGCAGACCATGTGACGGACAGCCAAAAATGCTGTTCTTTGTACAATGCCCACCGCATCCGCATCGTGCCAAGCCTTAACCGACTTCCACTCATGCACGCACGCACGCGCGCACGCGCTTCTAGATGGTCGCGGCTACCTAAGGGACACTCCTCGGCCCACACAGCATGGGCCACTAAACACGACACCCCCTCGGGGAATGCGACACACCAGTTGGACACGACTCGAAGAAAGCAGCTGCCACCTCCCTCTCACTCGCCAGGGGCCATTGTTACCTGGGCCAGTAGTTTACGGTTACGGTATGTGGATCGCAGCTTCGTCGTAATCGAACGGGAGTAGAATGCTGACATTTGAAAAGCGTCTAACTGCTCTATTCCCTATTTGCTATAGAGGAGAAAGAAATCAACCAGCTGACCTTCCTGGATGTCCTTGTTTGTCGCAAACACTGTGGGGGCCTAAAAAGTGAGGTGTTCAAGAAGGCGACCAACGCTATGTCAGTACTGACCTTCAACAGTAATCACCTAATCAGTCGCAACTGCAATTGCGGTGCATCGAAATGCACTGCAGCGAAACGGAAGAACAATTTGCTGGATTACAATATCTTCGACGGGCACCGAGAGCGAATGGCTACTCGCGCAATTGTGTCAACCATTGCATACAAAAAGAGAAGAGAGACAAAATCCAACCAGCCCTAAATTTTGGCGAGTTCTTCCGTACGTGAAGAATGTCTCAGAAACAGTCACCTGCCTTCCAACTCCACTTTGAGTTGAAGTTGCACACAGACCAGAAGCAACGATCAGGCGCCAGACTATGAAGCCGGCAAGAGTCATTTACAAGACCTAGTGCAACTACATCGGAGAAACCGGATGATTTTTCCGGAGGCGAACGATCGGGCATGCAACCGCGGTGAAGAGGGAAGAAGCTAGCTCTTAGGTTGTAATTCACTCGGCGAGCTCCAGTTTTAGAGTAGTCGCCGGTTATTAAGCCCACCTCGGGCCCAGACCGAATTGGGCTTAATAAGCGGCGGGCGCACTAACCGGAGAGTCCTAATTCTTGATTAGCGAACGCAGGATAGGCACTATACACTACAAACGTACTGTATTATGTATAGAGCTTGGTTATTTGCAAGAAAAGAATGTTTTTTGTCTGTATTTTGCGCAATAACAAAAAAAAACTGATTTGCGACACGTTTAAAAAGGCGGTCTAGTATCAGTTGTTTTGGACGAAACTTCACGCGCAAGTGCTCTTTGATGTCCTTCTCGGGGCACCAGGAATCGTCGAATTTTGTCAAATTTGATGCCTGTAGACCGCGTTGCAGAGTGTAGAGAGATGAGAATCTCACTCTATCCTGTTGGCAAACTGGGTTTTATAGCCGGCGACTGGGCTTATTAGCCAGCGGATTTTGCTATGTAAAATTCCGTCCCAAGCTGATTTGGGCTTAATACGCGGCTGGGCCTATTAACCGGCGACTACTGTATTATCCCATTTAACGAGGCCAAAATCCTCACAAGGGGTGACAACCGCGCGAACCGCGAACTGCTCCAGTCATGGCCATCAGGCCCGCTGTCAATCAACAAGTGCACTGAATTCCCGTTCCCATTTTTCGTACTGAGACTTTGCCTGAAAAGGGGAATGAGTCACATGAGGGGGCCATCAACAATTTTGATAGCGAACACGCCAAAATCCAATACGGAGGGTGAACTCGCGGTAATTACAAACTCTAACGCGGACTGCCAAGACATCATCGCATCAATTACGACGCCCAAGCGACAATCACAAGAGCTGCTAATTTTAGTACACACGTGGTCACATGGCCGCTACGCACAGCTTTACCTGAGTCCCTGTCCCCTTTTTCTGTAGTTTTTTTGATGATGTATTCAAGCAAGAATCCGAAAGGTCAAGCAAATAAACTTCTTGTTCCAGAAATCACAGTAATCCCCTAATATACCATCTACAGCAACTTTATCCTATCAGTAAGCGAGGTTTGTTTACATTGTCATAAGAAAAAGCCCAACTTACGTTTCTGATGTTAGTAATGATCCTCTGCTTTAGCATCTGAACGTGCCCTAACTGCGTTAAACCAAAACGTTAGAGCATGTTTTGAGCCCGAACATGCATGACACAGTTAGCTTCAATGTCAAGACAAACCTCCCATGCCGGGTCTATTTTAGAAGGCGCACATCCTTTGTTTTCGAGGTTATCCTTAATACTTTAAACTGTAGTGGATTTCCGATCGTTTATGTTCTCCACCTCACCTGTAAATTTTCCATTTGTGGCTTCCTTGAGTTTCAGTCCAGTGTTTAGATCTTCACGCATTAAAGGCTTCAACTGTTTGGTAAACTTATTCGGTTCTGTCGGACAGCAGTCTGCGTCAAAACACGAACCTGATCGTACCCGTTTGCATGGCTAAGTGGTTTTGTCTGATCTTGGTTGCGAAGCTAAATTCCTGGTCCAGCTGTCCGACGTCTTAGCCGTAAGGTTCACTCGCACTCAGTTCAACTAGCGACGAAGGTTTGCAGTCCAGCCGACGTGAATGGGAAAAGACTCTGGTAAGACGTTTGTTTCTCATACTTTCATTATTAATGAGGCCTGGCAAATGTTTTTGCCTACTGGGAACTTCGGCTCCTTCAAAAACCAGTCCTGATCATGGCCGGCAGTTCTGAGATTGTGTTAAAAACGAAGCCGCGTGATCGATTGGCGAGACAAACAGACATCAATAAATCACCACAGCCCTAAATCCATAATTGTGATTTAAAAAGCGTCTGGCAGACAGGGTCCACATGATAAAAACCAGTCTGTTCAATTTGAGAGGAATGAAAGGCCATTTTGAAAAGGACAAGTACTGAAAACCAGTGAAAGATCGGTTTCATCTCCACTACAGTTAAATGCTATGAATCTCAATGGAACTGGGCACTTTACATCAAGGTGAAGAAATATGATGGCAAAATGAAGTTGCTCATATAGCTACTCATCTACCTACCCATCCTTAAGTGGATTATAAATCGGGATTCATTTGAGAAGGACTTCTTCTGATGGATAAAACGGAAATTTTGAAATCAGTGGAAAATGGGCCCAGTTCCTTGGAAATAAGCACCTCTGATTTCCAAGATTTGATTCGCTCCTTCATAAAGTACTGACTGTCGACCGAGTTGCCTTCGTTTTTGAAGAAAGACAGGCAAAGTAATGTAACTGCATCAGTTGTCACTGCAGATATTACATAATGAATGCGACATCAAACTGTTAACTTTACTTCCTATAATGCATGAACATTGCCCACCCATTCATACATCTGGTGTTACCAAAATTAAGCAAAATTGATCTTTATTTATACGATTAGCCACTTTAAAATTGTGACGAAATACGATTAAATAGTTCAAAATTGTGATTTTATTTTGGTGCAGTCTAAAAGGATGGTGAAGGTAACATATTTTAGAATGTTGGCACCTTCTGACAGTGTTCTACAGCACTTTTGCCGACAAGTTCAAAATTCTCAATGAGACTGAAAGACTTTTTAGATAAATGCCCTGCTAACTTCGTACATAATTCAAGGAATTCATATCGCGTATGTGCGAACAAAATGTCCTGCGGCGCTAGCTGCATTCTCGACTCCAAACTTAAGTTGCATGCCCAAAAATCCAACGTCAAATGTTTCAACCATCGTTACTTTTCAATTTATTTCTCTTCTTTGGAAAGGATGTTAGACACAGAAAAACTAAATGCCATTGTGAGTGAACTGTGAAATAAGTTGGTATAGCTAAGAATCATGCCATTGCTAAGAAGACGACTCGATCCCTGGGACAGTACTTTTATTCGAGTGACGTTTCGAGATCCCTCATGCCATTCGCAGATAATTACATCCAGCAGTCGTTCGTATTTTGAAAAGAGCCAAACAGAACCCAACGTTTCATTCATGCCCACTGAACGAAGCCACAAGTTGTGAATCCTGAAACCTAACATCTAAAAAAGCTTAATTCGCTGTGAACAACGGATTCACGAAAATTGGCTGGATAACAAATGATAGAGCTGTGCATGCAAATAACCTCCAGTCAATGAACTGATTTTAGCCCTCAAGTACCCTTAAGTTTGCAAGTATAAAATATGTGATTGCAATCCTGAAATATGTGCTTGGGAAACTGCATGCCCAACGCGAGACTGATTTAAATTTTGCGGTCGATAATCATCGCAGGACACGTGCCGAGTAGGCAAAAATCGAAGGCATGTTAATCGGCATGGCTACACCCACTCGTCATCTCCTCAGACAACCTACGAACGGAACGATTCCAATACTCGCCACTCGAAGCATTAGCAACGAGTTCACCAATTAAACGCTGGTGCCATTTTGTACGCGTATTGGCCGTTGATCGCAAGAGTGCTCACGCATAGGCAGCCAATCACATCTATCGGCTGTGGCCTAGGCCGGCACTCGAACCGAATCTTGACGCCCAATCGCCTCGCTATATGCCTTAGCACCAAAGACAAGCAACCAAGTGGCTTTAACATCTTGCCCAACTCATATCTGGCTGCACAGATGGATTTCTCTGTTGCTCAGTTCACGACTGGCTCCGTTATTCCGGATCCAAGTTCATCCCCCTTGCCACTCGTCAAGCATGACTATGCAGTTTCGGCTGAACAATCCCAATCTACCTCCTATTCTGACGCTTCGGATGCGTCATCAATTTTTCATTCGGCCACTTCTTTTGCAGATACCAAAGGCCCTTACAACAATTCCCTTCCAAACTGTGGGCCGGAGGATTTTTCGCGTACCTGTTTTTCTTACACAGGTCTTGATTCGACTTCTGAAACTACGTCAACTCCTGAAGGCGTCCAATTCTTGCCGTTTGATAATGTCAGTCAGGCGGACAAGGGACCAGCGAAGGCTGATCGCATATGTACAGACTCTCCTACTCAAGATGAAACCAGTAACTCAACGCACAACAATCTAATTCCTGACGGCCTGGCAAACGACACCGGGCAAACCGCTTCACCGTATCAAACTGGAGAGGCGCCAGTCTATGGTGGGTACTATTTTGGTGATAATATTGACTTTACTGCTGAAAGCCGGAGCCGAATCAGAGGAAATGAGACATCAGAAGCTAATTACAGGTACGCCACGCTAACAGATTTCAAGAACATGGCTCCTAACGCCCTCGGAGGCCCTCTCGACCCAAACATACCTAACTGGACCTCGTGTTCTGAAGCCGTGACTTCGCATTCTAATCCTGTTCATTCCACTGAGCTTTCCTCTTCCCCACCTCAAAATTATCCCGTCGATCAAGATCAACTGTTAGATTGTTCGAACCGAGATGGTACCAAGGGCTATGATGGCTGTGGGGATTCTGATGATTTTTCTGCCGCAGAACAGGCGATTTTTCTCGACCAGGAATTCAATGGCACTCCTTATCTGCCTCCTAACCAGACGCGCAGTATGAATACTCAATGTATGGATTCTCAGAATTTTTCGAATCCAGCTTACAATCAGGGAAATTTCCCCACCATATTTTCGTATACCAATATGCCTGCTGAATCGAAATTTGGTTTTGTCGATTCTAACCAGAACCCTCGTCCGGAAGTAAATAGTCCAAGCTTTTTGCTAAACGCAGGCGATCCCAATAGTCTAAATATATGCTCCAGGAACATGGGGATGGTCAGTACACCAGATTCATGCGAGCCTCACAATTGTTCTCCGGAGAAGGATCTCTACCTCCGTAAGAATTTCGATTTTTGCCTCAGTTTATGCTGAATTGCATCTTACGGGTCACTACACGTGCACCAAATTATAATTGTTCCCTAGCTGTGTACGAATCTGCCACAGGTTAAGTGGCTTTTTGTAATTTTGAAGCCTCGAGAGCATATTTTGCTTGTTTTTGTCTAGAGTAATACTTAAACATTCACGAAAATTAATAGGCTTTTGGCAGATTTGAATAGTAATTCTATTCCAATTTAAAAAACTCAGCACCCTCGGTGGGATTCGGGCCAACGACAGCAAGGGCAACTGTGCTACGAGACCCGGCCTACATGTGATTAGAATCACTGTTCACGGTCGGGATCTCATAACTCAGGTGGTTACAGCTCTGGATGTCTCCTTGCACTTTCGGCTGTGGGTACAATCCTTGCCAAAGCCACTGTATTTTTCGCAAATTGGTCAAGTTAATTCACAAGAATGCCAGGCATATTGAAGACGGTAAAAGGCGTTTTTGTGGCTGATTGCAACACCGTTACCCAATCCGACTGCAAGGTGCCCTTGGTAACGTGTCTTTGTTTGCATGTGATCCTGCTACTCTGAATTAAAACGCGTAGGATTCGGACAAATGACTCTCGAGCCCTAGCTTGATGTAGATTTAGAACATGACCGTACAAGGCTATACCAGTGATATGCGAGTTTTAAATGATAGCAGAAGGACGCTTTCCTCTGAATAGTCAAATGACCTTTTTATTGAGGTGCTATACTTTCCACAAAAGCATCATCACCGTTGAAGAATAAATGGCTTGACGGAGATACTTATACGATTAACGAAATAGGGTAGCAAGGTTCGAAACCCCGGAAACCGGAACCTCTTTCAAGATGTTCCACAGCCATAAATGCCAAACTCATCGTGTTCCCTGCACACATTTGAGCACTGAAACCCGCGGATCTGACTACACACCCACTTATTTCCTTTAATCTTTGAGCACTTCACACTTAACCTCTCTGATGAAGAACGGGATCGAATTCAATACTCAAACGGGCAGTGATGAAAATTCGGTAACCGCAGGAGGTTACGAAACCTTGATGGAGGTTATTTCCTTACTTTGTCTTCAGACTGGAGTAAATGGTTTTGTACTGCTAAAATGTGCATCTCGCACGCTCGTGGCGTTAACGTAGAGAGCGAGGAAGCACTAGAAGTGCGGCCAATAGACTTTAACTTGAGCCCAAATGATGATACATTTGACCAGCTTTTTTAACATTTGAATGAATTATTTCATGTATCCTGGTGAGGAGTGCGTTTTATGTTAAATTCGGAAGTCTCGTAAACTGCATCCTTTTTTCTCAGCTTAAGAATTCATATCAACTTTTTTGGGGCGATTTCACGACGGATAGGTTTTGAATGCCAGATTCGCATAGCTTGTCGAATCTTCCCTACTATACGGGGAATAATTATAGAACATAGAACATGGAACTTTTTGAAAATGAAGTTAATCAGGTTCTTTCTGGCGTCTTTCTAGTCTAGTTTACGCCCGTCCTTGCGTTTCCCACATGCCGTATAACAATTTTACGGGCTTTTTATTATAGTGTTGACTTTTAGGTTTGAGGCTAGATTACGTGGAAAAGATCCAGTGCTTCTCTCAATCCTCTAAATTTAACCTAATGAATGAGCGCATTCCAATATCGCCTTCTTTCACTGATTGGTGAACTCTGCTCGCCAGCACCTGCGCTTGCACGTGTTTACTTCATTTTCCCGCGTGTTTGTAGGTTATCGATTTTTCGGCCACATGTCAGCTTTTCGGCGCAGACCATCCAAAACTCTGACTATGCCCCCCTCCTAAGGCAGCAAGTTGAGCGTGCTTTAGGTAGCAGTTGCGGAGTTTGACAAACTAGCTTATAAAATTAGTAAATGGGTAGCTCTAACGTTCACTGACCTCGCGTAGTGTACGTTTAAGTTGAATCACATTCAAATTGAGAGCATAATCAATCTCGCGGATGTAGCACTTTTCTCCAATTTAAGCAAACATTGCTTGATTGTTTAAAGTTTCGTCTTCGCAATCACGATCTCGTGAGTAATTCATATTATGTCAGAATAAGCTAAAGCTGCTCATTAACAGCCTGTACTCTGAGAATTAATTCGAATTCTTCAGTACGATGCTTGGAGTCAAAATTAAAATTCCATTCTACCTAGTCAAGCTGTCTTACTGTAAACTTATAGAGAACGAAATGAACCTCGACTCCTGTCCCTTTTTACCACCATGGTCTGGAGTTGAGTTGGTTTGTTAATTATATCTATCAGACACGTCGACCGAAAATAAACTCACTGCCCTTTCTGAAGAACAACTGGGTTTCTTTAAAGTGATACCTAACACTGATCATGAGGCCATTAACATTTATGCCGTCCTTTAAAATGAATTTCAATCGGAAGCAGCGTCTTGTAAATTGCGTAAGTCTTACACAGGGGACTAGTTGTACAGCCTCCTCATTTGCAACGGGCTTTGGGTCGACAGATGGGAAGACACATTTTAAAATATCTTAAAGCCGGCTTTGTCCTTTCATGTTTACTGTATGCTAAGACCTTTATTTCATGTGTTTTTCTGAGCTGAATTTCATTAAAATGCGTAAGACCTCTCGGGCATTTAATAACTAGTGGAGCCATGACAAGCTGTTGGTAACGGGGGGGGCATGCTACTAGGCCACTGCTTCATTCATTTAAATGGGTCGTAGGATAACCGTACTTATCGTTCTTTCGGGCTGAAAAACAATGATAATCGCAACGCTGAATTTAAAATGGCAACCCCAGTTTTCCAAATTATTGCTCCAACAAATATCGAACAATTTGGTCGTCATAGGCAATTTCACTTAAAACTTTGCAATTTTTTGCGTTTGGAAAAAGAGTCTTGTTCTGCAAGCAATAGGAACCTCCCTCCAGGCAATTCTTGCAGTTAAAATACGTAATGTCTACAACAGATCCTTCATAATATTAAAATCCGTAGCGTGAATCCTGAAGACCGAGTAAAAAGTTTAGTCTAATGTGAAAATTCATTTCCCTGGATAAAGAACTAATAGTTTATCCCTGTTGTATGCGGTTTTATTCGTTTTGGGAAGATTTCGTTGATAATGCGCTGCACAGTTGCTATGGTCTGTAATTTCTTGAAGTCAGAACATGGTTATTAGTACACACTTACAGTTGAGGCCCAGAACGCTAAATGCTTTGTCTGTTTGAATGTCCATTTTCCATAGCTTGTTTAGAACTCTTAGCAATGTTGATTACCTTTACGTTTATATTTTGACCGCATACCAAAAGCCTGGGTTTTCCTAAATAACTCGCCAAATATCAAAAGGAAAATATGATACGGTTAAAGTTTTAAACTTACCAATCATTATCCTTGCTCTATTCGTAGATGTGAGACATTCGTCTACCTCAAATACCTGAATTAACTGGCTTTAGTAATTTTGGATTACGTCCATGATCTCCCTAAGACGACCTCATATTTTCTGTTTGCTCTGGATCCTTAATGGGCGATCAAAACACTAACAACCGTATTTAGGTCAGACAGTGTTTAACCGGAGATAGATGTGGAGAATTCCAAAAATCTCAGTCGAAGAAAACACCGATAGTCAGCAGAAGATAACCGTAAACTAAGTTGACCACTAGTTGAAAGCACTTTCCACCAAGTCAACTACTGCTGCGGTCACTCTACTTAGGTGTAGGTCTTCGAACGGCTGAATTTAGATTTACTGTTTATGAAATCCTAGGATCATATGACAAAAGTCCTCGAATACAAGATTAACGATTCTATGCAATTTCGTGAGGTTTCTCGATGGTTATTCGGGGATTTTGGATTCAGCAGTCGCATTTGATTTGACAAATAAAGTACCACTGAACATACTGCCAATTCTAAAGACATTCTGAACTTCATACTTTAGAAACCGAATACACGATAGCAGTCCGATGTTATTTCACGAAGTCTTGATGCCATTCACGGATAGTAGTGTTATACGTGGTCTTTTATCTCATATAGTTTAATCGTGAACTGTATGCAAGCCGTGGAGATACATGATTTTGACAGCTTCATGTTTTCTTCACATGACCGTGCCACTTATCCTCATTGCCCCGGTTCAATTTTACTTATTCTCTGGCGCCGCCAAATTGCTCGACTAGGGTCTGTTCTACTTCGTTAAACATCTGTTTTAAAATAGGAAATCACTTGTCTTGTTTTGCCGACCAACCTGAAACGTATACACAAGATGGTCACTTCAAGTGCTCGATGCGTGTTTTCGTGCTCGACGTTTGTCCTTTTGCTCCAATAATCCCATATTAGAACTGAGCGTTAGTTTATGAAGATTCACCCCGTCACTTCGACTGGACCCTTTTTTATTCCGCCTGGTAATAAAAGAAGGGTGTGGGAGTTAATAATAGAAGGTCATAAGTGGTCAAAAGCAGAAATACGGTTGCGCCGCTGAAAGCGAAATATATGATCGAATTGATAACCGTAAGGCTTCACAGCCCCTCCTGAATTGGTTATTTTAATTGGAGTTGCGAAAATTCCCATCAAAGAATTCAGACGAGTAGTTGGCGAGCGTACGTAGGCTTTTAATAAATGCTCGTCCGGCCAGTGTGGAAAGAACAACGGGGTACAAGAACAACGGAGTGCGGGAACGGGTTACAAGTTAAAACGTGCTCGACTTTTCGTACAGCTGAGCCGTGGGAATAGGGGGGGGGGAGGGGTCGATAAACTAAGGCTAGGTACGAGAGCGGGCCCGACCCGAATTTATAGAAACCCTACGTACACTCGCCAAATGCTCTTCCGACTTCAATCGGAATTGAATAAATTTCTAAGGCTGACAATCTCTTTGGGAGAAGGCGACTTGATCGCTGGGACAATAATTTGATTCGCCTGACGTTTCAACATCCGTCGCGGATTCATCATCAGAAACATTAGCAGGTAAAGGTAGCAGAAACGGGTCCACCACGCGTGATGAACGTTGAACAGGTCAGAGCCCGCATGCTGTCCAACAAAAAATCCACGCGCAAGAAGGCAATTAATGTTAATTGTCACTGTATGTTTGCAGTAATGAATGTATCCCATAAATACTGCAAACTCCTGTGCATGCATTACCCGTTTCTGCTACCGTTTTCTGCTAATGTCTCTGAGGATGAATCCGCGACGGATGTCGAAACGTCAGGCAAATAAAAGTATTGTCCCAGCGATCGAGTCGTCTGCTTCTCAATTTCTTCCCGGGGTACACATGTTTGCTTGTATTGGCAATGTCTTTAGGATTCTATGGCGAACCTGATTTCATCGTATGCAGAATTCGGGTTTGTTTATGCCCTCCCCTCCCCCGTTGACAGGGCACGAGATCAGGAAACCGCCCGTATAGTAAGATAGATGCCTCCAAAACGCCTCATGGTCAGCAGTTTAGTTGGAAATTTGCAACCGGTTCTTAGTCGTGTCCATTCTAGTTAAGTGTATGTCTATTGTGATCCAGGCCTTTTTTATTCGATGCATCTGAGATTACGAAACAGTGTGATCGTACAGTTACCATAATCGTTGTAGTTTTTTCCGCTCGGAGGCGTTAGGATGGGACTAGCGAAAAAGTTATACACAAGTCCGCTCGTAAGCCGGAGATAAAAGTACAAAACTAGTGTCCGTTAAATGCTCACCAAACCGCGGGGCACGTCGGACAGGTGTTTGGACTAGTTGTGCACAAATAGCCACCAAGTTGCATGCTGTAACACCAAAGCTCACAGAATGAGTCAATTCTAAAAAGTGCGAACCGTCCACAAACGAACATGCAAGCATACCGCCCACTCGTGTCCAACATAACTGCATGGTAGTAATTTTTCCGGGCTTATTGGCCCTCCCCGTAGTTAAATGTACAGTAGCCAGCCGTTGGGGGGGGGGGGGGGGAGGAGGAGGGTACTGATGAGACAAAAGGTATAGATGTAAAGCCACACTACGAGGCTACCGTAATAAAATGTACAGGTCCCCGGTAATGTATGTGGCTTTAAACGAAAATACAGGAAGGGTAAATGTGAAAGGACACAGTAGATAATCCCACGCAGACAGCAAAGGATAGTTCATTGTGTAATACAGGATCGTCGGAAAAAAGGGTTTTGTGAGTAGATCTAAATTAAGTAGACGAGAGCGCCAATCTAACCATATTCACCGTTTTCGTTAAGGTTAGCATTCTCAGCCGGGTTAGTAGGGTGGCCCAATAATGTGTTGTCCCGATACGTGTGGGGCTTGTGAGAGCCGGTGGCTTGACGTCTCGCCAACCACTATGTGCGATGTCATTCCTAGCTGACCTGACCCAATTTAAAGGACCCTCGACGGGAGGAAGAATGAGGCCCACTCTGTGCCATCCTAAATTACCACAGTAAAAGTGATGCGTTTTTAAACTACTACGGTGTCCTTATATTCGCCGCTTGAAAAGTTGCAAGTTGACCCGATAAATCAGTCCTTCTACGGTCAAAATGGTTTTTTTGCGACCCTTCGAATCCGGCAAGGAAAGTGGATAGAGTGAGAGTTAGCTCAGCGTGTAATAGGATCGCATGTTACTCGACTGTACATCAACTCTACCCTTACTCTAATTCTGACTCTAACTTTAACAATGATCCTAATCTCAATGCATAGAAGATGTGCCTCTTCCTATATCTTGCCCAAAATCATTTAAAGTACTTTAGCACTGGTTTATCTGTGACTGGGAAGTAATTTGTCGTATATTTTGTAAGGAAAAAACTGTCCATCGTCTTGGCATACATCGACAGATGCACATATTTTGTGCGCTTTCTGCATACAATAACCCGACAAATGAAAGTCTCGACCTACTGGCCACCGATAATTCCTTGCTAACGGGCAGGGGTAATTACTTAGTCTCATGAAATGGACATGGTTGTCAGTTAAAACCTATAAGTACTGAGGGTGATATTGACGCTTCTAGCGGCTTGTGAATGCCTGTCTCCGAAAAATCCACGCGTCTCATTTCCTCTTCTTTAGTCAGATCGATTTGAACCTCCTAATAATACGATGGAGGAGTGAGGAGAGAGGTCAATCAAACACGGGTTCCCTGAGTAGTTTCCTCACTCTAAAAGTGTGGTTCTCAGTGTGACTGGCGGGACTGTTGGATGTGACGGAAACATTCAAAAGCCCCCAAGAAAGAAGAAGGAGGCAAATGGGCTTCGTTCTTTCTGTTACTATTACCTTAATAGTGAAGTAGCGTAGTCTCTACGCCTCTTTTCAGGAGAGCTGTGTACTTTACACTCTTTCACGACGTAATATTATGAACAGAAGTTTCCAGCCCTGCTTTACAACCCCCACGTGGCGCAAACATATTTTCTGGTCGAAAATTTGCAATAGGAGAAAAGTGGGAACCACTACCTTAACTAGACAAAAGCTTGAATGGTTGTCAATTGGTGAAATAATTCGCTCCTACTCCGGTCTCAACGCCAGACCGCTATACGACTGTGCTAGTAGCCCACTTATGTTAAATCCGCGACTCCACTTTTGAGTATAGTTAATGTGTGAATCGATATGTATTTTCGTAGCTCGTGCGCCCCAAATGGCAAGCGTTATTCGGGTCGCACGTCGATAAAAAATGCCAGCCATGAGGTAGGACGTAGTGTCACGCAGAGGAGCGGCTTCGGCCACGCCAGCCACCTGCGCCCGATCATGTCCCTCTTGACACTGAGCATAGGTAGCCGAGGGGAAGATCTCCCTTCCCTAAACCACCTGTCGTCCGATAGATGTGCGCAAGTCTTCTATCACTCTAAACTAATTCGCGCGCAAGTCACCCTCCTAGCACCGCCCTGCCGTGGAGCGCACGATGGACGTAGCCGAAAACGATGGTCGAACTGTCGTTAGTTTCGCAGCTGTATAACCCACAGCGTTTTGTGCTTTAGATATGCTGGACCAAAGTAGGCCCCGATTGGCTCATTACACACATTAATCAGGCTGCTCAAGGTCGCGCAAGCCCCTAACCATTGTACGTAGCACCAGCAACTACGTCGAATCGCAGAACCAGGCTGTTAACAGACTCAGACAGCCGACTGGTTAACAGAAGAGGGAACAGACCGTAAGAATGGCAATGGGGACATCATCCCCATGACGTTTTATTCCATTCAGTACCATTATAAATGTGATGCACTTGAATCCAACACGACACGCAGAAATTATTGGCTCGAAAGGCTGACAACTGACGGAATAAGCCTGTCCTCCCCAGAACTGAGAGTCAGGTCCAACGTCTCCTTATTAATATGGCTTTTGGCGCTCTCAGGCATGTGCGATCCGAGCAGCCTTTGTCTGCGGAAACCGGGTCGCGTGTGGCACACACAGACAAGCTGTTTAACGTTTTCAGCCATTGCGTACGATCCCACCCGCGGTCCTCCTGATTTGATCTTGCCACCACGCCTAGGTCGCTGAGGGAGGATAGAAGGCGGTATATGCTGCACAAGTTTGTCTTACCATAAGCAAAGTTACGTGCAAGTCATCGCTGATGTGTCCTCTCCATGCGGCACACATTGGATATCGTCATTCGTCACGGTGGAAGTTTGTGGTACACTAACGCGTTGATTCGGCCTCGTTAGCCATTGTGGTAGGTATTGAAAAAGTCAACGTTACTATAATCAACCACACGCACAAATAACCAATCTAAGTCACTTCCGACGGCGAATTGCCATGCTTTATTAGGATAAGATATGCGTAATGATGACTAAAATTTTGAACATGCAACCTCTAAACAAACTGATGCACACAACCGAACGACAATTTTTTCCTAGGTTTTAATGCATGTGAATATCGTATTCGCTCGTGTGAGTATGTGGTGGTACAGAATAAGTCCTTGAGTGTCTACCTAGCTTGCCTTGGAATAATTTTCTCTCCATGCACTTAAGGCGTCTAAAATCTTTGTGTGTATGTAGAAAAGAAGTAGATATTACATTCCTCAACTATAAACGTGCAAAGTTATAAAATGGAAGTGTTTGGAATGACCACTTCCGACTGATTTACCTCTTTTCCAGTCACTTCATGTTGAAGTTCGAGTTGATTCAAGCCAGAGTGCCTATTCGGGCGTATTTATGAAGACAACTAATCAGACGTGGATAGGTTGACCATGTCATTTACAGTTTTGCTGAACCAAAACCTTAAGTGAATGAGTGATATTACATAACTACCTACGTTGCTGTAGAAATCTCTATTGTAGCGTCTAAATATTAGTTATGCTTAGAGCACTACACTCATCAGGTTGGATCCCAAGTTAGTGGTAGGAGTCAGAAGGCATTAGAATGATGGCTCTATTGTACACAGAACCTTGAGTTGCTGTCTCAGGCAGCAGTGCCACTGGCGAAGTCAGAGCTGATGTTAACTGCATCCAGTCTGAGAGTGTATGAATGTGTGAGAGAGATGACAATGTTTTAACATGATTGTGGAGCGAGTTCAAGTGATATGCTATTGGCGTGCTGCATTGTCTAAGGGGAGTGTCCCTGCTGCGTTGGCCGAGGGGTGGCGTCTTCAAGTGGTCCTGAGGAAGCCGCGACTATCTGGGCGCACGTGTGCATGCATGTGTGCGCGCGTGTATACGTGCGATGATGTCGGTCAAGGGTTTTAAGGTCAACGAGTCGTGAACAGCTGCCTGTGGCGATGCAGGACTTTGGGTAAGAGGGTCTTGAACAACGAAGGGAGAGAAGGTTTGGCCGTCCGCCACACTATGAAATGATTTTTAAACACTGAATCGGTCCCGGTCACTGGAACCTCAGACTTGAGGTCTTTACCCTAGCCCAGTGGCAGACACAGCAAACCAAATTTACAGGCTGCAGTTTTTGGACCACTACATACACCGTTTGTTTGTTTCGTTGATCGGCCAGCCGTCGCTACAGCCGATGGGGCGAAGCCCTGTAGTCTTGTGGCGACTGCGACAGTGGACATATTGTGATTAAGGCAATCATAGAAACAATTTCCGATCAGTAGCAGGTGAGAGTCACCAAATAGAAGGGCTCTATAGGCAGGATGAGATTACCGGCAAACACAAGGGAGACTAGGGGCTAGTTTTGTCACATTATCTGTGTTCGTTCAAACATATCCAACCTATGTTTGTGACACTCGTTCGGTTATTCAGAAGTCTAACACACTTGCCATTAGGCCACGGGCTCGTGGACTGAGCCCATGGCCACAACGGGGCGAGTTATAGGGGTCTAGGTAGTGTCTGTGCCCAGATCACTACAATCATCAGGTCGAAGTCCCCGGGTTGAAGGTTAAAGGCAAGAATCATCAGAAGGAGTGGTTTATTGTATACAGAACTCCCAGTTGCAGTCTCAGGTGGCGGGCAGGCAAGTAGCCCTTGTTGGATCCGGAACCCTGCCGAGTGGGCCTCAATCCCGGCGGCGAGGAGGAGGAGGAGTCGGAGCAGCATAGTCAGGAGGGGCTGCTCTGTCATAAAAAACAGATGGAGAGGAGAAGAGATGGATCCACCATAGGGAGGTTTGGTGTAGCAGACCGGGGACGCGGGCGCGACTGTTATCAGTTAGCCAGAATCAGTTGCGAGTTCAAGCCTCGGGGGAAAGCATTGAAATAGTTGTTTTAGACGACGCATGCCTTTGGGTCAGCGGGCCTTGGAGAACGAAGGGGGGGGGGGGAGAAGTCATGTGGCTCCCGCCACAGTGTCCTCTACCATAGTTAATTATCCAGTCGCAACCCACAGGATGTGGTGGACTGCTAATATTGTTGTCCGGCTTCTTTGCTCAATGCCCACTGTCGCAACGCCATGCAACTTCGCAGATAATGCTTTCCAACTCGCTGACCAACAGGCTCTTGACCGACTTCCAGTCGCGCACACACGCATCCCAATAGTCGCGGCTGCCTAAGGGACACGTGAGCTCGCACCTCTTGGCCTACATGCGTGTGCTACAACCATGTAAAATCAGTTGTTACTGTTGCCTCTCTCTCCCTCTCTCTCGATCATGACTGGCCGCAGTCAACACTAACCCTGGCTACGCCAGTGGCCACCGCTGCTTGAGACAGCAACTCAGAGTTCTGTGAACAATAAAGCCCTCATTATGGTGCCTTCTGCCTTTTTACAACAACCCGGATTCGACCTGATGATCGTAGTGCTCTGAGTACAACCGCTGCTCGGATGCTACAAGGATAATGAGTCTGTAGCTCCGTGTTTAGTCTGTTTTATTTCTGACTATCTGCACGCGAGCTCGGGCCTCAAGGGTTTGAGAACCTGGTATTGAAGGCTAATAAGCGAGAACTATCCATTTTACTTTCCCTTATGTTTTTCTTTAATCTCATTCTACCTATACTGCCAGCCCCTGTGTGGTTGTCGACAGTGCTCTAAACCGAGTCACAGGCACAGCTGGACGAGTATTTACCGTAACGCTATCTATGAGCGCCGGCCTGTCATAAAAGGGAAGAATTATGTAGAAAAGGCGGTAAAGTATCTACGGAAAACAATACGCATCGACTGGCGGCTAACAGCTTCAACAGGCCAGCTGGAGCCGGTCGCTAGTCATGAACCCTCGAGGGCGTCTATTACGGTCAGTGATGGGAAATAAATAACCTCATACTCGCGATTGGTTTGCGTTGCTAATGTAGCATTCGCCCGACGCAATGCCCATATGAGTCCTAGGTATTAGCTGCAAGCAGAAGGTTCAGATAGGGTTAAAACCGGCGTTTTATTTTCGAAACAACGAGTATTCCAGAACGTTTTCTTCCTTGGTATCTACAATGGTATTAAATATTTTAGTTAGGTCTGATACGGAATAAAGAAAGTCGTTCATATCCATTTTTTTAAAGATCCCAATCAGGGCTCACTGGCGGCAGGTCATTCATGGAGTGGAGAAATCGGGATACCGAAGGATGTTATGATGAATGCACTGGCACAGTCTCGAGCCGGTATGAAAATGTCCATCCTGCCCGACAAGGATGAACTGAATACAAAAGAACTTGCGCAACGAGTGAGTGCTGAACTCAAGCGTTACAGCATCCCGCAAGCTGTCTTTGCTCAGCGCGTCCTCTGTCGAAGTCAGGGCACCTTGTCCGATCTATTGAGGAACCCTAAACCATGGAGCAAACTAAAATCTGGAAGGGAAACCTTTCGCCGTATGTGGAAATGGCTTCAGGAACCTGAGTGTCAGAGAATGTCCGCCCTTCGACTTGCTGGAAAGTATCTCCAAAGTGGGTCCCAAAGTATGTTTTTATTTTTCCCCTTCTCCTCCTCCTCCTCCTCCTCCTCCTCCTCCTCCTTCCCCTCCACCTCCCACTTCCTTCCGTTTGTGCCGTCTATCCTTCACTTTCATCGTTCTCTTGTTCCCCTTTCTACATTTTTTCTTATTGTTCTCGTTCTTTCTGTTCATCTCTATTTTCCTGGTAATATGCTTTAAAACTGTGTCGCAAGCTTCTGTAAGAGCATCACCCCAGTTTTATTCGACCCAAATTCGTGACTCGAGAGGTTTTATACTAGCTAGACCTTTTATTCATCATCTGGTTTATGGATTTTATTTTCTTCGATCGCGGAAGTCACTAAATAGGCGACTGCAACCCAATTTACTGATCGGATTACATTCTAACCACGTCCTACAATTGATTTCACAGAATATTTTTAGGCTGAGCGAACAACTTTACTAAAATGGAGCGCGGATGAGTGCGTGTTGCTAAGTTACTGAGCCACGTCAGACGCGGATCTTCTAGGAGGTTCTTTTGTGGACACAACGCCGGCTTCCTCAACATGATAGCCGTCGCTTCTGCTGTTGCTAGCAGGCGCTGACCCAGGGACTTTGAATAGTTTGGTGGGACCTTATAGATCACTCGGAAGGCTTCGTTGGGGTTCACCCGGTGTCCAGAATCAACCATGTGCTCCAGCATAGAGCTGTTTATGCTTTTGACTTCATCTTTTGTCAGCTATGCCGGGAGGTATTCCTTTATTCTTTTGGATAGGTGCTCGGCCGGCTTGTTTACTTCAGAACTAAAGGCGGCAAAGAAAATGCCACCATGCCCAGTCGGATCATTTGGATTGAGTCTCAAACTAGCCTATGATTGACTTTGGCAACGCCCAAAACTGTTCTCATGAAGGCTCTTTAGTAACTGGGTTGTGGACAAGTGTAGTGGAACGGGGACCGACGGGATATTTTGTGTCTCCGTTGCCACACATTGCACCTTCCGCCGTCTGGGCTCTCCATCATAAGTCGTGTTTTAATGTTTTTAAACAATTCGCATTGATTGACGTCAGCCAGAAAGTTACATCATATTTTCCTGCCTTTTGACTAGCGTTGAGGGTGGTGAAGGGCCGATGAAGCAAATGTTAGAATCGCGCATAACTATTCCCACACGTGAAACGTCACTCTTTGAAATTTATATCTATCCGTTTTATCCGATCTCTTTTTTATACAATTAAGGCTCTAACAGGTAGGCGTTAGGAGTTTATGTTTAGACATTACTTTACACAAGCACATTTGTCAGTAACCCTGCCGTGTGATTTTTTTAAATTGAATTGGCGAATAACATGCTTGGTGTAGTGCGGCTACAGCACGCTTTGCCAACCTTTTGGGCAGGACACTACCAAAAATTGTGCCTTTTTCAATTTATGTGACGTCTCAGGGAATCGCTGAAGCCGAGTTTTCCACAATCTCATCAGATTATACTATCGAGACGCAACAGGCACTCGTTGGACGACGGCTGTCGGCTATGAAATTTATGAGCGACTCGACACCCCAGAAATAATTCCGTAATAATCCGAAAGATAACTCTGCCCTGCATCCCACATTTGAAAGCCAGCTTTTTTCAGTGAAATGGCTACTACTATAAGTCAGATCTTCCTTTCTGCTGTCACTACACAGAAAAATGCACTCAGGCCGCCTATGAACGTTCTCAATGCACTGCGATCACATCCGCAGGTTATGTGCACTTTACGGAGGGACATGCTGTATTTCTGTGGTGCGCAGTTGCCTGCCAAGTTCATGTGACGTCTTCTGCGGGCCACTTATACATTGAAGACAAGTCTGCTAAGCGATGGAGGGGATTCTTCTTAGTTGTTAATATAAACAGCTGCCTGCAGCTTAATCTAAGCTTCGCTTCCGTACTAACCCCCTACGCGCAGTAAGTGTCGAAGACTAACTCGGACTCATAAGTGCGTTTTCAAATCGACGGTATTACCTTAAGTGGTTTATGCAGTAGTAAGGCGTGTATAATTTATACTGGTGTACTGGTGACGATTCCGCTGTTACGAAGTTTCGCGTTTCGAAATTATATAAAGGAACTTATTATTCTTTGAGGGAATCCACAAACATTCGCATTTAAATTACATTTGTTGGGGGGGGGGTTGACTTCTTTGTAGGACGTTTAATTGAAAAGAGGAAGGTATCATTTCTTCAGAATAATTATTTATGGGCTAAACCCGGGGTGGGCAACCTATGGCTCGCGAGCCAGGTATGACTCTTTTGATGATTGCGTCTGGCTCTCTCAGATAAAATTTGAATACGAAACTTCAGATTTTGTGATGTTGGTTCCTCCAATGACGTGCCGCCGCCGAGATGCGTATTAAAATCAATTTAATATCGACCAAGCTCTGGCGTTTCGACCCCCATAGGTTTGAACTTGCAGATGTTTCAGTGTTCCCTTTCCGGCTAGCCGACAGCAGCTGCTTCCCTTTTCTCCTGCATCTCAACGGCCGCGATAAGCTCGCTAAAAAACAGACGCTATACTAAAGCACGACAGCCCCCCAGACTTGACCTCAGCTTTGCAAAGTCACGCTGGCGGGCAAGGCTATCATAATTGCATAGGTCAGCCTGCCTTGTCACCTATAGTCCCTTGTGTTTATATCGCCCAGACGGACGCATTTATCACACGCAAGCAAACAGTCCGTTCGCGGAAACTTGCCTTGTGTACTAATAAATCACTCCTAACATCTGACTGCTTTCTTTCATCGGACGTACTACTCTTAGTGTAGTAGTTATAATAGATCGCACATCCTTGACCGCTACACGTATTCTCTCTAATTTGCCCAAAGTTAACCCCTGTAACAAAGAAGGTGGCGAGAAGAAAAGAGCTGAGGAGTTTCGTGCATTTCAAGACGAATGGGCTGCATGGATCTACGTATGCATGTGAGCAGTCATTATCACATCTTAAATACATCAAGCCCCACC
Organism: Ligula intestinalis; assembly: GCA_036362985.1. NCBI lineage: Eukaryota > Metazoa > Platyhelminthes > Cestoda > Diphyllobothriidea > Diphyllobothriidae > Ligula > Ligula intestinalis. The sequence continues at coordinate 62,682,383 of JAYGXS010000004.1, read as the reverse complement.
CCCCCTCCCCTACGATCACGTCTAATGGATGAAAACTTGCATGAAGCTTAACCTCGCCCACTACCAACCATGCTACAAAGCCATGCAGCAAGAGAAGTCACATTAACAATTAGAATTATAAGAAAATTATGTAAAAGAATAAATCCAGGGGCTTATTATGCGCACATTTAGTTGAATTCAATCTTAAAATATATTATATGGCTCTCACTGAGATATATTTTCGAATATTTGCTTTCTTGGCTCTCCGAGTCAAAAAGGTGGCCGACCCCTGGGCTAAACAGTCACTCTTATACACATTTGACCTATCATCGGTTAGACTGCCTATGAGACAAGATTTTTCTAAAACGTGCCTCGTAAGTGGGTAAAATGTATTATCCAAATCTGCCAAATTCTCCTACTAATTAAGGGTGCCTAGTAGTCGTCTGATGGATTCTAGATTTATTTCTTACGAAATCCTACTTGGCAGGCAGCTAACTATCAGAATTGGTGGATTTTATAAATTATAGTAGGCTGTACGGGTAAATTGACCCAAGTGTGATTAAACTAAGACATCGTAAACCCACAGAGAAAGCAAGCTACCTAAATAATAATTTCCCGAGTACCTGATAGGCAACTGCCGGAGTTTTAGACTAAAAGGTCAGTGTTCACGGTACACGGAATAGATATGTAGTACCATATAAACGGTATTCTAAAACTACTACAAATCTCTGTGTACGAATTACCCGTATGTAATGCTGCGTCCGAAGATGGGTTCTAAATAGAATCCGAGAGATCGGACGAACAAGGTTTTTGTCTGAGCGATCACGTCTTCTTCTTGTACACAGGATTGTTATCAACGTAGGCATATTTAAACATTGCTATCAGCTTTTCATGAGTTTTGGCTCCCGTTGTATGTCACCATTAGGGGTGTTTTTACCACGTCTCAATTCCCACAGCGAATAAGGGCTTTTTAATTTCCTTTTATAATACTTTAACCACGTGGCATGTTTCGACTCGGCGATAGGGCCTTGTTAGGGTCTATCGCCTATTCAAACATGAGGAAAATTTGCACACATTCGCCTCCCTACGTTTTCGTGTACTGTAAAATGCAATGTCGTGACAGGTCAAAACGCTCCTCGATATCGCGCAATGGATCTCCTCGTTTTATCAAGTTTCTCAGGCTGTGGTGCGATGCAGCGCGGCGTTTATCGATTTCACTCCCCCCGTCTCTGCGCCCGAACAGGAGACGCAGCTGTTTGCTTTTATCTCTCCCACGTCACACGCACGCCGTCCAGAATGGTGAAGATGGTTTGCGCAGTCCGGGGGCGGATTCAGTGGCGTAGAGTTGGGCCCGATTAAATTATAGGCGTGGTTTCCTGCACGTTGAACATGTAAAGTTGATTTTCTGTCGACCCGCGCCATAGTATGCCTATTTGGAAGCACATAAGAGCAGCACATGGTGTTTTTGATCATCTATCGGAGTATTACCAGGTATCCCATTCCAGCGAAGATTAAAAGCTTTCTACTCCCTGACTGGAATAACCGACTCGGATATTATACAATTCGTCGCTTCCCTAACATGCGCTTTATGGTAGTTTCTAAGACGAGGAAACAGAATTTTGCTAGTTGGCAAGCCGGTTTGGGAATAGTCGATTAACTCGCTTGGTCTTCGGTCTTTTGACTCAGGTCATCTTCGATAACAGTCAGTATGCTCGCATTATGCAATGACAGTGGTTAAAGACTGAAGGTAATTGGACCTACAAAGGGTCTAATGATCTGTTGGTTGACAGGGGTGAAGAAAAAATTAACAAGTATAGACATTTGTTGCAGAGTAACCCTGTTAAACTTTACTAGGCGCAAGTATACAGAAGCTGTACGTGCCACGCTTCATCGACTCTAACCAACTTCTGACTCTTTGGCGTTCAAGTTGCCCTCCATCTGGGTCATGATCCACTACTGCCACCATTCAGCAAATGACCACTAAAGATGAAATGATTGTATTCTGATCGATGACTTGCAGATCGAAGCCTGCGTGTCGCCTTGATTGCATTGATAGGTGACTGTGTCTCCAAGTTGTTAAAAACACAGCTATTACTCTGCTATTTCAGATCTCTGTCTTCCGATGGTAAAGCTAATCGACAGAAAGGAATTTTCCTTCACATCATAGGCGTTGCATTCAATTAACCAGCTTGTTTTAAGATGCACTGCACAAGCAAGCCGCAGTTTGTTTCAGCATAAGCAGAAGCCATAGTAAGACACGGAAATAGGACTTCTAGGAGGTTATGCGCTAATTCCTAGGAAAAGCATATGTTCCCGTGTTTTAACCTTAAACCTAACTCGATGTTCGCGGAACTTGGCGCAATTCCACTTGTATTGCGGGGAGTTCCTATTCCCACGTCTTAGCGAAACCGCTACCCAGTCACCACTTCTATCGGCCTTTTCCTCAGTATCCTAATTTTAGCGTCCCCCCTCCCCCAAAATTTGTGCCGTGTTTAGTTGTGATCTTAACACAAGACTGTGGCGGCTGCAGTTGTCACGCCATAACGCGTCCAAAATTGAGGGCAGCTAAAAAGGATTGAGTAGCTGAGTTGATTTGGTTATAGGGGGTAGAGCTGCAGACCCCTGGGTACGAATATTACTGTCGACACCGTCCTGCCACTGAGGGGGTTTCTCACGACTTCAAATCATGCCATTGTACGCGATTGCTCTTAGGAGACATTCGTTCTTTAAGTGCGTCGTTTCGTGATTCCCTCGTTTTTCATCCTTCATCGGCCTAAATAAAATAAAATTCCACCTTTCAGACTTTCACCAACTCACGAACGATTGGCGAATTGCTCGAGGAGTAGTTATCGTAACCATCTCTGTTCATTTCTCGCATTCATAGAATGATCGCGCAATGCTCCCCATCCTCCAAGGAGCATGGTGGTTGAGCATGTTTTTGCGCCGTCCGATGCGGGTTCGCAACGAGGCGATAATTTTCGATCGGGAGCACGGCAACTCTATTCTTTCGTTACTACATGAACGTCATAGAAGTCGAACGCAACAGAACTGATCATCCATACAGTGAGGGGGGATATTACCAAATGTATTTAACTTCCTTTTAAATGAAATTGACTCCTAGATACACGTCTCGTCCAATAGAATTCAAATAAGAAATTTCGAATCTTCATATGGAAGCCTATTAGATGATTTGAAATAAGGTGTCATCCAACCAACAGTGTGTTGCCGTTCATCCTTCGGCAGCTCTTCCTCTGCGAACTATTGACTATTTAAGCCATTTTGCTTTTGCAGAATGTTCTGCAGTTCAACGAATGTGGAAAAAAATCTAGACCAGCGTATTTGTGTATCCTCTATAACTTCATATATGCTCTCCTATTCCGTCTGTTATAGTTTTCTTCACCGTAGTTGCAGTCTTTTGAGGGTAGTTCGTCTTGTGATATCGTCCGTTAACTGCACGATCTCACATGACCTTTGGGTGCCGAATGTTACGACAGCAGGCAACGCGTTACGTGTGTGGACGTAATCTTTATCGAATTGAGAACTCTACCGGTTCGTAGGCACTTTATCAGAGTATACTGACATTCTGCCGGCTTTATTTTACTCTATCGCATTTGAGGCTATTAAGAGCAGGTAATTCGGCATTTAAGGGATTAACACATTTGATTAATAATCTTTAATGGCACCACCAGTGGCCTTGTAAAAAATCCCATGCAATGGAGTCCAAGCGTAGTCGTTAATGTTTACCAAGTTTTTCAGCGTTTGGTAAACACTTGCTGTAACATAGAGCTCATCGACCTTCTCTGGTTGAAGAAAGCCATGTGTGCTTACCGTATTGATTTGAAATTTCCATTCTTCAGGCGTCGTAGGTGGTCACGCAATGATGGACAATTCCAGGTTATCCAAAGCGGTGTATGACTAATGGACGAAGGCTTTTGAATCAGAAATGGCCACCTCGTTCACCTGGTCTTTATCAGTACACTTTCTTCCGCATAATAACTTGCAGCTATGCGACTAACTAAAAGGTCTCCGGTGATCGCAACGCCTTCTACTTCTCTATTTACAAGGACTCTAGTTTAAAGATTGGATCGGGCCCCAGTCAGTTATTGAACTGAATGCCATACCCTTGACGCCATAGCTTCACGCTCTGCCCGATGTGAACGTTGAACCCCACTGTAATGTTCTTTTCACCGACTTGGCGTGCTTTCCATTTATTGCGAGTTCCAATAATTGCTCAAATTCCTCAGTAACTTAGTTTTCCAACCGCATAGATTGCTACCAGTTTGATAGAACACTTATCATGAACTACTTTCAGAAGCAGGCTACCGACAAAAATAAAGGGGAAATGGAATGATAATTTTTGGCTTATTAATCGTCGTCTGGCAGACTTATCTTATAACCCGCATTTTATTGACCATCAAGCAAAAGTATCCATTGAGCCACACGCTGTTTACCCGGTCGATTGCGATCGTTAGGATTAGCTATAGTTGAGAGACCCTTACTAATCAGATTACGGTGTCTGTTCGTCTCGTTGTGCGTTGCAGCTCAATGTAGAGTCCTTGCAAGCAGTCGCATACTGGCTGGTGATGTATGCAGGTGGAGCTTATCGACAAGGGCAAGAACGCTTGGAATGGCCGTTTCTGTCATTTTAGCCATCGCCAGCTAGCCTTAATGGGGCCCAGGTTTCGGGGAGGCCTTGATCACTGTGCGTCTGCCTTCGAGGATAATACAGTGAGCTCCAAAACACAACGTAATGACACGGGGAGCGCCTTTCAGCCGTGCTAAACTTGAACTTTTTCTGACTAACGCGGAATTGTCTATGTCCATGTTAGTGTTGACTGCGTTATTCCTACCGTCCTAGCACTTTTTTACCACTGGATTAGCAGAGAAAAAAGTCTTATTGACTTTTCCTATGCTTTCTGTTGTAGAAAAAAACAAGGAACCCGATCTTGTATGCAACGATGAGATCAGAAGCGGCAAACGGCCTCGTCTTGTTTTCACTGACATTCAGCGGCGAACTCTGCATGCAATCTTCAAGGAGACAAAGCGGCCCAGCAAGGAGATGCAGGTAATGGAGTTACTGACATGTTAAGATCAAATTTATCAAAAGATATTTACCCGAATAAAGGCTGTATTTGCCGTTAGAACTTAGTTGTCATAAAAACAATGTTTACCAAGCCTGGACCTCAAACTCTAACGTTTTCTAGAGACTGAAGCGAGGAGCGTTTGTGGCCGCCACTTCCTGGGGAAAATATAATAATTCTGATGGTAGGATGTCAGGAAATCGTATTCGAAAAACCCCTTGCCTCAAATTAGTTGGACCTCTTTGAGAAAATTATAAAATTACGCTCGTCGCTCCCGTAAGCTGAGTCTTTGAAAACACTTCTTAAAAAGTCCCATCTGTAAAAAAAGAACGGTTTCGAACTCTCATAAAGGCTGTAAAGGCATCAAAGTAAATTGATTCTGTTGAGCTGGAAGTTAAGGCGGTAAGTTACTGTGAGAAGAAGATGACTCGATCGCTGGGACAATATGCTTATTCGCCTGACGTTTCGATATCCGTCGCGGATTCGTCATCAGATACATGAGTAGCATTAACCATCTCAGCAACAAGCTGCTTAGTTGCTTCCGATGTTTGTTTCTGCCTGCTCTTCTCATAAGCGCTTTTGAAATCTCGTTAGTAATTTTCATTCTTGGTCAGTTTTTTTGCAATTATTTTAACTGTCGAATAAGACAAATTGAGTATCTCGCCTATCCTCTTCAAGGGGATTTTCTGCTCAATATTGAGCAGTTAATGCTCAAAACGAGATGACCGAAAGAGAAATCGTTCAGGAATTGGGGATCCTGCAGGTGCCGAAGTCACAGTCCACCGTTTCAAGAATCAGGAAAAAAATCAATTACTCGAGAAAGCGGTTGTCATTGGTGCCTGTAGAAAGAAATAAACCCACACTCATAAACATCCGGAGAGTTTATGCGAATGAAATTGCCTTGGTGCCCGACGAAAATATTACAATGCATACAGGAGTCTATATAAATGCATACAGGGGTCTATATAAATGCATACAGTGGTCTATATAAGTGAATACCCCTGTAACGTACGAAAAAGTGATTGTATAAACAGGCTTTTCAAAACCGAGAATTATTGTAAGAAGCATGACGCTCTGGATGTCACGGCTGCTTCATCGGCTCCTCACGGACAGTTAATTTTTAAGTTCAGCAATGATACCCATGTAAGCATTCAGGAAGTCAATTTTGGCGAACGTACATTTTTGATCATATATCATCAGACAATTCCCATAATACAAGGGAGGTTAGGGCGACAACGTTTAACCAGGCATTAAGCAGGATAATCGATAACGGTCGTTCGCAAAACCTGGCATCTTGAAGTTTATTTTTAGACAGCTACTTTGACAGCGTAACTTACATCAAAGACGCTACCCACAAGTTGAACTTTTCTGGCGTTAATTTGGGCTGGGCCTGGTGCATTGCGATCTGCACTTTATGTTTGCGCTCATAGACGACCAAGTCCACTCCCATAACTTGCTTAAGTTAGGAAGCGGCCGGCTAATGTGATGTTATATCTTAGAAATGTATCAGCCAGTTTCCAGCTAAATCTTGACTGCCGTTTCCAGCGGTCAGGCCCGATATACCCTCGGGTCAGTGGTCGGGTTTTGGGGGGTTTAGCTGTCTCATAGATGTATAATAGAAGACAACGGTCGCATATATACCTGAAAACCTGTGGGCCTGTTATAATTTGTGTATTTCGTTTATTGTTATTTATATTAACCCGGGCTGGCGGACCTACCGGCCATAGTCGGGGACTGTTGCGTCTCGTGCAGCTTCGTAAACTGGCGGTTCGATTTTGTCATTCACCGAACGTTTTCTAGGTGTGCTGCTCTTCCATTTACCAAGGACTGCCTTGGTAATAAGATATTCCAATCACCTGAAAATTACAGCAGTTAAGTCTCTGGCGCAGTATCAGATTCAAATGTTTTTTTTTTGTGCGTATCTGTTTTCTCCTGTAGTTCCAATGAACAGTCACTGAAACTGCAATGCGGACCAGCCTTTCGAGTCAGAAAGACATGAGTACGGATCACTTCTCAAAACTAATAGGCGTATATGCGATTGTTAGACAGCAAAACAGTCCTCAAAAACTTAAGAGGCTGGCGCTGTGCTCCCGTGCCGCAATACATGTCTTCCGGACGTGTGTAGCGTCTACGTAGTGGTTATCCTCAAGGCACTAAAATAATCAGATCGAATCCCAGGTTGAAGGTAAGGGGCAGAAGTCATCAGTGGGAGGGATTTATTGCCCACAGAACCCTGCATGGCTGTCTCAGGCAGCAGTGCCTACTGGCAAAGCCAGGGCTAGTGTTGAATACGTGCAGTCGTGCCCGAGTGTCTGTGCGGGAGAAAGATGGCAGTTGCTTTTACATGATTGTGGAGCATGTTCAAGTGGTATGTTTTTGGTGTCTTGCATTGTCTTAGGGGTGTCGCCTGCAGACGCCTCTGCTGCCTTGGCTGAGGGGGGGGGTGGCGTGTTCAAGTGGCCCTTGAGCAGCCGAGAGTCGGTCAATAAACTTCGGGTCACCGAGTCGGGAAAAAGCTGGCCGCGAAGACACATGCTGTTGAAGCAGTGGGCATTGAACAGGGAAGCCGGACGGTTTTGTTGGCTGTCCGCCACACGTGAAACTTTTGGGTTCTTAGATAAACGCTCCAATTATTAGATTCCTTATGTTTTTATCCAACCTTTTTGCTGTATGGTTTAGGTTAGGCGGATTAGCCCTTTGCTCCTTCCTCACAGTTTGTGTCTGCCTTTTTTTTACCAGACTACTATCGCCCAGCAACTGGGTCTGGAGATCTCCACCGTTGCAAACTTCTTCATGAACGCTCGTCGGCGCTCTTCAGAAAAATGGCAGGACGGAGACAGCAAGAACTCCAGCCTTGCTGACTCCTCCTCGCCCCGCTCTTCAGCCAGCCAACAGGATGGCATGCAGATGCTACAATCTAAAATTCCCAGGGACACTATTGACGAATTTTCGAACGACACCTCCCTCCTGGCCGCAGGTGGTCCAACGGCTGCGACCAATGGTGCCTCAATTTTGAACTTAAAGACCGGTGCTGGGGCCCCTGGTGTCGCCCCGTTCCCCGCTTACTCGAATTCCGGTGAGGTTGCAGCCGCTGGAGGCGTCGGGAACTACTCAAACTTTGGTATCACTTTTGCCGGGGACTCAGACCCTCGTACGGCAACTGGAACACCTCTGAATAACTTCCCCTACGGCCAATGTATGCAGGCAGCACAAACTGCTGGATTGAACCTGCAACCGGCCTTCATGCCGGGTTTGATGGAGGCACGCCAGCAGTTTGCACACACTGGTCAGCCAGCAGGTGGCTCCTCTAACGGGGTTGTGGATGCAGCAGCATGTCCTCATCCTGCCGTCGCATCATCTGCCTTTTCACCCCAAATGTACGGTGGGGCATCTGGTTTACGAAACCCCCTGCAGAATCAGTTGGCCTCCCTGTCTCAGCAGAACTTTATTCAAAAACGCCTCTTTCCCTACGCGAGAACGACGGCCGGTCAATATCAGAAGCCTGGGCTTTATCCTCCATCTGCCCCCGAAATGCCAAGTAGCGGTGCCACGGCGCAGGTTCCGAGCGCTTTCGAGGACCCAGCTGCAGCCGCAGCGGCGGCAGCCAACTTTGGTCTACTTCCCTTCCCACCGGGTGCTGCTTCACGGACCTTCCGCAATCATGGATCTCTTTTCGACCTCCAACGGCTGGCTTCCGCTTCCCAAATTGATCCTCGATTCCTGGCCACAGCGACGGAACTGAGTGCCGGTCACCAGTCCCTGAGGGATCAGGCACTGGAGATTTGCTCCAGTATGACGGCCGCAGGGTACGTCGGATTCCAGCGGGCTTCAAATGAGCGTACCGGTCACACAGGTCATTCTTCTGGTGATTCCGAGAGCTGTAAAATTTCAGGGGAGGCCACGGCCGAAGAACTTCGAGCAGAAACCATTAGAGAAGCTGAACCGTCGGCGGAGGTTGCTCTGGTGACGAAGTTGGAAAACTCTTTGGGGCAGAGTGAGTGAGCAGTCAGAGCAAAATTGTGAGGACATGGTATATGAGCGGCAGGATTGAAAATGCCTTGTATGGAGGTTAAATCCTACCATTTGTCGTCTCCCTGTATCGACGCACCCCCTCTATAACCGACGCCTTCGTGTTTTGTTGCACATCCATCTCTTTGAGGTGACTCACTCAGGGTGTACGCACCGTTGCTAAAAAGATCCCAAGCACCTTTTACCGTGCGGGCAAGGGGGCGAGAGGTTGACCCCGTGCTGTCCCAGATTCCTGCTGCCTCTCACTAGGCCCTTTGGCCTCTCTCTCCCTCTATATCTTCCAACTGTGCCTTTAAGGTGCGGGTCTCATCGTTAACACGCACACATACTGTAGTTATGACCGATCAAAAAGGTCGTTGACAAGTTTATTTTGTTGACAGTGTTGCTCTTCGATTTCCCTCCCCCTCCCCCCGCTGACCATTCCTTCCGGCTGTTCGTGCGCGCGCCTCGATAACGCACACCAGTCTGAGCGGGGCTCGTCCCCCAATTGGACGGGCGGTTCGTTTTGGAAGCGCCTCGTTTAAAAGCGCCAGTCCCGGGTTGTCAAGTTCCGTGTTTTTTCTTGCCTATCTCCTTTTGTGAACATATTGACTGCCCCTTCATAGTTTTTTAGATTGTCTTTTCCGCCCGTTGAGCCAACACTCGACGGACTTTCCTTACGTGTAAGAGTCATATTTGATGATGAATTTCCGAATTATCTGCTTTTTCTGCAGCTGGACTAGGATGCTGGGGGGGGGGGGGGGGGGCTGGCTGAAGCAAAATTTATCGCTTTTGTCTTTCAACATATACAGGTTACTGATAAACTCAAGTGTCAATCAAAACTCGGAAATGCGAGTTTGGCTGAGTAAGCAACGGGGAAGGGGATGCTTGCATGCCCCATCCCCCCCACCCCCGGGCAGGAGACGGGAGCGAGAGCTGTCCGTATGGTGGGTGGCTCTCTGCTACATTCTAGGAAAATTAGGGTTATGGTTAAGTGTGGGAGATACCTCAAATCCCGGTTAGGGGGCTGGGAGGATGGGATTTTATACGACCACTGACAACAAACGCGTGGTTAAGAGCAATCTGCCTTTTTACAAGAGAGTCTAATTAACATTTATGTGCTTAGTCAGGGATGCGTCTCGGTTCTATCGATGGACTTTAAGAGTTACCCTTGGGGTTCCTGGCGGTAGTTTCTTACTTTTTTGCAAGTTATCGTATTGGCGATATGCCGCGACCGAAATTGCGACTAAAGTTCTGGTTAGAAAGCACACAAATTTTACATGTACTATAAGCTAGATACTCGATTTTAAAATTATTTGGTCTTCGTTCTACGGCTTTGTAGTTTGTCATCGATAGCTTTTGAGCAATTTTCGGGATTTCTACGAGCAAGGATTGTCAACCTAGATTCGGAGTAAACTTTTGAGACTAGTTCTGGAAATCTTCCGCATGCGGTGAGGGTAATTAGATAGAAGTAACGTAGTTCACAACAGCTAATTTAGTTCGGCTAGGGGAAACGCCCTTGAGTCGATCTCGTGGTGACGGTTACTCTGACATGAATGGTATACAAACAAACTGTCGTTTCGTGCTCCTTCGTTAAACTCGTAATTAGAGTTAACATTTGTTACTGACGTAGATCTATTTGGCAGTCCCCAATTTGAAGTAGGTTTGTGCTGGAATAACGTCATTGGTCACGACATTTTTTAGCCCTGTTGGTTACTGTGCTTCACTGCATTAGACTCTGAACGTTATCTTTGGCTAGGCATGCCTGCCTACTTAAGTTCAATGTTGGACGCGAATGTGTGCCCCTCTCGCACTCCCCAAAGTACGGCATAAAACAACCTCTTATAGTTCGACGGTCGATTCCGACAATTTCCAAAGTGTGCTCCCCTAATAGCAAAACGAGCTCGTTTCGGCCGTCTGTTCGAGCTCGAAAAAAACGAGCTCCAAGCGGGTTCGCGTTTGCGTGCTTGAAGCTTGAAAAATCGAATTTCATATTTTATCCGGACAAGGGTTACCTCCTTTGCTGCGAAAGCCCCCCCATTTTTCGAAACGCAGCGAAATATTACTTTATTGAAGACTGTTTGTTTAGTTATATATGTTTATTAATATAAAAAGCGGTTTTAAAAAATACTATGGTACAAAAAATAAAAATAAAGGATTCTTTGGCCACTTTTTCAGAATTCCTGGCTACCCGAACGCAGCAGTGTGGAGTTCATGGACGGTTCTGGTAGCCCGCACGGCCCTGACGCGTCATGGTCCTTATCATTGCGTCGTATGTCTGAAAGGACGAAATTAGTAGATTTAGACGCATGTAGGAAAACTTGACATAACAACGAATGACAAGGTTAAGTTTATAAGTTTACTCACTAATACGGCTTGTTGATTGTGAACTCCGTCCACTATGCCGCTGATACCGATCATGGGCACGTTTGAAGGCAAGTTTTAACGCCTTCGGTATCTCAATCCTCGCTTTATTGAGAACTCGACATCTCTGTCGACAGGAACTTCATGCTTAGATAACCATAACAGTTCCTTTACTAAAGGGTTACAGTATCCCTTGACATCTGAAGGTTTGCCTTTGCCGGAATAAATTCCTATGACAAACACCACTTATGAAGGGCTCCATAACGCGGCCAAGAATTGGCCACAAGTCACACTTATTTTTACGATATAAGGGCAAACTATCTATAGCTAAATATATTACTATGTCATTTCCTACAATAGGCATCGCATATTGACTTATGTGCTTGGTTAATTTTTTAACAAGTCCCATTTGGACATACTGACCACTGCCCGTTGCCGTTACCTTTTTCCGAGTGCTTTTCATCCCCGGAAGAGTACGTCCATCACCCGGTAGGTCGGGGGCCACACGTTTCAACATTTTTATAAGTTTCGTCAGGTGTTTAATAGGAGAGTTGCAGTCTGTAGTCCAAGACCACAAAGCACTTTTTAGACTTTCCTCCTGCTTCATCGTTGGGTGGCCAGACACGTTGCTTGCAGAGGGTTCAGTTACTTCTTCCGCTAACGAATAGCTCCAGGTACTCCCATCGTCCAACGAAGTTGTGCTACATACAGATTCTTCAAATGAATAACTGCTAGACGAGTCAAGAGAGTCTATCTAGCCAGTCTCCTCGCTTCTTGCTCAATTTTACGCGCAAAGCACGTCTTCTTAAAGTTCTCTTTGATGGTGGTTTCCACATGCTGAAGAAAACGGCAAACAACAATAGGTTTACCGGGTTCGCAGTCACAGTAAAGAGAGCTCGCTTGCAGGTGTTATCAGCAGATTGCACCACGTCACAATAGCGTGACTGTGACACCTGCGTGCACTCACGAGCGGCGGACGCGAGTCGGCCGACGATGCGAGCATGCAAAAAATCAATAAGCCAATCGCCTATCGACTACGTGATTATCCCAGCCAATGACAACCTGGCACACGTGAAGCGCGCATTTGCGTATTACATTAACGCGCGCAATGCCATTAGGGTCCACAGTTTGATGGTACAGAGACGGTGGCTTACGCGTGGATTCGTTTTAAGTGACAGTAGACTTGCGTTGCATCTACCGCACTCCCTCCCTACCCGCCTGTGTCCGGTGTCAAGGCAGGGCCAAGAAGACCGGAGGTAGTGTCCGGAGTGGGTGATACACACATAGCATTGTAGCCTACCGTTCCCTGATTGGCAGGGATCCGGCACAGGTGGCTGGTGTGGCCTGTGTCTGTACCTATGCGTGTCACCGCTTACTTTCTGTACTGGTTGCGATTGCGATCATGACTGATCTAGCTCTCCTTAACGATATCCCGTATGTGCTTCTTCACGCGCGACCATCCGTGTTCGCAGACATACACATTCCAAGCCATTCTCTTCGTCAGAGCCGGAAACCGGATACCGAAGGTCTAAAAACCACTTCCATGTCCTGACGGACTGAGTCGAGCCAGGTTTTGAGCTGACTCCCACTTCAACGCCTCCAATTAGGTAACGGTTACGGGTCGGCAGCAGTAACACGGAGCTCGTGAGGTTGATGACGGTAAACGTGTTCAAACCACCTCAGTCTTCTTTCTTGGCTTACCTGGGGTATGCTTGCGATGTTGTCGCTGCGAGTGCGGACTGTCTTGTTTCAGACGAAATCGTTGTACTTAATTGGAAGAATAGTCCTCAAGCAGTAGTGGTTAAAGACTCCCATTTTCTGTTCATCGTTCACGCGCATAGTCCAGCATTCGCATGCGTATAGGAGAACAGACCGCATATCTGCACGGTAAATGCGGACCTTTGTGGAGATAGGAATATCATGTGGGGTCCATAGGCACGCCCCCCATGTTCGGTATTTGTTCTGAGAGCGCAACCCAAAAAATGCCTGCTGTGCCCTGACCTGGTCCCTGTGTTGGTCCAGCGGATCTCCTTTACGGCCCATTTAGGGGGCACACCACCCCTTCTACGAGGAGAATGACAATGAAGAAACGTGCTGCTTTTCAGCATCTTAAAAAGTAGGACTTATTTGAGCAGTCTGCCTCTGTTATGGCTTTAAAAAGGTCCTTTTCAGGAACTCAGTCTAAGCTCTGTTTGGATTATCAGTCTGCGATAGATTTGTGCGCTATTCAGAGTAGCCCGATTGCCGGGCTGAGGTTAGGTCGCTGCCTACGAGAAGAGGAGCTGTAGCTGCGGTGACTGTCCGTACCCCTCCTGCCCTCTTCTAGAACGTAGGTTAACCATGTGTGATACTTTGGCTTCTCGTCGTAGAAAGCCATTCTGGAAAAGTATAAATTGCGACGGTGGAGCTTGTCGGGGAAAGGTGTGGATAACTTCGATCTGATAAATCCTCCTTAATCTTGTGATCTGTTAATTATCGTGGAGCTGGTACTAACTGGTCTAGGTTGATCATAGGACGGAGTGTGGACCACTCAGTTTTGCCTCGGAACTC
>JAYGXS010000004.1:62643584-62658401 GCA_036362985.1 Ligula intestinalis | reverse complement strand
CATATATTTGATCTACGATCGACTTGACATCGCAGCTTTGATACCGTCAAGTGAGGAAATGGGGGGCTCAATTTGGGAAACTCGCTGCGTTTTGTCAGCATGGAACAGCCTTCTCCTCTGCGATGACGTTCTTTATCTCCAATACTCCAATACTGACCCCTGCCGTTTAGTATTACTTCACGACACGAATTACCCCATACTTTCGCGCCTTCACAGTGACCTGGGTTACGCCGACCAAGCTCGTACTGACGTTGCCGCAAGGCAGAGGCTTTGGTGTCCAAATCAACGCCGCATCATTCAGGATATCTGTAACACGTGTCCTGTTTGCACGGAGTTCAAAAACCTTAACCCTACCTATCGTGCACCACTCCAGCCCATTCAGGCTGGCTATCCTAATGAGATTGTTGGCGTAGACCTGATGGGCCCTATGTCCCCAATCGAGACAGAAAACCGCTACATTCTTTTGCTGGTCGACTTTTTCACCAAGTGGTACGAGGCAGAGCCCGTCCCGAAGGCCGACGCTGATATAGTTGAAAGCGCTATCCTTTACGAGTGGATCTGCCGTCATGGCATTCCCGAGCAACGCCTTTCAGATCGGGGTGCTCAATTTGAATCTCGTTTAATGGAAGAGCTTTGCGATCGTCTTCACATTCGGAAGTCCCGGTCTACCCCTTGGCATCCGCAGGGTCGTGGACAGGTGGAGTGCACAAATCACACACTTAAAATATTAATTCACTCGTTCGTGAACAGCTCCCCTCATCAAACTTGGGATGTTGCTTTACAGCAGTGCCTGCTCACGTACCGGTCTGCCACCCATTCGACCACGGGCCATACCCTCTTTGCTCTGATGTACGGTCGCAAGGTACGTCTGCCTCTAGATTCAAGCTGTCCCTTTCTACTACCGCCGCGTGCACGGCCCAATGATTTTGTGCGGAAGTTGCGAGACAATCTCCATCATGCACATGAGCTCGCTCGCACTTTCCTTGCTACGACCCATCAGTGAAAAAGGATTACTACGATCTTCGTGCGCATGGTGCTCCCTATCAGCCTGGTGACAAGGTTTTCTGGCACCAGGATCGACTGCCCAGTGGATCGAATGACAAGTTCGCGTCCTATTGGATTGGACTCTTTCGATGTGGTTGAAGTCCCCTCGGGGGCGCTTTGTATGCTCCGGACGTCGGA
Source organism: Ligula intestinalis (assembly GCA_036362985.1). Taxonomy (NCBI): domain Eukaryota; kingdom Metazoa; phylum Platyhelminthes; class Cestoda; order Diphyllobothriidea; family Diphyllobothriidae; genus Ligula; species Ligula intestinalis. The sequence continues at coordinate 62,657,219 of JAYGXS010000004.1, read as the reverse complement.
GGATCCGAGCGGCCCCACCTTTGCTGCTCATTTCAACAAACTTAGGCCATATGATTCGGATGATTGTCCCGGTAGGTTCGGCACCACTGACTTACCTGTTTTTCCCCTTCTTAGTCATCAGCCCCCTCCATTGACCATTCTACTCTAGCCCCCTTCCCGTGGTCACTCCTTCGTCTTCACTACCTTCCCCATTAGATCCCCTCCCGGAGCCCCCTGATCCTTTTTCGTTGATTGCTTCTCCGTCTCTCCCGCTATCCCGTACGGTCGAAATACCCCCAGACGGCGGTCCAGGCATTCCGCTCGATGCTGCAGTTTCTAAGCAGCTTGCCGATGGAAAATTGGTCCTACAGGAGGTGGCAGTGTAATTAATATTATTATTTAACATCCCCTCCATGAACTCACCCACTCTGTCTGATTGCCCTTGTAGAGACCGACGAACCAATCGGGGACAAAGGTGCTGAGGACAAGGCACGTTATTTCCCTGATTTAAGTTATATAATTCTTAGCCTGCTTTAGGCTTTGATTCTGATAAAGCTTTCTCCTTACGTTGTCCATCCGGAACTCCTATGCGAACATGACAATTATACTCTGTTTTGCTTAAATCTCTCAATATATTTAGAATCAGTAAGATCCCAAATTTTCCATAAACTTCAAAAAAATTTCAATTTTGTCTTTTTAATCCATAAAGCTGTCGTTTCCTCAAACTTTCGCTTGGTTGTTTTAGTCTTTCAGAGATGACAACACAATTTACCAAAACGCGCCAAGGATAATTGACACCTTTTGTTTTCGGGGATGCAAACAGAAGTATTTATTAGAGATAAAATATTGGCAGATCACATTAACCAGATCATAAGTACGATAAGATATTTATTTAATTTCTGAAGGTGAGTCGAATGGATCTCAGTTTGATGAGAAACCGGATGATTTCGAGAAAATGGTATTTAAAAATTCTAACGTTTTTATTTTGTTATTTAGCCAAAGCACGTACAGTAAGCTGAAAATTGACAAATTTTTTATTATTTTGATTGAAAAGGCCACACTCAAAACGCTTTGAAGATTGCACAAATTCCAATCAAGTTTCGATTAATTGTCCCGAATATTTGCAAAGGTTTCGGAGCGGAGTTAACCGCCAGCCATCGCATACCATGCCCGAGAATTTTTCCTACGATCCCTCCAACAACTCAATATGGCATATTCCCTTTAAAAAGGAATCTTCCTGCCAAAGAAGTGTTGTAAGTCACTTCACCCTTCCATGATTTTTCCTAAAAAATCAGATCTTTAATTAATATTTGATAAAATTGGATATTTTTGGTGCATTTTATTAGTTGCCAAGTCGAAAATATAGTTTTTTTAAAGTCTTATAATAAATTAGTAGACTTAGATTACACATCCCTTTAGATTTTCTGCTCGAATATCCGTCATGTTTTAAGCATTTACTACGAGCTTTTTCTACTGCAACAATATCCATTTTGTCTCTTATTATGACAAAAAGAAAATTAAGAAAACAATTTTTAACCAAAAAGTAGCTTTTTAAAGATTTATCTCAATGTTTAATCTGTGTAATACCTTGACGATTCTGCGTACCAGAAGGCTGTATCGTTTAACTTTTTAAATTGATTTTTGATTGAAATGGGGTTTCTGAATGCATCTTCGAACAATTTACAGTAAATTATTAAACATTCACAGTAAAAAGGACATTTTTTCATTCAGCATATGTAGATTTTAAGAAGAAGAATTATCGAACACTGGAATTATTATATTATTAGCATAAGCTCAGTCTAATAATAAAATTATTCCAGTGTTCGATAATCGCTCTTCTCAAAATATTCATGATCATGGGATGCGAACATTTGCCTCAATGTGTAGATTATCTTTCTTTGAACGCTTTAGCAATAAAAAGACGACTGAATAGTGCTTGACTTATGTTAAGATCTCAGAATCGGGGCACATTATTCAGTAGTCTATGAAAAGGCTTTCGGTCATGACAAATCACAAAAAAATGAATTATTACAAAGTTTGAACTTCTTATTGAGAAACACTCAAATAATGTATTGCACTCTACAGTGTACAATGGACACCTGCCTTTTAATGAAAAGACGTTGACAAAATTGTCAATGAACTATTAACTTTTTACATGTTTCATATACTGTATCAAAATTTTGTACCATCAACTTACTTTGACAAAATATTTTGTGCATTTTTGCATAAAGCATATTGTTTAATACTAAAAGCACTCAGCCGCTTACACACTTTAATGTACATGCACCCCACAGGTTTCGCAAGAGGACATTATTAACGTAATTGATTCTCTCCGAGCGGAACTTATAGCTGCGAGAAAAAAATCAGAAGCTTTTGAATTGGAGAAGAAACAAAGAAGTAGAGAAAACGAAAATGAAATTCTTGAGCAAGAGAGTTCTCTTAATTCGTTATTTCAATCTACCCGTACCAAAGACAGAGTAAGTTGCCTTGGTATAAGTGTGATACATACAGGAATTTTGATTTTCACTTATGATAAGCTCTAGAGAAAAATAAGCAGCAAGTATATTCGTTTTTATTCATAACTTTGTAAAAAGGTCAGTTAGGAAACCTGAGTACTTATTTACATCTTTCCTTCATGCAAGATATTTTGAGGGCTGATTAATAAGCAGTGCATCACCACATGTGATCATTAAAACATTTAATGCTTTCTAAGAGACACTTAATTACTAACTTGTTTGCTTATCCCGTTTCGAAATAGCTTCTATGGTTTATATTTTGGACAAAAATCTAGTTTACGCCCATAAAAAATTCGGAAGCCTAACGCAGTAGAAAAATTGCTAGTCACAAAAGCATAACTTTTCCCGACAATCATGTAAAATTGATCATTTAGTGTTTTAACCCCAATTCCTTCGTTATTGTTTTTTGAAATGCATTTAGGCATACAGCGCTGTGCCTTACGCGACTGCTGAGACTGCGCACCATTACGGAGATGATTGCGCGCGCCAATCAAACTGGGTCACTGAGGATATTCGGGAAGCACTTTTAGAAAAGCCTACGTCTGGGTAAATTTACAAATTTGGAAATTCATACAGCGGACTCACAATTACCTTGTAAATAGGTATTTGTAAAGATATGAGTATGCACGTATTACGGTTTGGTATTCATGCACTTTTAAACTGATTTCAGAATTATAATACTAACTTATGACCAAATTTTGTATGTTAATTACATATCGGGTGAAGTTCTTACACCTTTAGTGTTTTACGTAATACATGAATTCAGATGCTACAATGTCTTAAAAACTTTTGAAATTTTTCCCATCAATTTTTCATCGTGAGACACTATCTCTTAAATCCATTGAATCACGCAGGCGAAAGAGAATTAAGCCTTAAAAAGAAATTAAAAAGCGTTTAATTCAAGCATTCCAAACCAAAGGAAACATTCTAAACTAAATTTAATGTTTTTAACTGAAGAGCATTAAATACCAGAAGGTTGAAGCGGAAAACAAAAGCTTTGATTTATATACTGAAATTCAAAACCTATAAATCAGAAAAATCGGGTTGTAACTACACTCGATATATACGTTAACTCACTGTCATGCATTAAGGATTAATTTGTCACAAGTTATCTTCTAATTTCAATCACATACTGCATAATTAATGTGACAAAATTGACTGGCTTAGAACAGCACCGTTTGCAAATGTGAGTGTGATCAGTTTTAAATTATATATACTCTTCTTTAGAAACATCAAACCAACATATGTGATGGAAAACCCAGAGGCCACTGAAGAGCAACCGCTTAAAATTGTTGTCCAGCATTCGGATCTTCCTGAAAAGTTCCGGTATCGAAACGACCAACAACAAGATTATTTGGTAGAGTTGGGAGAAAACTTAGCAGAAGTTGATAAAAAGGCTGCGGTGAGAAAACAGTTGAATTCCTTTACCACTCATTTAAATCCTTTTCTTTCTTCTCCATGATGCGTCTGGATAGAAATTAAAAATAAGACATCCGAAAGGCCGCTTTTACTCAATCCTACTTTAGAAATTCCATTAAATATGTTTTTCATCAACTGCCAACCTGTTTTTTAGAAGTATGTTTTGGTGTGGTGGGGAATGTTTACTTAAATCAGATGCGTAAGACATAAAAGGCGGTATATGCAGGACTGTAGGTTGCTTTGCCTCTCAAAGGAGTTTTGAAGAACGGTTCACATATAAATGAAGCAAACTGACGCATTTAAAGTAAACTAGTATGTTTATTATCATAACCGCTGCTTTTTTCATCGGTTATTTCGTCACTGATGGGGAAAATAAAGTTGCCTACTGTCTATGCAACTACGAACGTCGTCTATATTTGACCGGCCTAATTTTTATGCAAGTTGATAAACGAACATATCAGACTAACCCATTTAACGCAGCTAGAGTCCACTGATTCACCCATAAATTTACTCGAATTAGCCGCTGCGTCTGACCATAACTAATTATTCGTCGGCATAAACATCGTATTATTGTTAAGCAATTGCGATGACAATGTTACTTATTCAAACGAGCAAGCGGATCGTGTGCAGTTGATCATACTGAATGCCAGTTTTTTATAAGAATTTGACAGTGTTTTGTATTGAGTAGCCACATAAAAGTCCTGAAGAACCGACCATAAAGCCGATAGAATGCTGGTCTACTAAACAACACCTTACATTTGATTTTGCACCTGAAAATCTAATAGGTTATAGAAATCAATGAAAAAATCCAAATACGTAACTGGGCATTTTTAAAGAATGTATCTTTTAAAGACGGTTAGGAGTGCAGTCAGTCAAAACCTGAAATCCTGAAGTAAGTAAAATATCTTCCGATTATGTTGCACGATCCTTAATATTAAAACCCTTCTTAAGTAATATTTTAGAAGGAAAAAACACTTCAGAATTTCTATTAAGATTCCTTTGATTGCACATAAAATGTTCTTAAATATCCCTTTCCATTCGAAAAAAATTCAGAATTTCGATTGATATTGCATGAGATAGCTTCTCTACTGTAGATATAAGCAATTTTTTAGGTTGATCGACATAACGCGATCAGCTGAAGCCATTGTCAGCTTATTTGTGAGCGTTTTTGCAGGCGCCTTCCTAAGACGCGGTTCTAAGATGACTGAGCCCAGTGGTTCAAGGGAAAGGGATCAGTACACATCAAGGAGGTGTACTTTACTATAACGCCTCTCATTCTCATCGAAAAATCAGGCTTGCAACATCCTACGAAACAATCTTCGAAACCGTTATCCCTTGTTCGCACTGTCTTTCCATTCAATGAATCTGCTAAATAATGAAGGATTTTCCCAAATACAGTACACGGTTCAATGGCAACGTAGGCCAGATGTCCAGAGTTAGACAGTTTGGCATTCAACCAAGTGAAAATGAAGGCTGTATATTTGAATATCTCCAGTTTGCGTGCGTCACTCTGCCCTAGAACATCAATGCCTATCGCGTAATTTACAACAACACACTTTTGGTAACAGTGCAAGTTGCCGCATAGGCTTATGGTTTCAGTTAGCCAGATTGCCATGATTTCTTCTTACCTCATGTGGAGGAGGGATAAAAAATGTTCAAAAGCATCATCGCTGTGGTTTCGCATACTCATTTGGATCACAACATGCTTAAAACAATCACTACCATGTGACTAGCAGATAATGTACACTGCGCGTAAAACTACGGAAATAGTAAATTCAGGGCAACACACTACCTGACCGAAATCAACGAGAGTAGCAGTGGACCTTTGAAGTCGAAGAAGCCACCTTAGCCAGGAGTGCGAGCATGTCTTCTTTCTGCCTCTTCGGTATCTGTTTAAGTACAGGTTGAGAGTTTGCAAAAATACATTCATAACTACTTTGGTCCAATGTACAAGTGCCACACCGGAGAAGACGATTGAATAAATTGCCAAGATCAATGCTATCAGTTATGTGTAGTGGGACCTCTGCACTAATTCTAGTCTGCAAGGTTTCTCAAGGTTATGCATAAGGGATTTTTGATTCGCCGCTGCCCTCTACAACTGTTGCTTATTTCGTTGCCGCTTTTATCTCTGATGGTCTTCAGTAAGAGTTCGAAAGTTCATGCTATGATATGATTCCATCGAATAAAAGTCTTCCGCTTCTCTAATAATTTACTTAAATAAAAGTAAAACTGCGAACAATCACATCTTCCACTGTTTCATGAATCAGTGCACCGAAGACCGAGCCAAGTCCTTGGGGTTAAAATTAACAGTTTCTCGGAAACAATCACATTTAAATTTATATGCAGTTAATCCAATTCAGTTACTATGAGGCACAACTTGAACCACTTGTATTTGTTCTTACAAAGTACGCTTCCGTCGAAGTAGCCAGCATAATGAGATGACTTTACTAGCTCATAATTTAATATCGAGACAATAACCGTTAACATGAACAAAAAATGCCTCCTAGCGATAGTTTAACCGTTATATTCAATAGTTTCTCCTGTGCGTCCCACCGTGAAGTGGCGCAGGAACGGTGACTTGTGAAGGGATAACGGTAGAATGAGCATAAACTTACGATGCAACTACCGTACTTTCTCCTAACCCAATATCCTAATCCTTATTCTCTTCCTCCTCCGCCATCTGGGCCCAGTGTCATGACTAAGTTAAGAATATCGGAGCCGAGAGAGTGCGCGGGTGGCTGGTGTGGCCAGATGCGCCCCTAAGAGTGCTGCCACACCTGTCTCGGATTCCGGAGAATGAGAATGCTATATAAACCACATTAAGGCCTGACTCTCGGTCCACCAGTAGGTTACTCCACACAACACGCCGCACACTGGGTTGACTAGGCGGTCCAAGTTATTCCTTTAATTGATAAGCTTCCAAGTAAGCGCTTTTAAAGCACCAGGATAACTTCAAGTGTCACAGAATACTATTTATTTATAGAACTCCGTCTAATCAGAGACCGGCAGGCTAGCATCGGTTTCGATCGAAGGCTCTCTTTGATTTTAATCAGGTTAATTTCAAGAAACGCACAATTTCCAGTTCGAAATGCTTTACTCAGTCGAAAGGCAAGAATGCCATGATTCATCCACGAAGAAACCTCTTCTGAACCCTTAACTAATAACCCCAGGAGTCTAGGACTTGTAAAGTGGTTTTGAGAATGCTTAGCCAAATAATGATAAAAAACCTCTAGTTTCCATCAATCAAAACTCTCGCCGGGTCTTTAAGGGCACTCAAAAGACTTCCAATAACTGGCAAAAGAAGTTAGGAACTTGTTGGTATTGAAATATTGTTGAACCGTGATGCTTACGAGATTTCCCTTACTTTGGTGACATACTTCATTACCATTTTGTTTTCACTACTTCTGCACGTTTGGGCGAAAGCTAGGTTTACCCTGAAGCCGCATCATGCTAACACATAATTATTTTCTAGAGTCAAAGTTTATTCCTTTTTCCAGGATAGGACATCCGCAATCGTACAGAAGCTCCAAGCCCTAGAACAGGCCCTTCAGAAGTCCGAGAGAAACGAGCCTCAAACTCAGAGAGAACGTGACCCTCCACAGAAGGCGCGACCAGACCAGTCGCCCCGCGTAGATGCCCTGCAGGTAACGAAGGCAGCCCTTTTGTTTCTTCAATCTGGCTCCTGTTAAAAAAGCCTTAACACTGGACTAGCTGGATAAAGTCAACTTGCTGCAGTCTTTTTCATCCACCGAAAGTATACTAATTTTTCCTCATATATAACCCCTTTTGATCTTGGCCTCTTATATCAGGCGGACAGATCTAGGAAACAGTACGAAGAGTTATATGGGGCGGCTGTGGAAGCCCTTGAGCTTGGAAAGCATATTCTCAAGGACGTGGACGAGATGGCATTCAACAGTTTGTTTACGACTGGCCACCGGGGGGTTCATGCACTGCCCTCAATAATCTTCTGCCTCTATTCTGCTATTCGAGTAAGTTGTCAATCAGTTTCTTTCCTGCTTAATTAGCGTTTTCAACGTTTCTTAAGCTGATTTTGCTTCTTGTTTTCGCAGATTTTCTCTTCTGTTTTCACTCAGTTTCTCCTAACATATTTTCTTTCCCAGGCTTCCTTTTTGTCATCTTCAATGAAAACTGAATTCTGTCCATCTCTAGTCTTGTTACTTTCACGTTTCAGTGGTGTTCCGCTTCTTAAACAAACCTTGTTACCTGGTCTTGGCATAATGTTCTACCAAACCATTCCTTTCGGGAACTGACCAAAGTAGGCAGATATTACATTCTGCATCTCATTAAAAGAAAAGGAGCTTCACGAATCAAGAAGACTTGGCAACTGCCTTCTCCCCATGCATCATTAAGTATTGTGCCAGAGGTCCTTATACGTCGCGTTCATAGAATTATTGGATTCGCACAAGAGCTACGCAGCCAATGACTTTCAATCACGCTTAATATACAAGATCTGCAACCGTTCTTCAGTTTTATTGCAGTTTACTGAGCATGATCCCATTAAACTACGAGTGAATATCGCAAGCATTTGCGTTTGAACGGAAACAATTTGTCGTCAGTTATAGGGAAGAAAGAACCACGAAATTCCTGTTCGGCAATTTATTGGCAGAGACATAGGGGACTGGCCTTAATCAAAGTCTAACGGCAAAATAAATGGCCTCTTGGGCCTGATGAGGTAATAGTTATTGCCTCCGAAACGGTTGTAACTGGATATCTTTGTAAACAAGAAACGATGCCAGTGCCATTAACTGACAGGTGTTGCCTGCCCCCTGGGACGATCTTACATACCTTTAAGCACAAACATACGACCTTAAATGGGTGCGCCTGAGTAGATGCAGGGCTATGATCATCTTCGAAAAACCATTCTACCTAAAATAACTGCAATTAATAGCTGAACGATGAGCCAGGTATCAATTATTTTGCTGGACCATAGGCAACGCATTTTAGGTAATGTGATCCAAGGTTATTGCGTCGAGAGGAGAAACCCTCCTATAACAAACAAATACAACAACAGAAAATATGTCCAGCCGACTGTGATGCCATCTGCGGGTTCGTCAATCTGAACTAAAGGGCCCAGAAGTTAGGCAGATGCGCGAATTGAATCTCCCAACGTAATACAGATGCCCTTGACCTAAAGTCCAGGAGGAGTTCATATCCCAATGATCTCAACTTAAAATTGCCGATCACCATAATAAAAACCTTAAACCTAAACCTACATTTATTTTGACTCTAAATCAATCCTATTCTCAGCCATAACCTAACTCCAGAACTTAACTATAATCTACGCTTACAAGACGGGATTGGCGGTGAGGCGCATTCATTAGAGGCCAGCAGAAGAGTAAACAACACGATCTGACGATGGAAACGAGAATGTTTTCGAAACTTCAGCCTACTTACAACTTGTTCTTAATACTTGTCCGCTATTCATCTTCCTCTTCTGGGGATTATGAAAGCGAACTTATATCAGGACCCTGAATCTTTGCGCATATTAGCATATATTTAACTCAGGAATTGGAGTGAAGCACTCATTTTATTTCTGCTTTTAGACCCTGAGATCGGACTTGGCGTCCAAAACGGCAAAATATCAGCAGTCAGCCGAAGTTATAAAAAACATCAAGGAGGAAATACTGTCAGACAAATCGAAAATGGCGTCCGATTTCGATAAGAGGTAGCTTGAGAAATTGTCTAACATCCTCTTTGTGCATTTTTATTTTGCTTCGGTGGACACTGCTTCTACCCTTTGTGGTTTTGATAATCAAAAACCCACAAATACAGTCTACTGTACATAGGTTTTGCATTCACATACACATACCTTCCGCAAACTCCGTGATGAGGCATGAACAAAAATATCGAAGAAGCAACTGCCTCGGAAAATATTCTGTCTTCCATTCACCTCCCAGTCCACGAATTTCCAAAATCAGCAGTAGTCCACAATGTCCAATTAATATGTGTATGCTCTTGAAGGGCCTGTGTTTCCTCTCTTTCCAGTTGCACCGAGAGCTCCGCAAGGCACCTTATAATGGCCGAAATTATTTCTACTTCGTTTAGCCTATTTACTCGGCATCATATAAGCTACTGTACTCTTTTCAACTCCTAAAAATATGACGTAGAAAGTACATAGCGTAAGTCCCATATGGCGGCTCGTCACCAAGCAAACTATTATTTAGAAACCGTGCAATATCCGAGTTTTGGCACGCGCCAAACAGGGTTTGGCTGAAAAAGTCACGGAGAAACAGTGTTCATCGATCTGTCAGGGTTACGGAATAACATTCGGGTTCAAACCTCGGGTCCGTCCAGCTTTATCCGAGGTATTCCTGGCTAATAACCTGGAGACGACAGTTTACATCTTCTTCGATTTTTCGATGAGAATATGGCCCCTGACCTGCGATGACTGACTTTGAAGGAGTTCATACTTTGTCACATCTAAACTCGACATGAAACTTTCTTTACATGACCTTTGTACTGATGGCCATTCAACCTAACTATATGCATATCTATGCTCATTTAGATTCAAGGAAGAGAAGTCCCGGATGCATTCTGAGCTAGCTGCCGCCATCCAGCGTGCTGAACTGGCTACTCAAGAAGCTCGAACCATCAGCGAACGAGCAAATAAGGCTCGGGAAAGTCTTCAGCAGGAGCTAGTTGAGAAGAATAGGACGATTTCTGAGCTAAAGAGAGCCTCTGCGGACGAAAACACGAAGTTAAACGTACGCTTATTGCTTAACTTGGCGATGGTTATGAGTATCTCTTGCGAATACAAGTCAACAGCATATCGTTTCAGGATGACATTTCCTCCGACTAAAAACTGCTGTTACGCGATTGCATCTATAATATCTACCGCTAAGACGTCTTGGCTGGATGTGATATGCATGACTTTTGGGTAATAAACAGCCTATGGTCTATGGCGTCATGTCACTAAACTTGATTACTCATACAGTTTATAATAGAGCATAGTTAAGTGATATGAATGTTCTGGATACTGTCTGAATAGCGGGCTGATTATACGCAGCTTGGCTGTCTTCAATGTGCGTTTCACCACGAAGCGGCATGCCACACACTCTGCGATATCGTGAAGTATAATCCTGCTTCTGAGAGCTAGACAATTGAACCTCGGAATCATGATTGAAATTCCTAAACTGAACATGCTTCCAGGAACCATCTACAAGCCAGGTGGCTCTGTGCCAAATTTCACATAAACTGGGATAAGGATTACGGTTAGAGTAAAATATGGGCTAGGCGAGGCGACGATCACACCTCACCGTAGATAAAAGAAACCTGGATTTTTAGCGACTGCTCGGTCAACCGTCACATCAGTCTACCTATCCCCTATCTGGTTTTACGAAGCCCCTTATTAGGAGACCGGCACGGCATGGAAGAACGACGTCCGCTAACTATCTCCGCGACGATTGAGTGCGACAATGAAACAAGCCAGGATGACAAACGGGCCGAAGCGGCATCACGGGCGGTCAATTGGGTTGAAATCAGTGGTTACACAAAGGCCAGTGAGATGCGGGTCAGACGTAGCCGGTATTGGCGGGCTACGCTTAGGGCGAAGGGCGACATATAATGAGGTCTGTGAGCCTGAGTGTCCAGCCTTTGAAGACAGGCAGATGAAATCCCTACCAACAACGTCAGACAAAGGAAAAACTCGCTCGGCGAACATTCCTTCTTTTAGCCAACTGTGGGTTTAGGGTAGGGTTGCAGTTACGATTAGGACTATGGTTTTGGTTTATGTTAGGGCTAGTTTTATACTCAGTATACGGGAATTCTTATCCGTTCTGGACTGACGTGCACTGTTGCGTTTATTACTTGGGTGGGGGTTCCTTTTCCCTTGTACCATTTAGGGGGCCGCTTAAGTAATCCTTTCCAAAATGACGTCAGCTAACCTTGCCTGAAAAGTCTGTTCTGCTTGTTTGATTTGAATACTCTACCGAAACCGGCTAGTGAAGAACACGTGACTTGATGGTAGTCAGTACGAATAAAGTAGCTCAAGTTCAAGCCAGAAGTCTTTCGCGGCTAGGATCGGAGCACAGGCGACTGACAGGGCGGACTAGGCCAACATTTAATTTCAAAACGTTTGTTCGTTTTCAATTGTTTGCCAACAGGAAGAGGTGCGCTGCGGGGACAAAACACGAATCAGGCTGGTTCAAGGCACGGTGCGAACCCCTAACTATTGTTGTACAGGTGTGTGGTGGCGTGCCATGCACCCGAAGGGCGTCACGTTGCAACAGCAGTCGCGCCAAATCCCATTACTCGTGGATTGACAATTTCAGAATTTCGGTTGAGAGCAGGATGACGGTATGGCCGCCGAACCAGGGCACGGGAATAGGAAAGCCTCGCCCACCTAGAACAGGCGGTCTTGCGATAAGTTCCATGTCTTAATCCAAACACCAACAATACAATGAAACTGTAACCTCGATATTAACCTTTGCTATACCCGAAATTAGTGACAGCCTGGTTTCGGGCTCAGTACGCATAATTTGCATAAATAGAATGCGGCGAGGTTCATATCGGATATATGTCCCCTTCCTAAAATTAAGTCAAACGAAGCGCCTACGTATTTCGTTTCAATGCGTGCACCTAAACGCATAAAAGTAAGGGTGACTTGTATGGCCACCCAAAAAGGAGACGAGAAGAGGAACGACCTGCCCACCTTAAATATTTAGCCTTTCAATAAGTTTCGGGAAGGACAGTTATTCCGTGCATTCATCCTAACACTAATGCTAACATAAATCTAAACTGTAGCCTTAATCTCAAACCTCACCTTACCATAAACTTAAACTCTACAGCCGACACAAACCTCAACATTAACTCTTAACATAATCCTAAGGCTAACTGTAAACTTAACCCTAACCCTCACCTTGATCCTTAAACTAAGTTTCGGGATTTTGTCGCAAAACCACTTGTATTGTGGGCGGTTCCATTCCCTATGTCCTATTTACGTGACCATTGAAGTCATCCTTACCAATACATCAACTGTAACTCTGTTAGCTAGCTGAAGAATTTACTAGTAGATTAAAGACAACAACCAAAAAGTTGCTGGCCTGAAAAAGAAGAGAAAGCTGTTGTCAGTTTGACGTATCCCAGTGGAACGTACGCACTGAAATATTATCTGGTGATTGACTTTTCGAAATCAGTAATGCTACTTCAACCGGGGGCTGACATTCGTCTTGCCATTATCTCTAGGCAAATATTGTTACACTGGAGGCTAAAATACATGCCCTGGAAACGTCTCTAGAGGAATCCCGACGTGAGACCACTCGAGTGAAAACCGAACGAGACGAGGCAACGAAGCACTACTCATCATTGACTGCCAAGCTGGAAGCAAGAGAGGTAAATACTTAAAATGACTACATGCCATAGCTGCCTGCGCTATAGTTTTGTTTAAACCTACAGGATGCTTTCCTTTTTATCAATCAAAGTTATATAGAATAAGTAAGAATATTTGCGAGGAAGTTTGTGTTTCTACCAGTCAAATCAGAGATTTAAGATGATCCTGACCATCAATCAGATTGCGTAGAACATCAACAGCACAAGGTGAATTTAAACAGACGGGATGTCTCGATAGCGAAGTTTTAGCATCGGATTTAAATGTAAAGCCTTTCAAAATTTGGAATTGCGTAATTTATTTGTTATGAGGGAAGGTAACCCTATTGATATTTAGTCAAAACTAATTTCTCTGTATTACTTTCTATAACCTATG
>JAYGXS010000004.1:62603579-62643184 GCA_036362985.1 Ligula intestinalis | reverse complement strand
TCATCATCATCATCATCATCATCATCATCATCATCATCATCATCATCATCATCATCATCATCATCATCATCATCATCATCATCATCATCATCATCATCATCATCATCATCATCATCATCATCATCATCATCTGAGTTCTTTTACTTGTTGAGCACAGTAATTTAGAATACCCACGTGAAAGTGCGCGCCTTTATCGGTCAAAAGCGAAGATCTAGCTGGCAGTGGGTATCAGACTGTGCGCATAGTACATAAACAGCGCAATATGGATTCAAACTGCCGGGATATGTTCATAGCAAATTCGGAGTGTCCGAACCCCTTTCATTCAACCCTAATCGGAGCAGCGAAACGAAAATTTGTTCAGATCGTGTATCGTGTGTGCCTAGGAGCAAACTTTGATCTCATCTTCTCACCTGAAGTATTCAGTTGGGGTGTTGACGATCTTGTAGTATCTCGCCTGTCTGTCTCAATTTCCTACCCCTTTGGTATTTGCGGTGAATCCTCAGTTCCAACATTTCAATGTGAGTTGCGGTCTACGTTGATTTAACAGTTCGAACGATGGACTTTTTGTCGGACAGCGCTGAATTTCACATGAAACCCCATCAAAATCCAAAGTTTCCCGAAGACAATGGATAACCAAACCTTCAGCCTAAGCGCTCTATCCTGCGAGAGGAGATGCTAACTAAAAAACTTAGCTTCGAATAAGATATACTTCCCGGCTTATATTTATAATTGTAAAACAGAGGGCTTTTTTTTCAGCCGCCGGGTACACAATACTGACAACACAAATACTAGCTAAAAGGCCGATATGCTGCCGTAGCATGACAAAGCTCCAATGAATTTTAAAGAAAGCGAAATATGCTTCATTTTGAACGTAAATATCGAAAATTTTCAGCATGAAATGACTTCATTCATGGAGAGCAAGGGATAAGGTAAGGTAAAAGGCCATTTAATACTAAAAGTTTAAAGGTTTATACGATATCTACATCTGTTATGGAGATATGTGGGCTTTCAATTTCTGAATTTCTGTTCCTTCGCACGTAAGGTAACGTGCTAAGGATGGGGGAATAGAGTGGTGATATGCCGACGCATGGCAAGACATATGAGGGAAACTTTGGCGCATATTACAGGAAGACTTCGCGGCCATTAGTTAAGAAGGGAGAAGGTGAGCCACTTCATTGAGAATGCGATCAGCAAATTGCTTGACCGTTATAAAGTGTCGCTGCATTTTAATACCAGCAAATATAGCATCGAAAACACCGGCAGCTGAAGACAGCATTCGGAGGATACTTTAAAAAAGGTAAAGTCTTTCTTAAATAAAGCTGGAAAAGTAACTGGAGAGGAGTAAAGAGTGAGATGGAGAATGCAGGCATCTATAAATTGCCAGATTAAGGCAATCGGTATGCTAAATGAACGCAAGCGGTGGATATAATATAACAGTTTACGGATTTTGGGCTTTTTTCTAAAGGAAAAGAAAAAGTCAACATTCATTTTAGCTGTAAAACATGAGAACCTTCCTATTCTCAGTACGCTGATTTCAATTTATTCTTATCCAACTGCATTTAACCACGTAAATAGCCTCACTGTATATATAGCAAATCTCTTACATTAAGCGTCGTCTACTTTTAGGAGCGCATCCACACACTGGAAAATGATTTACTGGATAAAAAGGACAGGTGGCGCAATACTGAGCGGAAACTCCAGGAGGCAACGGACGCGCTGAACCGCCTCTACGAAGTGACCACACAGGCCACCAAAACAACAACTGACATTAATTCCCTCCTAGAAAAGTTCGGTCACAGAACGAAAAAGGAACCCGGTGTGGAAGAAGCAGCATCACCAAAAAGGCCCCCAAGTCCATTGGAAGTAGTAAAAAAACTGTGCACTGAGGTATGTCCCAAAATTAGTTATCCACATTCTTTAAATAGCCTCACTTCGAGTCGCTGAGCATGCGTAATAGCATATAGAAATCGGCACATTGGTTTCATACAATACGCAAGAAGAAGCAACATAATTTTACAACAGTAGAGATATTTATGCACATGGAAGCGTTAACTCGGCAAACCAGCATTATTTTGAAGCGAGCAGCCAGCAGGTCATCAGGTCTGCGGGCACAACCTTGAGTAATAGACAGGCGAGTGTGACGCTCACGGCCAGTAGGTACTTCAAAAAGCCTCCATGCTAAAAAGTCAATAAATGCTGCATTCGGTGACTTTGATAAAACAAAATTAGTGGTCACATCTCACGGCGATTGTTTCAAGATGCATACTGAAAGAAATTCTTGCAGTGCATGCAAAACAATAATGGGAACAGGCAGTAGGATATTATCGACAAAGACAAGGAAGACTAGGATGACCATTTACGGCTTATTAGCCGTTTTAAGTCAGTCATACCCGACACAAGTTTTTCTTGTTGCCCCCGAAAAAGTAGTGCCCTACTCAAGTTTTGAACCTGCGACCTTGTTAGTTAGAAGTCCAACGCTTTAACCACTGCGCCACGAGCTGGCCGCCTTATCGGTTTTTAAACGGGAATATGCAGTGTCAGATAGGCGTACACCGATAACTTAGAGAACACACTCGTCCGTCCATGGTGCCTTTCGCAGCTCATACTCGAGCCGAAATTCAAACTTACACTCGAGCCAACGCTGCAAGGCGGCTAATGATATTGGCAGAAGGAGATTACCGATAAAGACTCGGGTGTGAGCTGCAGAAAGCACCAAGGGCGGACAAGTGTGCCCTTCAAGTGATCGGTGAACGCCTATCTGCCAAATTATGAGACTATCTTTTATCAAAGAGAAATTTACGGCTCTTTACTTTTTAACCGCACCATAAACTATAACATTCTGTCAGCTAGAGAAGTTTTCGGGAAGGGGAAATTTTTAGCATCTCAGGGACTCTTGCCACCTCGCTGGTGGGCTGATTTTGGTTTCTCAAGTTCACATTGTACCCCGTTAACGTAACACGTAAGATTCTTCTCTTCATATTACAAACTCTTAAGGAGCATTGCCTTCATATAAGTCTTCTAGCAAACTACCGGAAACAATAAACTAAAACGACCCGGTCACAGGAAATATGCCCAGGATTCAGGCTACAGGGCTCGGTATGAGTGGGTTTTTCGTGTAAGTGAGCGTCTCGTAGCAGCTTAAAAACACCCCATTTCTGATTTCTTTTCGCTAATAGTTAAAGCGACGGTGAAAGAAAAAAATGCTATAACACTGAACCTTTTGAAGTAACAATTACACGTACCATTTTCTGAAAAATAATTTTACCCACCTCTGTGTATCCCGATCTAAAAAAATCGAAGGCCTAATGCCATGCTTCAGTCTTCCAGACTGGTCACCGAACACCGACACCTGATTGCCCAGAAAAATTCCCTCACGACTGAAATGGAGAAACAAGCCAAACTGATGAAAGATTCCCAGAGTACAATTAACAAACTGCGATCACAAATCGGCGCAATTGAACGAGAACGCGCCGGTATCACTAATACCCTTGGTAAGATCCTTTCGTATCGAGCTACCCTAGCAGCGCTCTGAACATCCGCTTACCCAGACAACTTTTAGTTTATTATTCAGATCCCTATAGGCTATTACAGCATGAAGGGGGAAGAGGAACACCCACTTAGGTAATTAAAGGAGGGATACATATTTCGATGTGCTAGCCCTAACACGAAACCAACATAGACCTAAACAGTAGCCCTACTCTAAACGTCTATCCTAGCGTAAACCATAATCATTCAGTCAGCACGGATTCAATCTTAAATGTAAACTCAACCCTAAATTACCTTGACACCTATCTTAACCCGAACCTTAAACCTAAATCTCAACTTAACTCAAACCATAAACCGAACTAATTTCTCTGGAATTTGGCGCGATGATACTTGTCTTGCTTATGCTTCCCTTTTTCGGAGGCCATATACATAAGTCATCCTTATTGTACACTACTGCGCTGTAGTAAATAAATTACACCCTACAAAGGACATGGGTACGACTTCCGTTAAACAAAACTTTAATCTAGCATAGGTTAGATTGCTAGATGTCAAACACAGATACCTTGACTCAGATTTCTGGTTGGATGCCTCAGTCCTCTTCAGGTCTGCGGATCAAGGGATGAACTAGTCACCAAATTTGGCGGATTTCTCCTACATTTAATAAATATGTGCTACTCAAATGTAGTAAGTAAGACTATACCAAACTAAAATTTAGGCGGTGACGGACTTCGCGTATAAAAGTCCTGTAAAGGATGAGCCTTGAAAATCTCTCTGTCAAAATGCGTTTAAAATCATGGCTTTGAAGATTGCTACCTGTTGGGCACTACCTCGGCCCTCCTCAGAACTGACAATCTGGCTGCAACGGTTCCTCCTTAATGTGGCCTCTATGAAATTCACGCATGTTAGATCCAAGCCGCCGTTATGGTCTATGTAGTGGAGACCAGGTCCTGGCTTCTATGAAATAGCAGTGGCAGTTACTCTTATGCAATTGTGAAGCAGGTTCAAGTGGCATCCAAGCAGTGTGTTGTATTTCCTGAGCTTGAATCTTCTATTGCGGCCCATGTTGCGTCGGCCGGGGAGGTGGTGTGTTGAAGTGGCCCTAAGGCTGCCGCGACTATCTGCACGCGACGCATGCGTGACTGAAGTCTATCAAAGGTCGGCAAGTTAGCGAGTCGGTAAGCGCTTCCTGCGAAGTCGCATGAATTTGAGGCAGTGAGCATTAGACAAGGAAATTGGACAGCAATGTTGGATCTCTGCCACGGAACGACGACCTTAACCAAACGAATGATTCTGCAATTTTTAAATAACCGTCCCCTGAAAGAAGTTAAAAGCTGTGTAAATCGGTGGTTTGTGATTGCCCATGGCCCTTGGCTCAAGAACTAGTTGCAGACGCAAACTGTCCTCGTAGGCCGCGCCACGAAGCAGGAATAATTTTCATCCAGTGACAAACGGCTAACTTATTCAGTAAGGCCAATTCAAAGGTCCTTATTTCTACACCTTTGATTTCAGAACTTAAACAGACCCAATTACAAAGAATCTCAAAGGAGCGGGATTACTTCTTACAGCTACTCAACAAGAAGACCGAGGAGGTAGCTGCACTGAAAGCTACGCAAGCGAAAACGCCCGAGCCCGTCAGTTCACCCCCCATTAATACTTGAAATTATTCCAAGTTGACAACCAGAATGTTTGTCGCTTCTTGCAAATTTTCGCAAGTTTGTGTTTTTGAATTATTTTTTTCTAGACGTACGGCCCAATTGTAGGTCAAAAAAATTAACTTAGGCTACCGCTACTTTGAGCTCAGTCTCTAGTTGGTACTTTGCCCTCTACTCTTAGGATAAGCATCAAATCGGTTATTCAAGTCATCGTTACATGTTGAATATTCTTGTTTGTAGCATGTTTTTAGTTGTCTCTGAAATGGTAGTGATACATGGCGATGTTCTTTCATTCGCTTATATATTCTTAAGTAGGATACTAGCTTTCTTGTTACTGGTGTAGTTATCTAAGTAATCGTTGTGCTTAGATCACTACAAACATCAGGGTGAATCTCAGGTTGGAGGTATATGACAGAAATCACCAGAATGTGGGCTTTATTGTGTACGGAACCCTGCGTTGCTGTCTCAGACAGCAGAAATGGCCGCTGGCAAAGCCAGGGCTGGTTTTGACAGCGTCCAGTCGCGCCCGAGGGTGTGTGTGTGTGATGTGAAAGAGGTGATGATGACAGCTGCTTTTACATGACTGCGAAGCGAGTTCAAGTGGTTTGCTATTGGTTAGCTATTGCCCGAAGGGGGCGTCGACTGTAGGAGGCCTCTGCTGCATGGCCACAGGATGACATGCTTAAGTGACCTTGAGAAACTGTGACTACTTGGGAACGCGTGTGCGTGCGCTCATGTGTTTGGTCAAACTGAGGTCAACTGTGGGGGCGCCTTGCTTGGCGGAACGCCTGCGTGATTGTTTTGGTCATCAGGCTACCGAAGGACAGGGCACACTGGTGCAGCTGTTATCGGTTAGTCCAAAGCAACTGCGAGGTCATCCTTCGGGGGATGGGCATCGCATGAGGAATCGTCAAACTTGAAAATATGGCCGGGTCCCGTCGAGTGAGCTGCAACCTGGGAGTTGGCGTCTTTCTTTCTCACCGCCACTGCATGCTCGGCAATTCGCGTCCATAGTAATCTCTCGGTTATTCCGACGTAGATGCTTTGTCCACAACTGCACCAGATCCGGTAAACGACTCAAGACGTTTCCTGCAGTGGCAGTGGGTCTTTCGGCCTCATGACACGGCGCCTGATGGTTGCTTCTGGCCTGTGCGCAACTCCAACTCCAAGGGGCGTGAGAAGACGGCTGATCGCTTCAGCAATATTTTTAACGTACGGAGGAGCTCGCCAAACGTTTGGACTAGTTTAACGTGACTTCTTCTGTTGTTTGCGCATGCATTTGTTGACAAATTGCGCGGGTAACTATTTACTATGAGTACCCGTCGAACATATTGTAATTCTGCAACTTTGTCGTCCGCTTCGCTGCAATGCGTTTCAACGTGCCGGAATAGCGCTCTTACGCAGCTGCATTTGTGACCAATCGGGTGGTTGCTGTTTTAGTTCAGGACTTGCATAGTGTTGGTTGCTTTCCTGAACACTTTAGTTTTTAGGCCTACATCGTCTTCGCGGCAAATGAGGACAAAAATGATTGGCGCGTTGAGCTTCCAACCGGTAGGACTCTAAGTATGGTTTGTACTCTGATATCTACTACAATCAGACTGAATCTAAGATGAGAGTCACCAGAATGAGGGTTTTATTGGGCATAGAAACCTATGTTGTTTTCTCAATCAGAAATGGCCGCAGGCGAACCCAGGGCTGGTGTTGACTGCGTCCAGTCGCACCCGAGAGTGTCTGAGTGTGTGTGTGATGTGAAAGAGGTGATGATGACAGCTGCTTTTACCTGACTGTGAAACGAATTCAGATGGTCTGCCATTAGTGTGTTGTAATTGCCAGAAGAGGCTGTCGATCGTAGAGGCCGCTTGCTGCGTGGCCGTAGGGTGGTATGTTGAAGTGGCCCTTGAGAAACTGTGACTAGTTATTCATGCGTGTGCGCGCCTGTGTGCGCACGTGTGTATAACTGAATATCGGTCAAAAGGTCTTCAGGTCCGCGGGTGGGAAAAGCCGCCTGCTAAGACACATGACGTTAGAGGCTGCGGGCACTGAGCAAGGAAGGAGATAGCATTTTTGGCCATCTGCCACACTGGCACACCTTAATGCACTACAAAAATACTTGACATTGGTCAACCCTCTGGAACTGAGTTTAGGTAATTGCAAGGGATTTGATCGCATTTTCACAGTGAAAGACAACCAGTTTCCCTATTGACAGCTGTATTAAAACGAAAGGAAGGTAGAGTCCGCAGTGGCTGGGAGAAAGGCAACTGGTGATATCGGCCAAACTCTGTCGAACCATGAACCTTTTAGGGACTAGTTGGCGCCCTTAACCGTGGGCCTATTGGGCCAGAGCGTTCGAGCGAAGAAAAAGCTTACTGACTAAGATGGCGTTCTGTATGACAGAGATTTTTGCTGTAGGCGGCTGCAGCTACTGTAGAAATAGCTGTAAGGTTTTGAGTGTGAATACTAACTACTCCTCTAATTATGTTCAGTAGATTCCCTGTCTCATGAAACGTTAACCGAAATTCTCAAATGTGTATGCGATTAGACCGGATAACTTAAGCTGGATTATAATGCTACTCATTGTACAGTCTAATCTCGAGATATTTCACTGACACCAGGATGCCGGCTCTTTAACGAGGCTTCTTCTCATTGCCTGTAGAAAGAATATGCTGCGAAAAATAGTAAATTAAGTAGTACGCATTTGTATCATTTATTTTCTTTGCACTTATAAATTAAAATAGATTTTATGGGCAGCGTAAGCAAAGATATTATTTGTTGAACTCGTTTTGTAGAAAACTACACTTCTTTAGATTCAATACTTAGAGAATTAGAGGGTATATCTAGTTTTCAAAAAAGATTTTTAAATTGCCGAATACTTTTGAACCCTATCAGCTGTTACCTTTGAATTCTAGGTTACCAAATCAAATGCTGTATTCAGTTAGTCTGGAGAAAAAGCAGTTCGGCATGAGGATGAGTTCCCATTGTTTAAAAATGTTGCAATGGATTTGGATGAAAGATCGATACAGATAGAGAAAGAACATTGAAAAATCTCAAAAAAATATCATAATTAGCAACCTTTTAAAACCGAGAGATATCCTTTCATCAAGTACAATATTTAAAGAAGGCAAACTTTTCTACCAAAAGAGCACAAAAAGGATATTTTCATATTTTGTTTCTAAAAAAATATAAGTAAATTTATAACTGCGGTAAAAATCAATGAGGAGAAGGCATACTACTTAAGTGACCATTTTCAACAGGGCACACCCTAATCACGGTCAAAAAGGAAGCTAGCTCAAAGACCGGCATCCTTGCGTGACTGAACCATTAGGAGATTAGGTTGCACAGTGATAAATTTTATAACCCTAATTAAGTAATTTGTTTGATTCGAAAACATATTTCAGCACTTGGGTGACGTGTCATGAGGTAGGGAGTCTACCGTGGGTTCGGCAGTTACACCGGCTAGGGTTATGGATACTGAGATGGTCAATTCAGTGTTATCAGCTGTTACTAACCCACGATATTCCAGCCTCGGGGGATTGTTCAATCAAAATCTGAACGTCAAGCAGGACGTTAAGGATTCTACTTCCTATTCTAACCAACCAATGGGTTTTGTTTTCTAGCTGGCGCGCGTTTCATCTCCGGGAAGATATGTGAAGACATCAATTGAACCGAAAATTGTGCTGTCCTCGGAACCCCAAATAGCCGTGAGAACTACGATGCATATTCAGGAGGGTAAGTTTGCCTAAGCAGCACTTGTGCTTCACTTTCCAGCGGCCTGCGCAGAAAATTTAAATGCAGCGCCCTTACAGCAAGCACGAAACATTTGGCACAGACCTGGTCAGTAGGAATTATGACAAAGTTTACTTACAAAATTTACGTCGTTTCGTTTAACTGCTGGAATACGCGCAATCAGGAGACACTTTTAAGTCGGTATAGCCGTGAAGGCGGAGCGTATGCTTTTGACTGGACATCCGTAAACAGTCATATACGCACATAAATTTGAATATGCGAAGCCTCCGTTTTCATAAAAACGATTACCTGTATGCATTTATATGCATTCAATAAGTATTTCTTATATTGACCCCTAAACAGAACACGGAATAGGAAAGTCTCGGTCAGCTAATAAAGATGCAATTGCGGCAATTTAAGGAAGGATATATTTTCTCGTTTCTCAACACTTACACACCCAAACCATAGTGCTTATCCTAATTTAACCCCTACCCTAAATCCTAATTCTACGGTTATAGCTAAACCTAACCGTTATCTTAAATTGACTCCTAACTTACCTTAACGCTAATCATGAGCCTAACCATAACCTTAACACTAGTCATAACCATAAACCTACTTCCTGATAGTATTGCACCCAAACTGCAGTTGTGCCCAACCGAGCCTCGAACTCGTGACCCTTTTTGATCAAAATTATTCAGTGTCAGTACATTGAGGGATATGCAGGTAAAATTCTTTTGAGTTTCCTATTTGTTCATATGTGTAGTGGTAGCAGAAAAATTATATCTCAGACCGTTGCCGAGGCCATTTGTCCTGAGTCATGGAGTGAAAAAATAGGAGCAGACAGTGAAAAAATCTCCTTAGGGATATTTAGGGGAAAAATGTCACTCTTGTGGGGGAAATGTGTGGGATTAGGCAGAAAAAAGAGAAAAAAACGTCCGATTTTTTTGGGGGGGATCCAACGGGGGGGGGGGCATGGCAAAGCTTCCCTGTATCATCACCGTGTGGAAGCTGCGACCTGATTCTTCCTTGCTGATTGCAGAGTCCACCGACGTGACTGGAAAAACAGAAACATCCGTCCAGATCGTCGACAGTCCGCTTTGGGTCGAACCAAGGGTGACTGTTAAGACCGGCAGGTCTGGCTGATGCGATCGCTGGTGGGGTAATCAAGGTACGCAGATAGCTAAGTAGGATAGACCGTGGAGACCTTCGCATGAGACTATTGGTGGGAGGGAGTTATTAAATAGTATATATGTCACCGACATATTGCTATTAGTGTAGGTAGTAGTAGTAGTAGTAGTAGTAGTAGTAGTAGTAGTAGGAATTACGATTCATCCGTAGTTGACACGCTGCTTACACTGAATGGTACATGAATATCTATAAAAACTACTTCTACTAAAGCAATTAAAAATAGCATTATTACTGTTGTAAATTGTCTTCTGCGGTCAATTCGTTCTATAGCGCGCGCTACTATACCGATCCCTTTTTCGCCTCAGAACCTCTAGGGATTCCGACATAACGACGTCCTGAGAAAGCGTATTCCACGCTTCGACCACTCTTTTTGAGAAGAAGTGCTTCTGAGCGTGCAGCCTGGCCCCAGTCACCAGTAATTTGAGAGGACGGACCCTCAACTTCGTGTTTATTACTAATTCGAAGAAATTGCCTGATATAGGACAGCAGTCCCATAGACGTAAAATGCGGAATGTTGGTATCAGGTCCCCCCGAATCTGCCTGTAGCACAATTGCAGCTTAAACACCCTAACCACTGAGCCACGAGCTCGTTGTCTTGCCAGTTTAGGTCGGGAGATCATTGATGAACGCTCACCGACCCCTAAAAGAATACATCTATCTCTTTCTGCTTTGGGCCTCCACGGAGGCCCTGACAGCCGTAGCAGCTGGTAGTATAGGCAGATAGTATGGTCGGTAGCATTTGCTGAACTTTCATCAACGAGTCGCAATATGCCCCAAACTAAATTGGCAAGGCAACGACCTCGTGGCTCAGTGGCTAGGGCAGTTGACTCTGAAAAAAAGAGGGTGGCTAGTTGGAGGCTCGGGTGAGGCACCGCTTTGGTCTGGGTATGACTGGCTGACGACGGCTAATAAGCCAGAAATGGCCATTTCGGTCTCCCTGGTCTTTGTTAGCAATATTGTTTGCCATAGTACCAATTGCTATGGCTGCTGCCAAGGTCTCTGTCGATGCCCAAGGCAAAGCGCGACAGATGAGTTCCATTAGCAGTCAGGTGAACGTTCACCTACGAGTGTCAAACATATTTCACCTGGAATTTCGTGCAAAGAAACCTAAATTGTTTGCGGTTGTATTTCTCGCGTCCCGTCTACGTGACCCAATTTCTTATTCTTATCATTTATTCTTCCAGTCTATAAGACTAGGATTCTAATTATTATAAATGTTGCAATCTGATAAAAAATTGTCAGAAGTCACTCATTTTTCAAAATGTTCGCCATAAGTGGCCATGACAGGTTAATGTTTGCTTTATTAGTCAAGGAATATTTGTTGTAGTGAATCCCGGAGTGGGCCATTTCATTTGCCAGACCAGGGATTCACATTTTTAGCATTGAGCTTAAAGACCGAACTCATAGATTATGTGTCGAATTGAGTGGTGAGCTATTCCTCCTGCCAGTGTATTGACCTAAGCCGACGTCCCAACTAGAACTTTATCTTTTTATCATTTACTATTCTAGAACCCAAAACTGACAGCTTGAAGGTCTCCCTGGAGAACGAGAGTCGAAATATTGGCAGAACCATTGAAGACACCACCAAGGAGGTGAGGACTTCGGTCACAGCGAAAACGTGAAAGACCGAGTTTGTCATGTGCTCAATTAATTTTCGGTCAGAGGCTCAGTCACCGTGCATAACCGCAAGTTGATGCTCGCGCCTCGAACGCTGTTCGAAATAGCAGTTTTCAAAGTTCCAAATGCCTGTTCAGTTTCCACCTCGCAAGCATAATCCGTAGAGCATTGGCTGCGCAAAAGCCTTCCCTGCTGTGTAGTTTCGACTTCCACCGAGGCCGTGCATTTTGCACAATTAGGTCAACTGAACAAATGATTATGCTGAATCTGTTCAAATAAACGAAAGACCTCTAGCGTTAGCGGCATTAGAAAATATACATGCTTAATTTCGCGTGTAGTGCTTAATAGGATTGAATGCAGGGATACCACAGCGAAAAAATACACACTAAAGTGTCTGCGAGTGTAAAGCTGGCTGTCAATAAGCATGGGCGAGGAGCCCGAAAGGGGAAAAATTCCCATAAGCAAGTGTTACTAAAATATAGCAAGTGGTATTACAGTAGCAATAAGTTTTTTTGCGCAAGCCTCAAGACTAAAAAGGTCGGGTTGTATCATAGTGCGCACTGCTACATCGGTCTTGCTTCCTATTAAAAACTTCTACGGATGTAGACATAAGGACAGCCATAGATAGGGTAATCCAAGTTTCGATCATTCTGGTGGAGAAGACGAATTTTCGAGTGTTGAGCCTGGTCCCAGTCATAAGTAATTTGAATGAATGACCTTTTAGGTTCGTTGGTGTCGTTGACTCGAAGAGGCCTCCTGATACAAGACAGTAGTCCTGTGTTCCAACTTTATCCCTAACCTTATTCCCACTCGAACTCCTCCTGGAAGTAAGCGCGAGGCCAAGTATAATACGGGAGTACGTTTAAATGTGTCCATTTTATCAAATAATCTGCACTTTTTAAGTCCACCGATGAGTAGAACTCTATGCCCATGCATGACCTGCTAGCGTAGATACAAAAGAAATTCCTGGAAAATAACCAGATTGGTTTAATTCTTAATCTTCACTAGAATGAGTTTCTTTCAATGAATAAACCAAGTGCTGAGAGTATCTCCTCATGTTTTGCCATCCTTTTTAAGGTTGCCAGTTTTTGACTACAATGTTCTGTGCAACAAGGTTAAAACGCCCAAGAGCATTCCCGTGTATTAAGGCGTCTCGTCTCACCATGATGAAAAAGACGTGATCCTAAATGATATTATCTAATATATCTGAGAATTACTCAGAGTCTACCTTAATCGAGCTCTAAAACGTTATTGAGACCAGCTGCCTTGGAGAATAACTAGGATATACGCTAGCCATGTATGTAAACCAGCCAATTTTTCTCGTAGATAATGAATATGCAAAGAAGGCTGTGCTATGAAGTACCGCGCCCGAGACCCTCGGCTCTGGGCGGAGACGCAACTCTTGAAGAGCTTCTGAAACGCGCGGACGGTAAGTTTGCATTATTAGCACTCACTGCTTTCTTATGACAACACTGAGATATGCCATCTATGCTTTCCAATAAGGCCTAGGTAAATCTCGCGAATGCTTGAAAGGTAAATCCTACGTTGTAGTTTCCGCGCTTGTTTAAAAATTACTTTACCACAAGAAGCTTAGCGGAATCATCTGCATGCCTTTTTTACTTTTAGAGGCAACCAAAAGCATCGAAGCAGCCGAGGGCCAGTTACGAAACAACTGTGCTCAGGACGTTGCGGGTGTGAACTTAAATATTTCACCTACTTATATATGTTAAAGTAGTAATTTTTAAATCGCACTTTTCGTGGACTTTTTTAGAGAAAAATGTGCATCTAATTTTGGGGGGCACTCTTTGCCTGTGCTTAGAGAACATGTAGATAAAAAGATAGGTCATAAAATAAGAGGTGATTCGCTACGTCGTGTTAGTTGTCAGGGCTTTAAGGCGCCCGATATAATTCTACCATACGACATTTTATCTTATTTATTTGCAGAGAACCCGAGATGTTTGTCAGCCACGGCTGATAGTGTTACCGATAGGCGTTTGGAATCACTAAGAACCCACCTTGACACACTGAAGACTCAGACGGCAAAACTTACTAATCGGTATCAAAAAGGTCGGCGCAGTACAACTGGGAGGAGAAGCTTCAAAGGACACAAGGTAAGACGAGATACTCATAAACAACAAACCAGAAAACCACCTGTCCTGTGACGGCTTTCGATACATTTTTCTTATTTATGCCTTGTTGTTGATACCCGAAATTGCTTTGGATGTCAGACTTAGAAGCAAGGTAATCAGAAAAATCCCTAGTGAAAATATATTTGAGTTATTTTACGTAGGATGAAGTTTGTCGACGTTTTAAATTTCCTCAAAGAGCAGACTGTTTTCAAAAGACAAGAATACGCTTGTAGTTACGAAAAATTAAATGCGACCACATGGTAAAACAGAGTTCCTCACATTGGATGGTTTTCAGAAGATGCTTTATTACGTTTTCATTTATATATCGTAGTCTTAAGTGACAGTAGCCTTTTGCGCTGATTCTTTTGAACTACCCATCTTCACTGACCTTCAGCAGGCGTCTAGAGAGACTCAAGGAGACCGAGTCTGATACTCCTCTTACTATTTATACTACCGTTTACTATCAGTGTAGCTGAGTGATAGTAGTGATGGTACTATTAATGAGGCAATAATTGGTCAGAAATGACGCTGATTCAAGTCAGCGCATGGCTGAAGACAATTAGTAGGCCCGAGACACGCTGTTGCTATGCTCTTCAGGGCGCCAACCAGTGGGTTTCTGTCCAGAGAAATCGATAAGCCCAGCAGCTTAAACATCCCTGTGGAGCGTTGTATGCCAGCTCGTATGTCCTTTCAGGCTTTCGGTCTGCCGCACTGTTGAACCAAGGATTACCTTTGCTCCACGGTGTACACGTTCAGAGTTAGCCTCACTCACCTTTTGCTGGCCCATATTTTTTGGCGTAAGATTTCTTCCGCAAAATTTAGCTGCTGCCTGGCGTGTGTTCATGGTCTCTGCTTTGAAGTTTTGTGCGGGTATACACCTAGTTCGTTAGGAAAATAAAAGTAACGACTGCCTGGTTGTTTTCATAACCAGGCCGATCAGTAGAAAGGTGAACTATCCACAATTAGTCTCTCTCAGATTTTGTCTCATAAAGAAACCAAGAGATGTTGAACATTAGGTCAGGGGGCTCGTTTTTGTTGGCATAACGCGTGACCATTTACGTAAATTCAACTCAAAACGGAACACGCCAGAATGACGAAAGCAACAGCTGAGATAAAAACACCACGAAGACAGCGACGTGACTCGTCTTCAGGGCCCCGAGGCCTGATATGCGGTCACGTTCGAAAACGTGGTCGCCACAGTAGATAGCCAGTCCGATGCCCTGTTATGTCTTCTGCTGTCACGGTTCCTTAGTCGTGCGGTGGAAAGTACAGACGGCGGTCTCCTGACTCGCACAAGTAAGGGTCACGCATTTTAAGGTAGTTAAAATAGCGCAATCGCTTGCTGTTGTCTGGAAGGCTTTCAGTCGTCTAAAGGGAAAAATAGCATCATCTTTATTTGCTCAGTTGGTTCAATTGTGAAAAATTCGCGGTCTCAGTGGGCATTGAAACCACACAGCAGGGCAGGCTTTGGCGCGGCCAACGCTCTACCATTTAGCTACAAGGCTTACCATGAGCTGTAAAGTTAAACACACTTGGATTGATTTTATCCGCCCCACTTACTGCTCGTATGAAATCCACCATTACGGTTGCAGTAAGCCGACTGCCCAGGCAGGATTTCGTAAGCAATCATCTGGGATCCACCAGAATGACTAATAGACTCAATTAATTCTTAGGAGGTTCAGCAGATTTGCTTAATGCAGTTGAACCAATTTTAAAAAATGCGCGGCCTCGGGGGGGGGCTTTGCGCAGCCAACGCTCTACTGTTGAGCTACGAGCCTCACCATGACCCGTACATGTAACCACACTTGGAATGACTTTACCCACACAACTTACTGCTCGTATGGATTGGGATCTTATGCAGCGATAATTTGTCGGTGGGCTATTAGACAGGAGGTATCTGTAGCTGACTATTTATCACTTCCCATATCGCCTTGAGCACCGTGAATGACACAGCACTGTACTGAATGGAATTTTCCAACTGTTTTAAGAACAAACAGCATGCACACACAGAGACTATGTCGAAATGGTAATGGCGCCTTAGGAATCCTTATTTGGTTTAGACTGAGGTAAGTAGAGGGGTGAGTGACGCAAGCTGTGAACTTTGAATAAGAGAAAAAACCATGGACTTTAAGAATGCATGGTTTACCTGACCCAGGTTGGGAAACATCAGCGGCCTCAGTGAGGTTCAAACCCACAATAGCAATTGCAGGACTTGTGTACAACCAATACAATTCGAGCTAAAGGGTCCGACCGGAAGTTCCAATTTGGTTCATGGAATATTTTGCTGGCACTTTATATATGACTAAAAAATGGTTTCGATCTACCCGATGACCGCTATCAAGCAAGTGAGTGAAAATCGCGCTATATTTTGATTTTACCTCACTTCTGTTAAGCCACACAGGGAGGTTTTCTCGCATGCGCTTGGATAGCCGCCTAGTAGTACGACCAATACAACCTGCCCTACAGGAGCAATGTTAGAAATAAGGCTCTCATCTCAGCCGTCGGCATATCTGATTTTGGCGGACGTTTCTCCATAAATTTATTGATAAACTTCTCAGGAAAGCTCTTTTCTTGAAGGATTTTTAATGCGAGTGAGTTCTTTCTTCAGTATCTCTAGAGAACTTATTCTCCCAGGTCGATTAGTGAGGCAGCCAACTTTGTCTTTCAAGGGGATCCAGCAAGCAAACTTCTACAGCTTCGCTTGAACGCTGCACTCACGCGCACATATCCAGCAGCTAAGTTAAGAATCGTACTTTCGAGAACTCCTATTCTTCGCCTTAAAGGAAAGGATAGGCTCCCGTTTTAGACCTCTTCAATAAGCATCTACGCGTCTACTTGCTCCTCTGGGACAGGTTATATTGGTCGAATAACTAGGTGGCTCTCCAAGCGCATGCAAAAACACCACCCTGCTTGGCTAAACAGAGGTGAGGTAAAGTCAATATAAAGCGTGATTTTGACTCACTTGGTTGATAGCTTTTCGAGTCATGTATAAATTTGATTCAAAGTCACCCGTCCAGTCTACTTCAGCGTATAGAATCCAGCGATTCTGATACAACAGGCTGGCAAATCAAACAATGCTAAGCCTTCTTGATTAAGATTAGAATCCTTTATTTCGTGATAAAGTAAAAAGGACAACTAATGTATGCAATCTTCCTCGCTATTTTGCCATCAATTTGGCCACTAAGTGTCTTGATTGGTGACGTTACTGATAACCCTTCGCAAAATAATGCATGCATGAGGGTACTACTCTGCCTCTTCCTCAAAGGAGGCCGATCTAGGCAAACCCACCAACCCGTCTCCAAAGAAACGGGATCAGCCGAGTCTGCGTTCGCGTGCACAAAAGCTGCTGAAATCACAACAGTATAACTGCTCCGCAGACCGATATTTTGCTCAGCTGGGGCCTGAGAGCTCACGCGCTCGCCGTCCAGCACCGGAGGACGAAGGCTCCTGCTGCAACTGCTGTTATGTCTGCGGCTCCGCCAGGATCGACAAAAACCGTCGCACAGTCGAAGAGAGGAAGTCGACGTGGACTCGGTCTCGGAGTTACGGTCCCTATGCACAAGAGGCAACTCGTGAGAGCGCGCGGCAAGGACATGGCGATGTACAGGACAATGCTACCGGCGAAGCACACTGTGGTAAGGTTGCTTTATAGTTGTACGCAGGAGGCTAAAGCCTTAACATAACATGAATAGTCTAGTGCGTTTAGGCGACAGCAAAACTAATCTTCGACTTATAAATCTGCCTAGGCGTAAGAAGAGGGAAGAAAAGAGATTGCGCAGCAAGTATAGGCCATTCTCAATTGGAATTCAAACACACACACATATGTATATCAGTAAGTGGGGTATGACAGCATCTAGGGGTAACTTGACACAGAACTGTTTCGGGCTTATTAGCCTTCATCTGCCAAGCATAACGCTGAACACCAGCTGGTCGGACAACACAAACAAACGCACTCACAGATGGCACAGTTGGTCCACCACTGGTGTCTATCAGATGGGTCATAAGCACTTCATCGAACCGCAGTTCATCAGCGCCTCGCCACCTGTCATTTGCTGTCACTGCTGATCGGGTATATATTCACCCAGAAATGTGCGAACACCGATCAAATAGGCTTCCGAACTCAAAAAAGTTCGTGTGGTGGTCAGAGGTCCCCAACGAAATCGGCCTGGCAGGCGGTCACCCGTTGGGGACCTCTGACCACCACACGAACTTTGTTTAGTTCGGAAGCCTATTCGATCGGTGTTTGCACATTCCTGAGTGAATATATATAAATATATGGAATGGACTTGCCAAAGAAAAGGCAGACCGGCATGGCCATTTTTGGCTTGTTAGCCGTCATCAGCCAACCATGCTCAATTTTAAGGGTCGGAATCCCAGAGGAGCTAATCCGCGACCTTTGGTCATTGAGTTTACCACTCTACCATTGCATCACGGGCTCGTTGCTTTGTCTGTTGATCTCAGGGATATTATGAATATGTGGGCATTGGCGATCTGGTAATGGGACAATAAAGTTCCATTTTCACCCTGAATCTCACATCAGGCAGTCACTTAGCGAATAGCAGGATAGGATTGAATGGATTCGAGCCCGTGGTGCAATGGTAGAGAGGTAAACTCAATGACCATAGGTCCCAGGTTCGAATCTCTAGGATTTCGACCTTTGAGATTAGGTATGACTAGCTGATGATAGCTTACAAGCCAGAAATGGCCATTTCGGTCGCACTTTGCTTTGTCGGATCCATTCCATTCTATCCTTCTAGTCACTGCGTGACTGCGCGGGCTCTAAAGTGACCTCTAAGGCAAAACCAGAACGTACATTGTTCCACACCCAGATCGGCGATCCCCATATAGTCAACATATATATCTTATACACCAGTTTTAACGTCAACAACAAAGGTGTTCACCGCGTTCCTCACAGCACGCTGGGCGCAAGACAGTGACTATTGGGTGAAGTAGTTCATATTGGTAGCAGACCTGCATAACATCGGTCACTGTCTTTCCTGCTTCAACCTACTAGGCCAAGGAGCAAGACAGGGTCAATATATTCGAGGTGGGCCCAACCCTAGTGATTGATAAAGTTAAAAAGCCCGTTTACGTTTGTCCACGCATATTATACCAGATTTTCACAGTAAAAGTGGGACCGATTGGAGTCTCATTTGCGTGATTATGTCACAGAGTCGCCATTAAGAAGGAGCCATTGCGGTCTGACTCTCTTTCGTGTTCTACTGTCAGTTAACAGCCCTTCAAACCGTGGTTTTATTGCGTCGTGATTGGTTAAAAACGATTCAGATATTTTACAAGGTAAACTAAGTATTGAGTGCTGAAAAACGAAATTCTCACATCCGATCCCACCCCCTCCTTCTCCTGCGTGTCTCATCGCTGTTCAAGCTGGTGTATCATGTAATGCTGCCATTAGGCGTAAGTGCCTGGGTTGGAATGCTGCCCAAGCGGGGCAAGCGTTATGCGCATATTCTACGCAGTCCGGTTAACGCAGCGGCAAGGGGTTCGACTCCTTAGGGAGCCTCAGGGGTTGCCATACCTGAGGTTGGCTATGGCTGGCTGATGACGGTTAATAAACCAGAAATTGCCATGTCAATCCATATCGCCTCTGTCGGCATATTATTTCTGCCCACATTCGTATCTCACGTGTAGAAGCAAAGGTGCATGTCCCAGGGTCGTTTTGAACACAAGAAAAATACGCAATCACAGGGTCGGCAGTTGTATTATTCTGAGCTTTTGGCATCACACAAGAAGCCATCCTCTGAGTTATGAGAAAACAGTAAGCGGCGGCATGTTTCTTACTCTAGCTACGAGTAAACGGGGTGGGGAAGGGGGCGGAATTCATGATTGGCCCATGTTCACGCCGTCTCCTCGTCTCGCGTCTGCGGACTTCCCTGGTACCGTGGCTTGTGTCCTTGACGTGGCAGCGTGCAGCTTGCGTGCTTGGGCACCAACTAGACCGTGCTTCCTTGGTTGTGCGCACGGAGGGCAAAAAAACATGGCGGTATGTCCACATGCCTGTTGATCGAGTTAGAGTCTAGCACCCAGGCCCGCAGTAATTCTCGCGCCGTCTTACTAGCGGCGCGTGCCACTATCCGCGTGCCCGTGAAGTCGAATTCGTGGCCTTCTTCCAGAATGTGGGAAGCGATCTCACACAGTGGTTTGCCTTTTCACACTGCCCGTTTGTGCTCCGTTATTCGCGAGCAAATTCATCGCCCGGTTTGCCTGTATAATGGTAAGAACAGTCGCGGCATGAAATTAAATAAATAACGCCAGACTGCTTACCTACATCCAGTGGGTCTTTTATTTGCATGACCCGTAAACGCATGATAACTGTCGAACGATTAGCAATACCCACGCCGAGTTCTGTAATGATACGTTCAGTTGCTTCTGACACATATTTTATTTATGGTAGCGGGTGTCAGAGTGTTGGTGGCTTTCCTTTGTTTTTTTCCCCGTGGGTGTTTATGGAGACAGTGGCTAAGGAAGTTGATCGGGTATCCATTCCTTGCCAGTTGGTCCCAAAGATGACGTACTTCTCGCACTTGTTCCTTAGGTTCACTTCAATGTGTTTTTACCCTCGGAAAGAGTGTTCTAATACATCTGCGTTTATGCGCCATTGAGTGGCTGCTATGAGAGCCGAGCACCTGGGTTGTATTATTTGCCTTTCTGTAAACTATGGTGCTGAGTTCCCCATTGGGTCTGCGCGTGACAAGAACGTCCAGGAAAGGCAGTTGTCCGGCATTCTC
Source organism: Ligula intestinalis (assembly GCA_036362985.1). NCBI lineage: Eukaryota > Metazoa > Platyhelminthes > Cestoda > Diphyllobothriidea > Diphyllobothriidae > Ligula > Ligula intestinalis. The sequence continues at coordinate 62,622,643 of JAYGXS010000004.1, read as the reverse complement.
CTCCTTCTTCGAAAATTTGATGTCGGGAAGCTGCCGTTATGCAGGTTCGGGAAGTCTGTTAGCTTGCTCCATTCGAGTATAACGAAAATTTAATTCACATATTGGCGCCAGAATGCAGGTTCAAATTGATTGAATGCGGCTTCATCCGGCTGCTGTAAGACCAGATATATGATAATACTGGAAATCGGGGAACCCATCGGCATCCCTTTGGTCTGCTCGTATATTCTGCCATTAAAGATTAAAAAATTTCTTTGGCAGAAGACAATGAGCTGTATTAGAGGGTCAATTTTAAGAGGACCCCTCAATTCGTCGTATTTCTCTTCAAGTCATTCGCACAGGACGTCGTTGGCTGATAACGGCTAATAAGTCATTAATGTCAATTCCGGTCTCCTTCGGCTTTGTCGGTTCCATATCATCATATATCACAAGTCGCTATACGGTTGCCTGCGAGAGCTCTAGATTGAGCTCCAAGGAGAATCGGGACGAGCATGTTCCGTAACCAGATCTATGAGTGCCCCACCATTCACTATATTTTTTTATTTATATATGTGAACTTCCCACCTATCTTGTATGAACCCCGAACTTTAGCCGAGGCACAAGGTGGTACTCCCTTTCTATCCATTCCATTTGAAGTATTCTCCCACACCTTTCTAGGGACTGTTATTTGTTTTAGTGCACAGATAATCATCGTTGCCTGAACCCTTCCCTACACTTCACGCCCTATTAACTGCCCATTTTAGTTGATCCAATTCTGAAAAATTTGCAACCTCAGTTGGAGTCAAACCCATACAGCAGGGAAGGCTTTTGCGCAACCAACGCTCTACCATTGAGCTACGAGGCTCACTGTGAGCCGTGAATTTAATCAAATTTGGATCGATTTTAGCCGCCCAACTTTGCCACTCGTATGGAATCCACCAGTATGGCACAGCAAGTTGACTGCGTAGGCAGGATCTCCAAAGCAATCACCTAGAATCTAACAGAATAACTACAAGACTCACTTAATTGTTGGGGGTTTGGAAGATTTGCTTAATTCACTTTACCTTATTATCTGTTTATCCCTTCCACGTTGGCACAGGTCAAACAGACCACACAATCGCCACACCTGGGCATGCCAAGGAGAACGACACCATGCTGCTTGCTAACAAGCTGCGACTGTCAATGAGGAAACTACAGAAGTCAGCAGAGAACCTGCTGGAGCGAGTCCGCTCCTCGAGTCGTGATCCACCGCTACCACCAGCGCTGCCTTCAGAAAAGGGTGTCCGCGATGCGGCAAAGTCGCACCACCACCACCACCGTGAACACCGTCATCATCATCAAGCGGCGATGGGTGACCCGCCAAGAGATCCGACAGCTACGAGGCGCCACCACAGTCTCCCGGTGCATTCACCTCGAGAGGACTTAGGCGTGCCTGCAGTCCCAAATACCGAGCAGGAAGGTCACTATGACTCAAAGTCCCGACAGCGTCCCGAGGAACCAATAGAAAATCAAAATAACGTGCTCGTGGGAGGCTCTCATGGACATTTGTGAGCTTTTTGTCGCATACTGTATCTGCATGTATAAAGCTGGCATTTGATTTCTGTCAGGTTTTTGATTTATTATTATTTTTTGGACATGCAGTAATACTGGACTCCGGCTGAGGATGCCCACGGGTTGTTAGTCCACGCTATTGAAATGAAAATCGTAAAATCGCTTGCCTTTGTAGACTGTTGATTGTATCGCAGGGGCGTTAAATAAGTCAAAGCCTAGCAACTGCGATCTTCAGACCATGGCTTCTTAGTGGAGAAGAAGTCGATCAAGGCCAGAGTAGAAGGAACAGTATATTTTGTGCACAGAAGAACAAAGAATAGATGGCAAGAAATTTGACTTGGGAAGCATACAACCGGCCAGGAAAGCCAGTTGAGTCCAAGTGCTGGTGTGACAGCAGTGAGAACAGTAGACAGATAGATAGCGTTTATTGGCTGCATCGGCCTGGGATTTGTTGGAGAGCGTGTGGATAGACATCGGCGTGGGCGTCCATGTCTCGCGCGCCAGTAAGTCTGGCATCCGCCACGACCTTGAGGCCTAGACAGATTGATGTCACAACAGGAAGGTCAGGCGTCGGGCAGACAGCGACCACTACAATTGTATGAATTTCATTGCGGCTTCGATAAAACGTTCACTTTCGGAGTCTCTGAACCTGAAAAGCCCTTTCTACGGTGCATGCAGACGTTCACCCTGTGCAAACTTCTGTTGAACGGCCGTATTTGGTATGAGCTACCTTTTGTACACTTCCCTAGACTTCACCTTTTTGATTTCCTGAGAACTTTATTTCTGTTGGCGGTATACGTCAATATATTAAAGGTCTATAGGCATAAACCGAAATTGTAAGTGTATATTTGAGCGGAAACCCATCAACCACTGCGAAATATACAGTCGCTGCTAATGTACACCTGCTGCCATCAGATAGGGAAAGCTAGGGGACCCATTGATGAGTCGGACCCCTCGCAGCTGTGTCAAGCAGTGGCAGAATACCGGCGACACACATGTCTGGGCCTTTTAGCAAGAACCTGGGCTGTTAGTGTGGCATTTTACAACACTTCCGAAGATCATATGTGTGGATAATCATCGCAAAAAGAAGCCATGCGGCTAACAGAGCGATTAATCTTTCTATTCTGTCTACATCTTTTATATGCTTATCTCAACCGCCAGTTAAGTAAGGCACTTAAAGGGTCATAAATAGTCACAATAAGTACTGTCTATTTAGAGGAACCCCGCCCCCTGCCTTGAAAGATTTTAAGACTTAAAATGGACTCAGCTCACACTATCAGATGATGGTCGACCGCGCAGAAGGAGGCGGGATTGTTGGAAAAAGAGCTTTATCAACCTGAAATTTCGCTTGCTCACTGAAATCCCTCATCAAAGGCAAGGCCAAATATGGTAAGAGGATTGCAAAGATGATAAAATCTTTATAGGATTTGGTTGCTAGGGCGCTAAGTGCTTATCACAGTTGGCAACTATCCTTATTTGACCTTGTCTCTGATCACGGAATTGAGTAAGAACTAGAAACGTCTGTGTACTAAAGCTCTAGTCGCCACGATCTTTAATCCTCCGTGAAAACTGCCTGGAACCCGCCTCTTCGCTTCTATAAGCAGATAGTCACTCACCTAACTCTCTTGTCTGGCAGTGTTTACGTTATGGTACATTTTCGGAAATTGTGTTTAACGCATTTTACTTGTCTTTAATACATGCTGTTTATTACTCTTCCAGCTCACTATGGAATCTTATTCACCGCTAATAAAAGGCATAGTTAAATCAGCCGTAAAAATAATGGCATCGTAAAGATGATATTGGATAGATATTTCAACACAAAGTTGACCTTAGGCAATGATAACTTATCTCCTGAAGCTATCGTTTGCTTAGATAAACGAATTGTTCTTTACTAATCCAATTTTTGATAAATTCAAGGCTCTCGTTCGAGGCATTATACCTCAGATAGTTTAAGCATTGACTGTACTCTAGCCTTGCTCCTGCTGTCTTGTGTTCAGAACGTCGGTTCTTGCATACTCAGCCCTATAATATAGTCCTTGGGTATTTGAATTCCCCATTAAATGATGCGTACGAGTATCGCCGCTGTTGCTCAAAAGAAATAATTCGCCTTAAAAATTCCGGGTTATGATAATTTTTGGAACCCTACACACGTATATGCGCACTCTTATATCATCAGGCTAATAAATGCTACTCAAGAACCGTCACGCAATGTAACTATATGTCACTATCTGTTGAAAGGGGTGTCATAAAAGATACGGGGGACAATTCTATTCGCCAAATCATCATCAGTCGGTCTTACCTGCGCCTTGAATCGTTAGTATGTTCAGTCTCCTACCACTGAGCTACAAACATGTCCTACCGGTTTTTTTAATGGTAAACACCACGTAGCTTTTTTCACGTGGACAATAAGTAGAGGTTTTCTTTAGCTACCGTACATGCAACTATGTTTTCGGGCGCTATAGACCATAGGCCATTCCTCTAGAACAGAGATCGGAAACGTATGACCCGCGAGCCAGGTGTGGCTCATTTGATGATTGCAGCTGGCTCTCTCAGATAAAATTTGAATTAGAAACTTCAGATTTTGTGATTTAAAATAATAAATCAACAGGCTTATTACACTCATATTGAATTGACTTCAATCTTAAAATATGTTATAGGACTCTCACTGAAATAGTTCCAAAAAGAAGCGAATATGCGTGCCCCAGATTCTTGCTGTAAAGAAGAGGAAGACGCGATCTCCGGAATGATATTTCCAAATATTTTCTTTCTTGGTTCTCTGAGTCAAGAAGGTTCCTGACCTCTGCTCTAGAGCGTCAACATTTGTGAACGCTTAGATGCGACAATATGTTGCGACTAATAAATTTCATACTCATAGCAAAGCTAAACGTCCAAAGTAGTTTTTTAAGGAATTAAATCATCAAATATCTCTTTGAAACAAAGGGCAGGAACGTTTACCATACACGATAATGAATGTAGGATGCACATTGCGTACTGAGTAACTACTTCTGAGTTTTATTGGTATGGGTGAGTGAACATGTATCCCATCAGCGCTAGTCAGTAGTGCAACTCAACTTTCATTTCTGTTGTTGTTGTGCTAGAAAGCATAGTTAGCGACTTCTCCAATACCTAGTGACGCTTAGATTATCTATCAAAAAGAATCACTTTAACCGAATGACATCACGTTTTTTGATTCTAGTGCGAGATAAAACTCCTATACTTGCTTTGCTGACTTAATACCTGAGGACCTCATACATGTTAAACCGAGCAGGAGTGCAATTTTGAAGGTCCGTACGTATTACTCGGACTGTAAATTATTCCCAAAAAGCATTTTCTGTTTATATTATCTATCAAAAAGAAACAATGTAACCAAGTTACACCAATTTTGGAGTCTAGTGTGAGATAACCCCCCCCGTTTCTTGCTTTGCTTATTTAATAATTGAGGACTTCATACATGTTCAACTGAGCAGGGGTGCAACTTTTAAGGTTGATACCTATTATTTGGAGTGAAATTTATCTCCAAAGAGCTTTACGTGTGGACTTTTCACAGAGTCAGAATTTTCTGGTCATTCAGAAAACAAATTAATGATTGTCTTTCGTGCGAATCAAGTTCATGACGATTATGATTCAAAATCATTTGTCAGGGAGCGACCGATTAACATTCTACTTTTAAACTTAAGAGCTTTAGTTTGGGCAGCTTTTGTCCCACTCACTACAGCCAAGATATATAAATGATGTAGGTGTAGTAGTGATTCTCGTTGCAACCTAGACGGTGGAACTCGCCGAGTTCGCAAACACATAATTTTTCGCTAGCCTGTAAATTGGTGCCTTCATTGCATAGGTTTTCACGGCAGGACCCCAGCCACACGGTCTATGAGCAACAGGAAGGAGCATGGATAAGGCCCCAACTCGACGGTCATTCTGATACGTCTGATGAGCCAAATGATGTGATTGGGCTGAAGTTGGACGGATCTTCTGCAAGTTGTCCTCGCCAAAAATTTGCCACTCAAACTGCTTTTGCATGGGATACTGAGAGTGAAGAAGGAGCAATCCCTTTGGAGACTAAAAAACAAAGCGATCTCCATTGTCTGGAGAACTACGATGACGCCAATTGTGAATAGGATGCTGGTACTTCTCAGGCGCTCTTCGTTGGATTCGTATGGTATCCTTCCTCATAACTTTAGTTGAAAACCTTTTATTATTACTGTTACCCGTCGCATTATTATCAATAGTATTATCTTCGAAAGTTGACAGTTTTATCCTATGCTGACTAATGGCATAATGCGGACCATTAGAACAATGAGTTGGCCGGCATTAATTAAAGTGGTTCTCTGCTCAGTAACTCTTATACTTGAAGATGTCGCCGGTACAAGAGGGCGGAATAATTGGAGTGAGGTTAATTGCAGAGAGAAATGGGCAAGGTTTGCTGGAAGAGTAGGTTTAAATTAATGAAAGGTATCGCTCAGACGCCTTCTGCTTTACAAATATGGGGTCTTTGTCAGGTTTATGGACACAGCTTAAAGTGCACGCCGAAGTCCATAATGCAGAAACTATTGACCATAATAGATGGGGCAATGTATTAAGAAGGTGGAGTAAGAGATTGACGTTCGCGTTCCTTTTTGAAACCGTTGTTGACTAAACAATGCGCATGCTACTTGGTAGTCGTCCGGATTTGGTAGTATTTGTAATGTTTAAGGCGTTTTAGCATTAAAGCGTCCATTAAGAGCGTCCATCCTTGAGTATTTACTACGCTAATTTATACGCGAGAGTTAAACTTAATATGGCACAAAATGGTTGTGGTTTGTGCCAAGGAGTTAGCTTTTCCGGACCTTCCATGTTTGCCATACCGTGTATTATTTGAAAACTTTTGAAACAATTGATGCGGCAACTTTTTTCTAAGTATACAGTTAGGAATAACCTACTAACTAACCTTGTATGAAAACTTTATTGCATGCGTTTTCTTAAAGGTATCTTAGCAAGCAAACTGGCGGTACCCTGTCCATGAATTTCGCGTATGTGGTCCTGCAACTATGCTGCAAACTTTTCCTGCATAATTGTTTATAAACTTTAGCAACACGTTGCATATAAAAGCAACCGACCGATGACTGTTTTTACAAGGTAGCTTAAAAGAACCATAACCCAATTTCGCACCCATTTGAACCAGTGCTTGTAAAGGCATTTTTAAATTGCAGACAGTAAGATAAGGGTTTTGCTTCATATTTTTGCTGGAATTCTTGTTAACGCTAAGTCTCGTTGGCTCGGCAGATTTCGATGATGGGACCATATCGACGAAATGTAACTAGTGCGGGAAGTTTGTTGTGAGTTACTCATCGTTAGCAATGTAGGACACATTTCATCAAACATCGGAGGACCCATTAGAACAAAATATTTGCATGACAGTGTAAGGTTAGCAAGACACGCTATCAAATGTTCGTTACTGAAAACAAACAATTCAAGTGAGCACCGGTTTTTTAGTCCACAAGATATTACCCAATTTGATAAAGCCTTAATAAGTTTCTTAGTCTGCCTTTAAGGAAATAATTCTTCAGAAGAGAAAAAAATTCCTTAATTCCTGTTTGCGACGCAAAATACAATACAAGGCAGAAACACATGTAAAAATATCTTTGGATAAAGTGGATTACAGTTACAATTCACAGCTTATATTTCCAAACCGGAATCTCAACCCACTTAGAGACACAAGGAGACATTATATAAGATCAGAGCATGATAAAATATAAGTTGATTTACCAAAATACCTTGGCATTTTCCTAAGTCCTCAGTTGCGTACAATTTTGGGCACTAATGAAGTGAATTATAAAAAGGGAGTCAAATGGTATTTTAAGGTCGCAACTACTTCCCAGAAACCTACTATTATATAGATAAGTAGTTCAAACTTACTCTATTTGATGTCAACAGTGTCATTTAAATCAAAAATTAAATTGAAACCACACTTACTGGCTGCCACAACCTGATAGTTGTTTGCAAAGCGCTTTTTTGTAAGCTACCGATTCGGGCTACAGAAATAATGTCTGCCATATCATCACCCGTTTATGTATCGACTTATAAATGAATAACGAACTTTCTTTATTCATTGCGCCTGAAAAACAAGATACTAGTTGCAAATAAAACGGATAAGATCCACGTCCAGTGAAATCCTCGGCCTTATTTTAACTGACACCTTTTTGGCGCGCTTGACAGCTTCTTTTAGTGCTGTTTAACTTTTACGCATACTTTACCAAATTTTTGATCATGTGTAACCTTCACATCTTTTTCATTTTAGAATGTGACACATCCCCAATAGCTGCCAGATTTCCGCATTTCCAACACATGATTTTTATTCACAGGCCACACAGAAAACCAAATTCCTACAAAATCTGAAGAATCGCAAAATCTGAAAATCCGTTTCTAAAAATAAAACAAATAGGAGAGAGAACGATATGCGCTCTTTGTGACTTCTTCTTTTTTTGAAATTTTTAATTTTCAAACAGAAATCAGACCATGTGCGTCTATTCAGAACAATTGTCAGCAATATCTTCCGGAAGTAGGCTGTTTGCATTCACACCTTTTTTACCCAGAATCACATAGTGCTCAAAGTAGTCCTCGGTAAGATCAGAATTGTTGGAGAGATCATCACTTTTGACTAATGGAAACTGCTTTAGCTGTTCGAAGTTCCTCCATGGCACAAAGTCTGGATTGTTCGATTCTTTCCACCTGCTATATCCACGAGCTGCATCGAGAAGACACTTCAACATTTTTGGTGCCATTATCTTAGTTGCGATATTAACGGCAAACGTCGGGATGTTCCCTATACAAATAAATAGGGAAAAAAAGAAATATGTGCCTCAGTCAAGCAGATAATAAACAAGTAAAACCCGCTTGTGTCTGGGCGCTTCAATAAAACCATTCACTGATTCTGAGCACATAAAATACCAAAATAATAAACGAGTTGCTGAAGGCAGGCTATTTTAGCATGCAGTACTTTTCATGTATCATAAAATCATTTTATGAGTAAAATACTCGAGTTGCCTGCCTTAAGAAAGGTCAAAATCAATTCACACTTGCTTTAAAGCCAAAAGTATAAACTAAACTAATTAAATCGAAATACGCTCGTACTTTTTAAGTAAAAGAAAACTAATTGAAAGTTGTAAACGAATAAATAATCTTACAGTGGATAAATGCATAGAAAATCTTCGCTCGAGGAAATTTTTGAGGAAAATGCGGTGAAGAGATGCCAGAAATAATGAGCATTAAGACAAAAGAAAACATTTCCAGACTATTAAGCAAGTACGTTTGCATATAAATATAATTATTCATGGTAAGTTATCTGAAATTTAAGCATGATACAATTGTAAAAGCATTTACTATTCTGAATATTTTCTGTAAAACAGCTAACTAGATTTACACTGAATGATATCACTGTATTGCTTGCTCAAGTAATCAGAAAAAACCCAGAGAGGTCAAAACGACAAGAAACAATAAAACTAACCCTTGGGATCCGACTGTGAGAGATAAGTAAATTTACAGGAATTCTGACCGGTCCGTTCAATTAGATATCCAGTGAGATAAGAAGCTGCTCTAACTACTCCGTGTCTCGGGGGAACTTGCTACAATTTACTTCAAATTCACAACTCACTTTATGAAAAATGCTGTGATTGATGATAGTGTAAATGTTATCCTTCACTGACCAGCAACGTTGCGTAACAAAGTCCCTGTCTCTTAAACCATGAGGAAATTTAACTAAAGCCTCAGTAACCAGACGGAAAACCTACGGTAGTAATAGCCAATTTCACTATTCGGTGAAACATAGGCAATGCGAGTTCCCTCTTTCATCATAAAATCCCAGGTTTTGCGATACTGAGCGTCGTGAAGACAGTCATATATTGATGCTGCCTGAACATTAAACGTTTTTGCTTCGACCTTGGGATAAAGTCGCATTAAAAACTTCTGGCTTCAAACTTTTATAAGCTTAATAGCAGAACAATCCAAACATTTGGTAGATGTTGTAATCTCATGATCCGGTTTCTTTTTAGAATGGCAAATGGTCCAACCTTCTTTTTCTGTGGCAAATTCTCTGAAGTGATCAAAGTCAGCTTCTGTCGGTTCACGAACCTCACCTAGCGCAAACATACTAAAACTCAGTCAATTTCAAATATTATTGTGACCTCAGCGACCTCACACTGAATTGGCTTAAACAAACAATACTCACTCTCAAGTACTAGTAACTGCAGAGGTTGACGACTGTATAAAGGGTTAATTCTAACGGGTATGATGGATAAGGTGAGGAAGTGGGCAACTATGATGATAGGCCGTGAATGACATTGGCGTGAAACGAGTTAGTGTAGCGGACGACCAAAATGTATGTGGGAAGGAATACCAACCATTTCTACCAGCACACGGGCCCACCATCTACATTCTATATATTCTATAAGGGTTTTCTAATAAAATGAAGCAATGTCTTAATGTGTAATGTCCAAATTGCTTTTTTACTATAAATACATCATTCCTTTAAAAATACAGCATGTACGGGCCATAGATGTACATAAAATAGAACGTAATAAATCTGAAAGATACACTATGCGTACGAGTTTTCCTTTGAAGTGAGTTATGTTGGTATGGATATAGACTCTTATTTGTTTGAAGGAGAATTATGGACCTGAATTTCAGTTTACATATATATGCATATTTAAGGGTTACAGGCAAGAAATGCCCTTGAGGAGACTATTAATTGAAAGAAAACAATGTTATTCTTACAGTTAATGTGCAGTCGGGGGATCACATATGATACCATGACTGAATTTTGAGTGAATTTTCACGGAACAGAATGAAAACACTCTAGAGCCAGAAAAATTGTTGACAATGCTGGCAGTAGGAAATCGTGTTGTAAAAGTCGCCTTTAGTCAAATAGAATAATAATAATAATTTGTATATTTAAGGCCCAAGGGGCCCTGTCGTTACAAACTTAGTGCTATCGTGAAAATAAAAATAATGATGAAAAGCAGTGAACTTTTATAAAATAATTGTCATCGGCAGTAAAAAAACTCCTAGATCGGTGGATGAGTTCAGCGGGCCACCGAGTTCAAACAAACTTTTGGAGAAAAAACTGCCTTTATAGATAAAAAGGTTTGATGTGGTTTGTTCGGGACCTGATGTTGAGGGTTCGGGACTTTTATGGTCATGGGAAAAATAATATATCGTTGAGTTAGGAAGGGGTCATCCGGAAGGCAGGAGAAGGCAGTAGAAGTCAAGGCAACATCATCGAGTTGCGACCCACCAGATTCCAGAGCCAATCGCGAAGACCACAGCGAAGAATGCAAAAACGGAGAAGAATTCGCAGCCCTTGGAAGTGATGCTTGACTCTGCAGAGGGAAATTCAAACATATTTAGAAACCATTTTAGTATCCTGGGAAGAGCTTCAAATGCCAGGAGGACCCTTTTCAAAATCTACAACTTGCGTGTTTGGAAAGGAAACAGACAGTAACGACTTTATTTCCTCTAAATTTAAATGCTTATATAATTTGCCTTTAAAAATCGACAGTGTTGAAGACAGTCTAATATCGAGAGAAAGGTTGTTCCAAATAAAAGCATATTTGGAGGTAAAAAAGCGAGAATGGTTAGATGTAGAGCTACGGGGTGGTAAAATTATCATGGAAGAGTTACGAGTGGCGTAAGGTCGGTCAACTGGAAGGAGAGGGTTAATTTGTGGGAGATTAGGACTATTGTTAACGCGAAAAAGAAAGCATAGACCAGCTTCGAGTCTTCTTATCCAAAGAAATTTAATGTTTGCTAATTGACATCTATCTGTATAACAGATACCACACCCAGAAACAGAAAATATTTGAGAGTGAAAACTCGCTGAACCTTTTCAATCTCACTACGGTCATGCTGGGTCATGAGACCAAAAAGCGGGCAGCAGTATTCTAGCATAGGAAGAACAAACATGCGGTACAGTTATAACTTCATTTCTGGAAGGAAAAGGTTATGCGATATAAACCCACATATCTGTGCGGCCTTGACAGAAATTCGATCAGCATGAGGTGATAATGCAAGCTTATTCGTGTAAGTAAGACCCAAATCCTTTATCGTAGATCTTTCTTACAGTGGACTATTTTGGAAGATAATGGGTCCAGGAAGCCTTGCGGGACCAAAACTCAAGAAACTACATTTTGATGGAGAAAACTCCATCTGCCATGTTGCGCTCCAACTTGAGAGAGTACGCAAGTCTGCGTTTACTTTATCAACAAAAGTACTGGCCGTGTACTTAGAAAATGAGTAAATACAATTAAGGTCATCAGCACAAATGAAATTTTTCGAATCATTTAGCACTGTTGAAATTTCATGTAGGTAAAGAATGAAAAGGAGGGGACCTAAAACCGTGCCTTGTAATACACCACTCGTGATCGGCTGAAGCATCGAGTAGCAGATAGCCGATGAGGCTCATTTCGCTGAAAACCCTTCCCTTAATGTTGCGAAACTCTTTTCGCGTACAGTAAAAGCGCAGAGGAAAACGCAACACCCCATACTTCAAGATGCTTTAGGAAACCCCATAGCTGACGCTAAGTTGACCGCCGATAGCTTCAATGCGTTTTTATCCAAAACTTTTAGTGAAAGCTCGTTCGCTGCACCTCCGGTTATCCAGGCTTGGACGGGTGCCATACTCGAAACCATAAGTTTTACCGTCTGGGATGTGACTGTAGCCATTCGTCGTTATCGTCAATCCTATAGTCCAGGACCAGATGGCGTCCCAGTTAGCCTTCTAAAAGCTGAAGCGAATGATATCTTTCCGTCTATTCTTTGTAATTTATTTAATCTTGCTCTTGAGAGCGAAACCTTTCCTTCGTTGTGGAAGGAATCGCACATAATGCCTATTCGCAAGCATGGCCGATCGACATCATTCGACAACTTTAGGCCAATTAATACACTTCCCGCAGCCTCGAAGATCTTGGAGACCTTGATCAAAGAAAAGATGATGCGTTACTTGACAGAGAACAACCTGCTTAATGCAGCTCAACATGGCTTCCTCGAGAAACGATCTTGTGACACCTGCCAGCTCTCTTTCTTTGATTATGTGCTGCAATCTAGAGACAGCGGTTTTGCCACTTATAGCGTCTATTTTGATTTTACTAAGGCCTTTGATCGGGTCGATCATAACCTCCTCCTTCTGAAACTAGCCTCCTTCGGCATAGGTAGCAAGCCTCTGAACTTCATATCTTCCTATTTGGATGCTCGCACACAACGAGTAAAAATTTCGAATGTTATCTCCAACCCCACGCATGTGAGGAGTGGAGTTAAACAGGGTAGTGTACTGGGTCCGCTCCTATTTTGCCTGTTTGTCAACGACGTTTCAGATTGTTTTCAGTATGGCAGACTCTTCATGTACGCTGATGATCTAAAAGTCACTTATCGATATAAACCGGCAGATCGCAACATCGTGCTCGAGCTGATAAAAAAGGATCTTCAGGCCTTCGCCCAGTGGTGTTGCACATGGCGCCTCACCCTTTCATGGCAAAAATGTTCCGTTATGGTTGTTGGCGACTATCATCAACCGGAATTAAGCATTGACGGCCACGAACTACATGTCCCAGGAGTTATCAAGGATTTGGGCATATCCTACTCTAATAGTCTCAATTTGTCAGAGCACTGTGCCTTGATAGTCTCGAAAGCACGCCGAACCACCGGATTTATCCTTAGAAATTTTAAGACTATCAAGGTTAGAACTAGCCTTTATAATATGTACGTGAGACCTAGTCTTGAATACTGCTCACCCTTATTCAGTCTTCTGCGCACTAGTGAACGGAAGAAAATAGAATCGGTGCAGCACTTCTTCACTAGAAGAGTTTTCACTGCAGAACACCGTAACTTAACCTACCGACAAAGGTGCGAACTTATAAAGCTGGATCCCCTATGGCTTCGTCGATTGCAGAAGGGTCTATTTTTACGGTTTAAACTTTTGAATGGTCAAACCTTTAATCCCCTTAGTACAATAAGGCAGCTTGAGCACTCTCGACGCGCCAGTCATCGAGACGTATTTTTATTTCTTCCTATGGCACGTACAGTTAAGTACCGGCAATTATTTTCAGTAAATGCCATATCAATCTGGAATAAGCTGCCCAAAAGTATTAAAACCCAGCAAAACTACCCTATGTTTAAGAGAGCTATAGCTAGTTTTCTACATTCAGGGCAACTTTCACGAATTTTGGGTGCTGACTCGGTGGAATCTCTCTTTCACTCTGATGGCGTTCGTGGACTTTGAACCCCGCCAGGCTTCACTGCTGAAGATAATGCGGCTGAAGCAGCAGCCCGCAGTCTGCTAACCTTTCAGCCGATAGCGCGCAACTTTTGCCGACAACCATTGAAGGAAGACTGAGAACACTGTGTTCTTGTGCCAACCCTCTCCGTCTGGAACTAATGTTTTTAAACGATATGAAACAGTTCTCCTGCTGATGAGTCAACTCAGCTTACAACTGTACATTTATTCCGGTTGTATCATACCTTTGAAGGCAGGTTTTTTTCACTTGAAACAAACTCCCTATCTCGCCCAGTATTGACAAAACAAAAAACCTGAAACAAAACCAACACTGGCTGCAACATAGGGAGTTTGTTTTAGGTTTTTTCCGGTCTTCGAGGTGTTGGAAGGCGCCCAAGAGTTGCATTACCAACTCTTTACAATTGCCTGTAAACTGGCATAATAAACATATTATTATTGCCTACTAAGACCTTCTGGCTGCGGTTAGACAGGTAGGAGACAATGAAATCGAGGAGGGAGGGCCTGATGCCTAGGGCTTCCAGTTTCACTAAAAGGCGCCTATGAGGCACCTTGTCAAAAGCTTTACTAAGGTCAAAGTAAATCACGATGACTGATTGCTGTTCATAACGAAGTGAAGTAACCAGGTTAAGGAATGCTAAGTGGCAGGTTTCGCATGATCTTCCAGGTAGAAATCCAGGCTGGGAGGCACTTAATAGTTTATTTTCTACACAAAAATCGAGAATTTGATTAAAAATGATCTTTTCCAGAAGTTTGGCTAGGGCCAGGGTTTTATGAACACCTCGGTAGTTATTTACGTTCGAACGAGATCCTGATTTGAAGACTGGAAGAATAATAGATGTCTTCCATGAGTCAGGAAAGAAACCGTTTAGAAGATAAGCTGAGAATAGATAACTTAGCAATCGGGGGAAGTTGAATACTCTCTTGATAAGTGAATTTGGAAGGCCATCAGTTCCCGAGGAGTGCGAGTTTTTTAGACGGATAATGTGCTTACGAATTACTTCTATGGAGAAATCTATGGTACTGATAGTATTGACTGAGCATGGCTGAAACGACGGGACCGGTTCAGTTTCCATCGTAAGGTGTTTTGCAAAGAACGCATTGAACAGTTCAGCCTTCTCAGACTCATCTTGCACAAAGTTTTTATTTTCATTCAGTAAGGGGGGATTTCGAGACCTCGTTTAGCGGAGGACCGACGGCGAAACAGTTGGGCAATCGATTTTGCAGAGTTTAACTCGCTGACATCGAGTCTTCTTTTAAACTCCGCTATTGTGTCAGCGGAACCCGTCTTGCTTGGTAGCAAGTTCCAAGGTCCGACCACGCGTTGACTAAAGAAATATTTTCGGAGGTCTAATCGAGTGCGTTCGTTTGTGACCATGTAAGGGTGGCCACGCAGGTGAGTGGTGGTGGCTTATTCGAAGAAATCCTCCAATCTCAGGGAGGAACTGTGGCCTCGGATTATCTGTAATGTCCAGAGCAGGCTGCACTGAAGGTTCCTGTAAGACAAAGGAAAAAGGTCAAGCTTGCTCAATCTCTCCTGATATGCTAAATCCCAGGGACCATCGACCATTTTTGTCGCCCTCCGTTGCACTTGTTAAAGAAGGTCAATATCCTTTTTAAAGCATGGTGTTCACACTGGCATTCTGTTTTCTAAATTTGGTCTCACAAAGGCACCAAATATTTTCCCGAAATGTTCGTGTGGGAAGATTTTGAACGCTTGTCTGATCCAGTGCAGGATACTATTTGCCTTATGGACGGACTTTTTACAGTGCTCTGTTGGCATCAAGTTTGCGGTTGTCCATATACCCAGGTCTTTGTGTATATCAACCTCTTTTAATGCGGTGCCATTGACAAAGTAACTGTGTTTCGGCGACACGTTTCGCCCCGCGCTTATGTGTAGAACAAGTCACTTGGATACATTACAGTTAAGAAGGCACGTAGACGATCAGATAACCAGTTTATCGATGTTCGACTGTAATCTCTTTGCGTCGTCGGCGCACATAATTTCAGCCATTATTTTTATGTCATCCGCAAACATGACAGCTGCGCAATCAAGCTCATTGAGACAGTCATTTACGTGATATCAGGAATAGCAGTGGACCCAAAACTGAGCCTTGTGGTACACCACTCTCGACCATTGTCCATTCTGAGGTTGAGTTTCCGACAACGACTCTCTGTTCTCTGAGGGACAAAAAACTGCTGATCCATCTATACATTTTTCCTCGAATTCCCACCTTCCTAATCTTCTGAAGAAGAAACCTGTGTGGTACACTATCGAAGGCCCTTTTGAAGTCGAAAAATATGACATCAATCGGATAGCCTTTATCTGCGGCCTTTGCCCATTTCTCCTGTGATTAAAGAGCACTCGGGAGGCAAGAGCGTCCTGGGCGAAAACCGTGCTGTCCATTACATAGTATTTTGTTGCTTTCCAGGAATTCCATTAAATTCTTCTTCATAATGCGCTCCATTATTTTGCGAGCGATGCAAGTTAGACTGACAGGACGGTAAATTGCGCAATCAAATCGTGAACCTCCCTTGTAGATCGGGGTGACGTTTGCCCACTTCCATCCTTGTGGGAGTTCGCCTTCGTCAAAAGATTTCTTGAAGTTGGCAGCCAGGGGTATGCATAGTTCGTTAGCTAATTCTCTTAGTGCTAGTGCAGGATTTTTGTCCGGCCCAGGTGATTTGGCAGGCTTAAGTTTGAGTATTTCGGCCATGACAGTGTTGTGTAAAAACCGTATGTCCTCAATTTAGGGCAATGAGGAGGAGGGTAAGGGTGCAGTTATCTGTCGATGAGTGGACGTACCATCAGCAAGAGTTGTAAATTCTCGGGTGTAGCCGGATTCAAAGAAATCGGATAGGAGGGAGCCTTTCATCTGGTCTTCGGTCGCAAGTTGTCCATCTGCTGATCTAAGGTCAGCGATCAAATCCTGAGATCTCTTCATGCTTCGTTTATAGCCATACAGTATCTTAGGGTGTTCCAATGACTTGTGTAGTATGTTCAACTCGTATTTCTTGCACAGCTTCGTAGATTCGATTTTATAAATATATCGTTGATGCTTATACTCCCGTAAGTGTTTATCGGAGCCAGTTAGTCTGTAACGCCTCCAGGAGCGGTTTCTTTGTTTGAAAGCGGCCTGCACGTTTGCGTTTATCGACTTCGGACGAGTTGTACTTGTCTTTCTTCTGAATGGACAGTTAAGACAAACAGTTCTCTTCAGCGTCGAGCTAAAGGTCAGCCACTGTTCATTTGCTCCACCTTGGAGGTCTGTTTCCCTCCAAGATTTACTATCCTTTAAGTCACTTTAAGTCACTTTATTAAGGGAAGAAGGCTTTCGCCCTTGAGCTCCCTATTCATAACCAAAATCGCATAATAGGTCCACCGTAACAATAGTACATAATACAAATGTACAAATGTAGGCTTAAAATCAGCGATAAGTGTGGGCCAGTTGCAAGGTGCTGCTACTGACACTTTGTTCATTATATCTGCCACAGTTTCTCAGCAAATGAGAATCAAGTTTGTGTTTAAAAATGTCAACAGTATCTGAGAGGACCACATCTTCCGGGAGTCCGTTCCACGCTCCAATGAACCTCTGAGAGAAGGCGTTTCGTCGAACGTCGATACGGGCCGGTTTCCTCTGTAGTTTAAAAGGATGACCTCGCAGATGGTCAGTCCGAGCCAATTCGAAGAAATCATCACATTCTAGGGCACAGTCTCGGCCTCTAACAATTCGGTAGGTTTGTATGAGGTCCCCGCGGAGCTGCCTATAATTGAGAGGGAAAAGATCAAGTTGGGTCAGTCTGTCTTCATAAGGCAGATGACCAAGATTCTTGACCATCTTCGTAGCCCTAGCCTGCACTCGTTCCAGGTGCAGATAATCCTTCTTGAACCACGGACGCCAGGCCTGGACAGCATACTCCAAGTCGGACCGAACAAACGCTCCGTAGGTTTTTCTGAAGAGCTCCTTGTCAATGTTGACGAATCCCCGCCTTATCGCAAACAGCACCTGTGTCGCGCGTTTAGCTGCCTTTACACACTGAGTAGATGGTTTGAGTGAGGAATTTATCAGAACACCGAGATCCTTTTGTTCGTTCACATTTGAAAGCGGGTGCCCATCGAGGAGGTATTGGAAGGAATCGTTCTCCTCATCAGTCCTTCTAGTACGGAGTCTTAAAACCACACACTTACTTATGTTGAAGTTTAAAAGCCAACGAGCTGACCAGCAGCTAAGTCGATTGAGACTCTCTTGAAGCGCTTTCCTATCGGCGTCAGACCTGATGGCTCTCCAGAGTTTGACGTCGTCGGCAAACATGATAGCACTGCAACCCAGGTCGTTGACACAGTCGTTGATATAGATAAGGAAGAGCAGTGGCCCTAAGACAGAGCCTTGGGGGACGCCACTCAGAACATATGTAGGGCTTGACTTTGAGTCACCGATGCACACAGTTTGCGATCGCCCTGTGAGAAAATCTGTGATCCATGCCAGCAGGTTCCCTCTTATGCCAATTTCTGACAATTTATACATTAGACGCTTATGTGGGACGCTGTCGAATGCCTTCTTGAAGTCCGTATAGATGACGTCAACCTTACCATCTTCATCTAGTGCGCGAGTCCACTGCTCAGTGGAGAGAAGAAGGCTGGAAAGGCAAGAATGGTTCTTTCTGAAGCCGTGTTGGAGCCCTGACAGTAGATTGTTCTCCTCCAAGAACTCCATTGTCGTCTTCTTAATTATCGTTTTCATCACCTTACAGCAAATGCAAGTTAGGCTGACAGGCCGGTAATTGTTAACCTTCGTTCGGGCTCCGCCCTTGTATATCGGGTAAATATTTGCCATTTTCCATTCAGATGGCAGTTTTCCTAGTTCAAATGAAGAACGAAAGATATGTGCTAGGGGCTCTGAGAGTTCGCTTGCCAATTCTTTCAAGAACTTGGCTGGTTTATTGTCTGGACCGGATGACTTTGCTTCTTTGAGGCTCTGCAGCTCCCTCTCAACATCAGATGCTGGAAATAGTAGAGAATGAAGTGCCGGACCGGCTTTTGCAACAGCACTGTTGGCATTATCAAATTGAAGCTCGGTTTCCCTAGTGAATACCGAGGCAAAGAACCGGCTACAGTAGTCGGCTTTCTCGTCATTGTCAACGACTTCTCCGCCATCATCATTCTTAAGTACTGCGACAGGATCCTTGTTTTTTAATCTACTGTTAATATAGCGGTATAGAATTTTGGGCTTTTCTTCGGCCTGTTGGAGGATTCTTGATTCATAGTTTTTCCTGGCCT
>JAYGXS010000004.1:62566569-62583576 GCA_036362985.1 Ligula intestinalis | reverse complement strand
GCAAAGAAATGAGAATGGTTCGAAGTGGAGCTAAATAGGAGTGCAATAATCCTGGAGGAATAACGAGTGGCATAAGGTCTATCTGCGGAAATGAGAGCGTTGATTCGTGGAAGGTTAGGGGTAGAGTAAACGCGAAAGAGGAAACGGAGGCCCGCTTCGAGTCTTCTGACCCAAAGAAATGTCATGTTCGCTAACTGACATCTCTCCGTATAAGAAATAGTGGATCGAGGAAGAGCGAATATTTTGCGAGTAAATACCCTCTGTACATTTTCGAACTAACCACGGTCAGAAGCTTTCATTAGACCAAAGAGGGGACAGCAGTATTCTAGGATGGGTAGAACATACATGCGATAAAGTTTTAACTTTATTTCCAGCAGGGAAAAATTGTGTGATATAAAACCACATATCTGTGCAGCCTTCGCAGATATTCGATCCGCATGAGGCGACAATGCTAGTGTATTTGTGTAGCTTAGACCTAAGTTTTTTATCGTGGATCGTTCTAAAAAGGAGTATTTTGAAAAACAAGGGGACGGAAAAGCTTGGCGGAACCAAAACACATGAAACTACACTTGGATGGAGAGAATACTATCTGCCAGATAGCACTCCGACGTGAGAGTGTAAGTAGGTCCACATTTATTTTATCAACGCATATACTTGCCGTGTCCTTAGAAAATGAGCATATGCATTTGAGGTCGTCTGCATAGATGAACTGTCGAAATTCCGTTTATGTATTGAATGAAGAGTTAAGGACCCAAGACCGTGCCTTGAAAAACGCCACTAGGGATCAGCTGCGAAGTGGAGTAACTATAACCTACTAGGACCTTCTGGCTGCGGTTAGACAAGTAGGAACCGATGAAGTCAAGGAGAGGGGGACGGATGCCAATGGCTTTTAATTTTACCAGAAGTCGTCTGTTCGGCACCTTGTTCAAGGCTTTGTTCAGGTCAAAGTAGTTAACAACCACGGATTGCCACTCGTTACCGACGGAAGCGACGTGGTTAAGAAAAGCTAAGTGACATGTAACGCATGATCTTCCGGGTATAAAACCATGCTGCAAGTCACTTAAAAGCTTATTTTTTAGGCAAAAATCGAGAATTTGATTAAAAATTATCTTCTCCAGAAGTTTAGCTAGGCCGGGGTTTATGAACACCATGGTGGTTATTTATGTCCGAACGAGATCCTGATTTAAAGACTGGAAGAATAATGGATGTCTTCCAAGTTTCAGGAAAGTAACCATTTAAGAGAAAGCGGGAAAATATATGGCTAAGTAATTTGGGAAAGGTCGACACTCTTTTGATAACTGAATTGGGAATACCATCAGTTCCCGAAGAGTGCGAGTTTTTTAGATAAATTATATGCTTACGAATTAATTCTATGGAGAGATCAATGTTCCTGAGAGTATTGTCTGAGTATGGTTGAAACGACGGGACCGGTTCGGATTAATTAATAAAATGCTTCGCAAAGAAACTATCGAACAATTCAGCCTTATCAGACTAATCTCGTAAAAATGTTTTGTTTTCATTCAGCAATGGGGGTATTTTAATTCGTCGTTTTGTGGAGGACCAACGACGAAACAGTTGTGCAACCGATTTTGCAGAGTTTAACTCGCTCAGGGTACAAGATTCCCTGTGCTGGTCACGTGCCAGACGAATTTTTGACGCTAATTCGAAGATCTCTGCGATCCTTAGATGCACAGACAGCGAACTAGTAGATCGATCTTTCAGCTGCCTCTTCAATTTCTTTAGTCTGGGCAAAAGAAAATGAAGGACGGTCGATTCTGGTGTGTAGGGTGACGCAATTTTATTGGGCACAAATTCCAGTATTTTATTAGAAAGGACCGACATGAGTGCAGAAAGATATGCAGCGTCGGTAATGGAGTAGAGGCTCTGTCGATCTAATAAGTCAAGAAAATTGTTGATTGAGCTAATATCTGCGAGGTCATACGCATGAAAGGTACGACTAGCACTAGCCTTTTCCGCAGAAGGTAGCGAAAGGCAACAGTGAATTAATATGGGATCACTTTGAAAGATATCCTGCTTAAAATCAATCAAGGGAGGGGCAATACCGTTAGTGAAAATCAGATCTAGGATCTGGATTCTGAAATAAACTTGAATATTTCACAAAAATTAGCATCTTCTTCAGATGAAGAATTAGGAGGATTATATATACATCTGATAATCGCCTTTTGCCGGGGCGACAGGAGAGTATGGTCAGACTCATGGGCATTGCTAGTTTCGGCATCTCGCATCGACCAACTATCATGGACTCAAATGCAAAACTGTGAATCAACTAAAATGTAATCGATCTGCTGGCGGCACGACCGTAATTATAGAACCAGGTCAGAAGATATTTGTGATGATGCTGAAAACATGTGTTGGTAAAAAAACAGTCGGGTCTGTTCAGCATACTTTCACCACTGTTGGTTCGAGAGCCAAGCTCATAAAGCCTGAAAACAACCTAGAACCCTAATAGCAAACCGAGCTCGAAACGACCTCGTTTCGAGCTAACTTATTTGAAAAACCGAGCTTAAATCGAGCTCGTTTTGGCCGTCTGTTCGAGCTCAAAATGAGCTCGCGTTTGCGCGCTTGAAGCTCGAAAAATCGAATTATATGTTTTATCTGGACAGGGGTTATCTCCTTTTCTGCAAATTCCCCCATTTTTGCGAAACCCAGCTAAATATTACTTATTTGAAGACTGCTTGTTTAGTAATATATGCATAATGATATAAAAGCCGTTTTAAAAAATATTATGGTACAAAAAATAAATATCAGGTTTCTTTGGTCGCTTTTTCAGAATTCCTGGCTACCCGAACGCAGTAGCGGGGAGTTCATGGACGGTTCTAGTAGCCCGCATGGCCCTGACGCAGCATCGTCGCATTATCACCGCTGGCCATTGCCGTTACCTTTAATAAGTTGTATATTTCAGGCCCAATGGGCCTCATCAATAAAGCAAAAATTCGATAGCACGAAGTACTAGAAATAATTGGTTAAACAAACAGTATCGGTAGTCTATATCTATAAGACGAGTATAACTGTTTAGAAGCGAATTTGTTAGATTCGAAAAAAATTAATATAGCAGTGTCATGCGGAAGGTGAAATTCCAGGACACACACAGATGAGCCACATCGTTATCTAGATTCTGACAAGGTATTCTGGTTCCCACTGCCTCTGTTAGTAAGGGGGGGGGCTTGGAAGCAAACTCAGTCGAAGCTGAGCGTGG
The DNA here is from genome assembly GCA_036362985.1 of Ligula intestinalis. Lineage (NCBI taxonomy): Eukaryota > Metazoa > Platyhelminthes > Cestoda > Diphyllobothriidea > Diphyllobothriidae > Ligula > Ligula intestinalis. The sequence continues at coordinate 62,580,359 of JAYGXS010000004.1, read as the reverse complement.
GGCAGAACAATAGGTGTTAACGAAACATTACTGGTATAGACGGGTTCCCGGCACTACACTCGGGTTCCCAAACCGGTGCGGCATAATAGAACAGAGGGAACCCACCAGTTTATGATCGTGATGGGCACCGCCGTATGAGATCCAAAAGTCCGTCAAATCTACAAGACTATGGTTGGGGATTCTGAGATGCGACCAACTATAAGGCCCTGATGATGGTTGATGACCAGTGAAACGAGAGCCGTCAAGACTGCGTCCTGATTCCGGGGGACACGAGTCAGAGGAAGGTTGTTTCAAGAACGGATCCTAAATTCCCGATGGTCCTTTCTCGGGATCGTGGAGAAAGCTGCCCGGAAAAGATGAGGAAAACAAAAGATTAGTAGATTCAGTGTTAAGATAAATGTGCGGTCTTCGCTTGAATGCACATAGACTAGTCAACGCCCGAATATAAATGGGCAAATTATTCCAAAGATAGCTATACCTAGAAGCAAAAAATAGAGATCGCTTAGAAGTGGAAGAAGCAGGAGGAGGTATAATCAACGTTGAATTTCTTAGGTTGTAAGGGCGAGCAACGGGAAAAAGGGCAGAAATCTTGGGGAGATTTGAATTATTATTAAGGCGAAACAGGAGACAAAACCCTGCTTCCAGTCTACTGACCCAAAGAAATTTCAGTTTCGTTATCTCACATCTATCTGAGTAGGAAGTATCTGAAAATGCCGGATAGAGGACCGTTTTAGTGAATCTTCTTTGGACACTTTCAATTTTTGAACGGCTAGATTCGTTCATTAGACCGAAGAAAGGACAACAGTATTCGAGAAAAGGAAGCGCATACATACGATAAAGTCTTAGCTTCAGTTCGGGAAGGTAGAAATTATAAGAGATGAAGCCGCATATCTGAGCAGCTTTTGCTGTAATTCTATCAGCGTGAGGTGCAAGGTCTAATTTATTGGTGTAACTTAAGCCTAAGTCCTTAATGTTAGAACATTCAGTCACGGGGCAATCTTGAAAAATGGTAGGTTGTGGCAGCCCTTCAGGCCCAAAACACATGAACTGGCACGTAGAAGGCGAGAACTCCATCTGCCACGTGGAGCTCCACGCAGATAGAGCGTCCAAATCCGAATGAATGCGTTCTAAGCATCGCTAAGCCGTAGAATTAGAGAAGGAGTATACATATTTCAAGTCGTCCGCGTACATATACGATTGAGAGTGTTTAACTATTGTTGAAATATCATTTATATAAAGCAAGAACAACAGGGGGCCCAGAACGGTACCTTGAAGGACACCGCTAAAAATAGCGGTAGGGGTAGAGTATGAGGACCCCACTAAGACCTGTTGTTTTCGATTACAAAGATATGATCTAATAAAGTCAATAAGAGGACTACGAAATCCTATAGCCTCTAGTTTGGCTAGTAGTCTCCTATGAGGCACTTTATCAAATGCCTTACATAGATCAAAATAGATGACCACCACAGATAAATGATCGTAACGAAGAGAAGTGAGGAGATTAAGAAAAGACATATGACATGTTTCACAAGATCGGTCCGGTAAAAAACCATGCTGAGATATATTGAATATTTGATTGCTTATGCAAAAATCTGTTATTTTATTGGCAATTAATTTTTCAAACAGTTTAGCTAGCGAAGGTGTTTTATGAACACCGCGATAATTTTTAATGTCAGATCTGGAACCAGATTTAAAAACTGGAATTACAATAGAAGTTTTCCAAGAATCAGGAAAAAACCGTTTTCGAGAAATATTGTAAGTAATTTGTTCAGTAAGGGAGGAAAATCTCTTACTTGCTTAATAAATGCGTTTGGAATGTTAACCGTCCCGACTGAATGTGAATTGTTGAGACAAGCTATTTCTTTATGTATACTTGTAGGTGAGAAATCGATTGAAGTGAGATTTGCATCACACATCAGAGGTATTTCGGGTGTTCGACTAGTCTCAATTGTAAAGAACTTGGCGAAGAAGGAATTTAACATTTCTGCTTTTGCCAAATCCTCTGTAACAAAAGGATTACTACTATCGAGTTAAGGTGGAAGGACTTTCTGAAGCCTAGCGGATGACCGAAAACGGAAGACTTGAGCAACGGATTCGGAAGAGTTAGCATCATTTAGTGCCAGGGACTCTCTACACCTATCTCGTGCAAGCCTTATTTTTAGTGCTAATTCAAATTTTATCGCTATCCTTAAGTGCACCGGCAAAGAGCTATTAAACGGATCCTTAAGTTGCTTCCGTAATTTTTTAAGTCGATTTTGGAGAAAATGTGGAACGGTAGAGGAAGCTGAATTTGATTTAATAGGGTTGAGTGGGATAAAAGTCTGAATTTTTTTGTAAGTATCAGTATCAGTATCAGTATATTGAGGGTATGTAGGAAAAATTCCTTTGAGTGCCCTATTTGTACATATGTGCAGTGGTAGCAAAAAATTTTTTGCTTAGACTGTTGGCGAGGCCAGTTGTCCTGAGTCATAGGATGAAAATAGGAGCAGACAGTGAAAAAACTCCTCAGGGATTTTTAGGAGAAAAACTGTCGCCCTTGTGGGGGGAATGCGTGGGATTTAGGAGAAAAAAGGGAGTTCCCATTGGGAGGGGGCATTGCAAAGGTTCCCAGGATCATCACCGTGTGGAAGCCACGTCCTGATTCTTCCTTGCTGATTGCAGAGTCCGCCACGGAACTGGAAAAACAGAGGCATCCGTCCAGATCGTCGACAGTCCGCTTTGGGTCGAACCTAGGGTGACCGTTTAGACCGGCAGGTCTGGCTGATAAGATCGCCAGCGGGTAATCACGGTACGCAGATAGCCAAGTAGGGTAGACCGTGGAGACCTTCGCATGAGGCTATGCGTGGGAGGGCGTAATAAATAGCAAATGTGAATGGATATAAAAACTAATACTACTGAAAAATTGGAAGTAGTATTATTGTTATTGCAAATTGTCAGTTCCGATCCATCGTGCACTGCTATATCGATCCAGTTTTCGCTTAAAACCCTCTAGCGATTCCGACATAACAACGTCCTGAGGAAGCGCATTCCACGCTCCGACCACCCTTTTTGAAAAGAAGTGTTTCCGAGCGTCCAGCCTGGCCCCTGTCACCTTTAATTTGAGGGAATGACCCCTCAGATTCGTGGTCGTTGCTAATTCGAAAAAATCCCCTGATATAAGACAGCAGTCTTGAAGACGTAATACGCGGAATGCTAGTATCAGGTCCCCCCGAAGCTGCCTGTAGCGCAAAGGGAAGAGGTTGAGATTCGACAGCCGTGTTTCATAAGGCTGCGAGCCCTGCCCCATAACAAGTTTGGTTGCGCGCCGTTGTACCTTTTCCAGGATGTTGATGTCTTTCCTGGCCCAGGGTCTCCAAGCTTGAATAGCGGATTCTAGGTGCGGTCGTACGAAGGTTCCGAAGACTTTTGTGAAGCACTCTTCATTGAAGGTAGAAAAAGCTCGTTTGACGAGGTATAGGATCGACATCGCGGACTTGGCTACCTTTGTGCAATGCAGGGAGGGTTTAAGCGAGGGCGTGATCCAGACTCCCAAGTCTTTCTGGGCGTTCACTTCCTTCAATGGTATGTCATTCAGTCGGTAAGCCATGCCGTTTGAAGAACCGCATTTGCCAACTCGAATGGTGGTGCACTTGCTCTCATTGAACGGTAAGAGCCAGTCCGCCGACCATTTTTGAAGTCTATTTAAATTTTCCTGTAAGTGCACTTTGTCAGCCGCAGTTCGAATTTCGCTCCAAAGTTTTATATCATCGGCAAACATGGCGATGCCGCAATCCAGTTCGCGGACACAGTCGTTGATGTAGATAACGAACAAAATAGGGCCGAGAACGGAGCCTTGGGGAACACCACTCTCAACCTCAACCTTGGCTGACTGTTTGTCGCTGATGTGGACAGTTTGCGAGCGACCGATTAGGAAGCTTTTTATCCACGTAAGGAGCCTACCTCTTACTCCTATGCGGCTGACTTTATAAAGGAGGCGGTGGTGCGGCACGCTATCGAAAGCCTTTTTGAAGTCAATATAGACAGCATGCACTGAGTTTCCACTATCGACTGCCTCAGTCCACCGTTCTAAACAGTAGAGCAAGTTTGTAACGCAGGACCTACCTCTACGAAAACCATGCTGAGCATCCGATAGCAGATGGTTTTGTTCCAGGAACTGCATAAGTTGTTGCTTGATAATTTTTTCCATGATTTTGCAACAGATTGCAGTAAGGCTGACTGGTCGGTAGTTATTCGCTGAGACCCGGCTTCCCCCCTTGTATAGCGGTGTAATCCTCGCGGATTTCCAATCTACTGGTAGGCATCCGGTTTCGAAGGAGGTTTGGAAGAGCATAGAGAGTGGTTTGGCCAACTCATTGGCGAGCTCCTTCAAAATCTTAGCTGGTACGTTGTCGGGACCTGGTGACTTAGATTCTTTTAAGCTTAAGAGTTCCTTAAGAACAGCAGCCTCGGGGAATTGGACAGTCTCAAATACTGTATCCGCTTCGGTGTCGTCGGTGGGGTGATCGTATGCCGTTTCCTTTGTGAAGACTGATCGGAAAAATTTCGACAGATGATCAGCCTTCGCTTCATCATCTATCAAGTCTCTTCCCTCGGCGGTCCTTAGCAGGGGTATCGGATCCTTGTTTTTGGTAATCTGCCTGAGATAACTGTAAAACAGTTTGGGGTTCACTGTGGCCCGGTTTAGCAAGTCTGCTTCGAAAGCCCGTCTTGTTTTGAGAATAAGACCCTTGACCCGGTTTCTCTGAGTTTTGTAGGCACTGACAGATGCAGGAGTCCTGTCTGCTAGCATTTTTTTCCACAGCTTCAGCTTTTTGTTCACTTCTATTTTTAAGGCCTGCGTAAGCCATCGCGGTCTAGTGTTCACCTTTTGTCGCGAAATTGGACAGTGGTTGTCGATGAGTCTGTGCAGTGTGGTCCGGAACGCTTCCCAGTCCGCAGTTATGTTTCCAGAAAAAAGAGTTTCCCAATCGGCGCGCGTGAGTTCGGTCTTCATTCGATCGAAATCGCCTCGCCAAATATTTCGTCTGGCTGTTGAGGGTCTCTCCGGTATTGAGAATAACGAGTACTCCCATAGCAGTACAACATGGTCGCTTTTACCTAGTGGTGGGAGACATGACACTTCGTCGATGCTGTCCTGCGATTTCGTGAGAACGAGGTCCAGACAGTTGGACTGTTGGCCATCGCGCATCCTTGTCGGAAAAGTGACGTGTTGCGTGAGAAATAACTTCAGAGTCATGCTCAGAAGGCAGCTGTCGAAGGTTAGATCGGAGCTATGTGCGCAGGCCGCACCCCAGTCGATGTGAGGCGCGTTAAAGTCCCCCACAATCAGGATGTCCGATCGGGCAGTAATCTTTTCCAGCTCCTCTAGCAAGGAGGCATCCACTTCTGGCTCTCTTCTCGGTGGTCGATAGAGTGTCAGTACATCCAGGTTGGGTGCACCTGGTACTTTAATGGACAGACAGATGGCCTCGGAAGTACACGCCAGTTTATCCGTTTTGTCTAAAACTGTGAGTCCATTTTTCACGTATGTTACTACGCCACCGCCTTGACGACCTTCTCTGTCTTTTCTGAACAGTTGATAGCCAGGCATGGATACCTCGCCGTCGGCTACCTGTTCAGACAGCCAAGTTTCCGTTATTGAAACTATATCTGGTGATAACTCAAAGGCATGAATCTTCAGCTCGTCAAGCTTTGAAAGCATACTCTGTGCATTTGTGTACATGAAAGTTAACTTTCTGTTTGCTCGAGAATTTGTTACAGTCAGGTTCTCCCCGCCCCTTTCCGGGTCGACTGTGCAGTCATCCGGGGAGGACCTTTCCTGAGGGAGAACAGTGGACGATGAATCACTTGGTTGTTCTAAATAACCAAATAATTTTACCCTTCGTTCTGCCTCTGTATGTTTTTCGATTGGGCTCAATCCTCTCTCTACTGAGCCGACTGTGTGGTTATCCGGAACGGACCTATCCAAGGTGAGAACAATGGACGTTGAATCACTTGGTTGTTGTAAATAACCAAGTTTTGTTCGCCCTTGCTGGCCCGCTCCCTCTTTTCGGAAACAAGTTGACGACGTTTGTTCCGTTCTGCAGCTGAGAACTCCTGTTGAAAAAAAACTCCCGGGTCAGAGTCTTTTATTTTAAAACGCCTAGATAGAATGAGCTTGGCGTCTTGGCTTCTTGTCATGAACACTTTCAGAGGTCTGGGACGTGCCGTTCCAGTTGGGCTCTCAGGCCGTTTGCCAAGGCGGAAGGCCTTTTCGCACTCTAATGGTACATTGGGTCCCAGCATTTTGTTCATAAGGCCATGGAAGAGCTGGACATCTGCGGAATGCCAGTCCATGGGAGTGGCTGCGGTTGATTCCGTTAATCCCTGTATGATGATGCTGGCTTCTCTCTTAGTGCCATTTTTCTTGCCTACGACACTGTCGCTTGCTTGCTCGTTAACAGCTCTTGTGCTGCTATTGTGACCATCTTGTGTGCGACCGGACTCTATGGTTGATGTGCTGCCCTCGTTTTCTACTGTGGGCTTCAGTCTCGGGCCTGCGACACTGTCACCCACTTTCTGGTTAATAGCAGTACTGGCAGTGGATTCCGGTAGACCTGGTATTACGAAACTTTTGCCCCTATGGGTGACTTTCTGCGTCCCCTCCACGCCGTCGGTCACTTCTTGGTGCAACGCTTTCGTGTTTTCCTTCGTGTCTTTGCTGACGGCAGCCTGTACTTTACGTTGCGAACCAATCGTGTTTTTGTTGTTTACGGCGAGATTGTTTAAACTCGCCTCAGCGGTGGCTGATTGGTCTACTGTGGGGGCCTTAACCGTAAGTATGGGCTCCCTGGTATCTGTCTCCGCGGCAGCCTGCACTTTACGGGGCGAACCAATCGTGTTTTTGTTATCTACGGCGAGATTGTTTAAACGCGTCTCAGCGGTGGCTGATTGATCAACTGTGGGGGCGTGCACTGTAAGTATGGGCTCCCTCGTTTGTTTTTCGGCGGCTTCCTTCGCTTTTATCGCTTTGTGTGCATCGGACCGCAGTTGTCTCTGTGCAAATACTGTCTCTTTTTCTTCTCCCAGCTCTTCTCCGATCCCCTTTCGTGCAATTTTACTAGTTTTGACCTGTAAAGAGGGTGAGACTGGTTGGTCAGGTAGACGCTTCCCTCTTCTCCTGGCCGTTTTGATGATCCCAGAACCTGAACTTTCTTGGGACGGTAGATTAGGGCTTGTTTGTGTTTGCTTCTCTTCAGTTTTAATCGCAATTGGACCGATTGGCTGGTGCCTGGTAGCGACTTCCGTCAAGACGGATTCTAGCTGCTGATATCCACTGGTTTCATCTAGCGGCTTTAATGTGCCATTCTTGAGAAACCATGTGATAACATCCCCTAGTAAATCTATACGTGACTCCAATTTTGATATTTTCGGGCAATGCTTGCAATGTTCGCATGTCGTCGGGCAATGCGTGTCATCCCTGTCACTGTTCTTACCCTTATGTGAATTGTGCGAGGTGGTCATAGTGGCCGTAGGGTTTATACCCTTGTCTCTTATGTCGCACTGCTTGTCACACGGGACAGTTTGGTCGTGGAGTTCGTTGGCAGAATTTATCGTGTTAACCCTGTCAATGCACATAACTTTCTGTGAGCCGCGTAGCTGGGTTGCAGTGGCTGGGATAGTTTGGTCGTGGAATTCGTTGGCAAATTGTATTGTGTCAACTCTGTCAATGCACTTAGCTTTCTGTGAGTCGCAAAGCTGAGTCGCAGTGGCCGAGTGGCTAACACGTTCGCCTCCTAAATCGAAGGTCGAGGGATCGACGCCGGCTTCCGAAAGGGCTTTTTTTCCATCCACAGTTTGGTCGTGGACTTCTAAGTTCTGCATGCTAAAACTTTAGCTCAAACGTTATACTTATAAACTATTGCGGCGTCGGTCAGACTAGACGTAGCAGCAACCGAGAAAGTGTAGTTTAATAGTCACTACCAGGGAGTATATTGACGTAAGGAAAATACAAACGATAGGGTGTCCTTAATTATATGAATAAAGTTTTCTAGCGATTATACACCGAGATGGTGAAGTCTAATAGTTGCCAACTGGTACTAATTTGGGCTGAAAAAAGCAATATATAAACTGATAAGGTGGCCTTCACCTAGATAATTATAGTCTTCTAGTAATTATACACAGCAGTATATAAATATAACGACTTAGCCTGTCCGTGGATACTCCTCAGAACCCTGACGAGACTGATTGGGACAATTAGACTATGTAGGCCGAGCCAATATTTCCAGTGAGATGCCCGATTTGGAGAAGAGTTCCTCGTCGAGCAGTGGGGGTATCGTAGGAAATTGGACGGAAGATTGTTTAGAATAATAGGTTTTTTGATTCAATTTTTGTCCAAAGACGGTATCTTTCTGTATAAAACTTGAAATATAATCGCCTTGATTTTGCTCGAAAATTCAAACCGCGCGGGTTCAATTCAGTTCGATGGTTTTGTAAAAGTTAATTGAAAAAGATTGGGTCATTAGTTGGAAAAATAGTATGCCAATTTAGAGTACTTACGATGTCATTTATGAGTTCAAGGTTTGCGTTAGCAAAATCGAAGTTATTGCATTTTACCTCAGGCTTTGCAGAAAGGAAGACTGGAAAACAACACTGAATTAATGCGTGGTCACTTGTGAAGGGATCGCGATGCAAATTCATAAAGAGAGGGTGGACGTCATTTGTAAAAATTTAATCTAATATGCTCTCATTTCTTGTCACTGAACTGACCAGTTGTGACATTTTTGCAAAGTTAATACTTTCTACCAAGTTCTGAAATTTTGGCGGACAAGTATTTGCCTCCCAGTCAACGTCTGGCAGATTAAAATCACCTATGATTATTTTGACATCAACTTCAGCTTCTGCAACTTTTGCAAACAGTTCGCAGAGCGCACTTTCATTATCAGAATAACATGGGGAATTATAGACACAGCCAATTACAGCTTCTTATTGTGCGGGAGGATGAATGAAATAAAACAAACATCTCCCGAAAACGATAAAATGCTCAGATGAAACGGGAAATGCACAAAAGATGATTTGATATAAAGAAGGCAACCACCGCCACGTTTTTCAATGCGGTCCTGTTGGTACAAACTAAAATTATCTATAGCAAGCGTTGAGTCAGAGATAAGAGAGTAAGCCCAAGATTCAGTGATACAAATAACATCTGGATCAAGCTCAAAAGCCACTGTTCTGAGCTCTGTCATTTTATTTACAACTGATCTCGCATTCAGAGAAACTATACTGAGCGAATCCCTGGGATGCAGGTTACGCTCATCCGTATTTAAAAAAGGAAAACTTGGTGGCGGAAAGGGAACTGGCATGGGAGCAACAAAAGGCGGAAAGCAAGATTGCTGTGGTCTACAATTAGCTGAAATATAATTGTAAAATATATTTGGATTATCGTATTGCGGCAGATTTGCTTGAAAATTGAGGAAAGGGGCGTTCGTAAAATAGGATTATGATATAACTTAGCATAATTCTTCAGAAAACGCACGTTTGAAAATGACCTAAATGGGTATGGAAGACTATGATCATAATAAGTAGTTTTGATTATGTGTTGATTTTGGGCAATTTGCGGGTTTGGAAAATAACTAACGCGAGTATTTACATCTGCTATGCATGCTGAAGTGTCAGCATAATTTGTCAGAGGACAGGCATTCGAAAATGGCATTGAAAGTTGCGAGAAGCTATTCATAGTATTATTAGAGTGAATTAATTGTAGATTGTGGGCCATTTTGGGGATTGGAAAAGTAAAAAAATGAGTGTTTACATCTGGTGTAGATGCTGAAATGTAAGTATTGTTCCCATAAGGTAAATTACTGATTTTTGCAATTGGCTTCGATTTACGGGGGGCACGTTTAGGTCTATTAGGTTTAGCCTCTTTAGCAGGCGATGTTCGCTCGGAAGGCAACGGAATTTCACTCGAGCCAGGAGTAAGGATTGCGGGTGAGGTTTCAGGTGAGAGTATCGTTGTCCCTGATCCGGAGGGACGTGAACTTGCGTCGGCCTCAGATACCACATTTGGAATAGTAGGGGTAGGAGTGGGCCTAGTTTTTGCCGATGCAGGCAAAATCCTACGTTCCATGGGGGTTTTATCCCGACATATAAAAAGCTTATGATTGTTCAGGCATTGCGCTGAACGCTCATGCTGAGAGAAGATGTTTTCAACTTCTATTACCGATAAAAGTTTTACCAAAATCGGCGGATTTTTGCTTAAAGAGGACAATCTCTTAGTTCCTGCGACCATAAAGTTAAAGCCACACGAGTAAAGGAATTGACAGGCGACGTCTAGCGGAATTTTACTTCTTGGGACATTCTTTGAAAGCAAATTATAACTTTTTTTTGCCGGTCACAGGTCTCAGTAGACACCAAACTAATGAAGGGCTCTAATTTCTCTAATTGCTGAGAAGTGAGCGAAGAGACATTTCCATCAAAGATGGTACTGAAAACCGTAAGCAAACATCCATATTGAGACATGAAATTATTAAAAGTTTCCAAAGCATTAAGATTCAGTCTTTTCGTATTTAAGACGTTTTGATCTTGGAAAAATTAAACACCAAGAGGGTCGTTAAAGGGGGATTTTCGTCCAAAAAGCTGACTGTGATTTCATATTGAAGTTTAAAATATCAGAAAGATATGCAGTTAGATATATTTTTAATCAAGGCAATGCAAGAAAGTTTCTCTCATAGGGAAAATAAAATTGACGGGTCTACGCTGGATGAAAACTCACTCGATTGACATTGCAACAAGTGTAACCTGAATCTTGTTGGAAATTGCGAAATCTTTTTAAAATTTGCAATCTAAAATAGACATTCAGATGAGGCTATGTAGGGTGAAATTATGAGGCTATGTAGGGTGAAAAATATCTGGATTGATATTTCGACCAGTGTACACTATTTCTTGTTGGAAAAAGAGTATTCTTTAAAAATATACATACTGATTTGATATTCATGTACCTAATGACATGTTTTTCAGCTGAATCTTAGAGAATTACTAGGAGGCTATGTCTGTTGAAACAGTAGAAAACTGTATATTTTCACCTTTAGTCAAAGAAAACGACCACCGGTTTGTGTAGTGGCTTAGGGTTTAGAAATTTGAATTATGAACAACAATTATGCCAATAAAGTCGGCAGGATACGATAAAATCCTATTTAAATTTGACAATTTACTTAGCTGCGAAAAATCGAGCTGCGCGCCAAGGTCCGAGTGCTTTTCATCCCCAGAAGAGTACGTCCATCACCCGGTAGGTTGGGGGGCCACACGTTTCAACATTTTTAGAAGTTTCGTCAGGTGTTCAATCGGAGATTTGCAGTCTATTGCCCAAGACCACAAAGCACTTTTTAGACTTTCCTCCTCCTTCATCGCTGGGTGGCCAGAAACAATGATTGCAGAGAGTTTAGTTACTTTTTCTGCTGACGAATAGCTACAGGTACTCCCATCGTCCAACGAAGTTGTGCTTCAGAGAGATTCTTCAGATGAATAACTGCTAGAAGAGTCAAGAGAGTCTGACTATCTAGCCATTTCCCTTGCTTCCTACTCAATTTTACGTAAATCTTTAAGATATCCGCGCAAAGCACGCATTCTTAAAGTTCTCTTTGATGGTGGTTTCCACATGCTATAGAAAAGGGCAAAAATAACAGATTTACTGGATTTGCAGTCAAAGTAAGGAGAACTCGCTCGCAGGCGGACGCGCATCGGCCAACGGTGAGAGCATGCAAAAAATCAAAAAACCAATCACCTATCGACTACGTAATTATCCCAGCCAATGACAACCAAGCAGGTGTGAAGCGCGCGTTTGCGTATTACGCTAACGTGCGCAAAGCTATTAGGGAAGCTAGCTGTTTGACGGGTCACCGGGTCCAAACTAGCCATTTTAGTCCCCGTTGACAATTAGCAATTAATGGCGAGGAAGTCTTTCAACTAGCCCCTGCAGTTGCGAGTATAAATTTTAATTGCCTTTCTGTTCGACCGCTGATATTGATACATACACAGAGACGATAGAGATGTTCGTAAAATAACCCCTTAGTCGAAGGTAAGCATCCGGTTGTTGACTGATTCCCATGCCAGTTTTGCAGGGTCTGCTGGTTCCAAGAGGGCAATAGCTACACCGTGTCTACCAGATGAGGCACATGGACCACTGTGAGACAGGCTGAGATGAGAATCGACTCCAGGGATTTTTATTTCGCGGGTGCCTGAATCGAGGAATCGGACTTCGGAAAGGCAGCAAACATCCGCGTGATATTTATGGAGACTGCGCGCTGTCAGACTTTGAGTACCAGGTTCTAGAAGCTTTCGCACATTCCAGCCTCCAATACCAAAAGTCAGTTTTCGGTTGAGTAATTCAGCTTCCATATTATTCGCCCGCACCACTGGATAAGGGCTGCGAAGCGTGTCGGTTCCCATGGATGCCGTAGCATGGGTCGTATTAGCGTAAGTGGACATGTTCATGAGGTTTCTTGTGGATGCTAAATACAGGCGCGTCCCCAACGGCCACTCAAATTCTTTGTTCGAAGTTTGCTTCTCTAGCATTTTGGCTCAATAACCTAACTACAAGGCAGTGGTGGCAAGCAAACCTATTTAAGGATGGTTCACGGTCACCATGTCACAGTGTGGTCATTGGGACTTGCGGCATTTTATAAGGCAGTCGGTGCACAAGACCTCAGCTCTCCGTTTCCTGGTAACACTGTCGCTGCTGTGTCCGCGTCTGCTTATTTGCCAGACCCGAGAGCCCACTTATTTTGTAGCTTACCTTCACCGAATGCCGTGCAACTATCCGCCACCTGTGGAGGCGTCAGGAAGCCAGCAGCTAGGTTAATGGGTAACCGTATGTGTTCAGGTGCCTGAATTGCAAGCGTAAAAATCATTGACCTCCAAGTCCATCTTCTTTAACATCCGAATGAACTGGAGGAGGCCGGAAAATATGTGCCTTGCGTTTATCGCCAGGCAAGCTGTGAAAGAGGCCGTTTCCATCTGCGGCCTATCCCGAGGTTCAACTGTATCCTGATACACCATTTGCGGAAATGTTTGTTCGAAAGCGCTGCATAGGGAGGCTGGGACGCTGTGAGGACCGGATGTGGAAGTGCAAGTGGACGAGACGATGATCGTCCGTCCCAAGTACAACCGCGGCTGAAGGAGAAGCCAGTGGTCCCTCCTGGGGATGTATGATATAAGTCAGAAGAGGACAGCGTGTGAGCACATTAATTACCGCTCCTTGGACCCCCCAGTGTGGTCGTCAAGAGGCAGGTGGAGACGGAAAGCATAATTATTTCAGACGCTTAGACGGGCTACGGCACAATGCTAACAGCTGTCCCCGGTAGGTTGCGGAAATGAAGTTTATGCAAGCCTACTCGAAATGAGGTGGTCGACATCCTTCTTCATCCACCGCATCTGTGCTGGCTTTCCGCAGTCTAACTGTGGTGTCACGAAGACTCCGACGATTTTCCAAGGACACTAGAAAGGAAAATTGTCAATGCATTTCTAGTCCAGTGCAACCTAATAGTTTAATATTGGACCACATGCTGATAATAATAATAATAATAATTTGTATATTTAAGGCCCAAGGGGCCCTGTCGTTACAAACTTAGTGCTATCGTGAAAATAAAAATGATAATGATAAGCAGTGAACTCTTATAAAACAATTGTAATCGGCAGTAAAATAAACTCCTAGATCGGTGGATGAGTTCAGCGGGCCACCGAGTTCAAAAAAACTTTAGGAGAAAAAACTGCCTTAATAGGTAAAAGGGTTTGATGTGGTTAGTTTGGGACCTGAT
>JAYGXS010000004.1:62540853-62552252 GCA_036362985.1 Ligula intestinalis | reverse complement strand
CAGCCTTCTATCGAATTAGAGCGTATGGCAGAACTGCAAAACCAGCCGTCCTTCACTGAAAGCCTTGAGCATAGTAGTCTTCAACTCGAAGCTATTCCTTTATCCACCAACCCCGGTACAATCTTATGTGACGTATCGCGCGGTGCCTCCCGACCTGTAGTGCCAAGCGAGATGAGACGAGACGTTTTTACTGCATTGCACAATCTTGCTCATCCTGGCATCCGCAGTACCCAGCGCCTGGTGAGCGAGCGTTTCGTTTGGCCAAGCATGAACACTGATATCCGCCAGTGGACCCGTTCATGTTTGGCTTGTCAGAAGGCCAAGGTCGGGCGACACAACAAAGCCCCAATTGGCACATTTCTTGCACCCGATGCACGTTTTGCACATGTCCACATCGATTTGGTAGGTCCTTTGCCAACATCGCGTGGTTGCACCTATCTACTTACTGCCATTGAACGATTCACTCGTTGGCCCATTGCAACTCCCATAACTGATATAACCGCAGATTCGGTTGCTCACGCCTTCTTGGAACACTGGATCTCACATTATGGCGTCCCCTCAACTATTACCACCGATCGAGGCCAACAGTTCGAATCCAGACTTTTTAACGGCCTTACCGACTTACTCGGATGTTCCCGCATATGAACGACAGCCTACCACCCCTCGTCAAATGGCTTAGTTGAACGTTTCCATCGTCAACTCAAAGCCTCGCTTCGAGCTCACGACAATCCTTCCCATTGGAGCGAGCACCTACCTTTGGTCATGCTTGGCATCCGTACTGCCCTCAAGCCTGACTTGGAGTGCTCCTCTGCCGAGCTTGTTTACGGTACTACCCTACGGATTCCTGGCGATTTTTTCGGGCACTCTCAAAGCTCAGCCGATTTGGATTCCACGGATTACGTGAAAAGGCTGCGCCAAGCCATGTCTCATCTGCGTGCAATTCCTCCGCGTACTTCAACAAGTAAGTCATACATCGACCCTAACTTACTAACATGTGCCTTTGTATTTGTTCGTGTAGATAGTGTTCGCCGACCACTACAACAACCCTACGACGGACCATATAAGGTACTATCTCGCACGGACAAGCATTTCACGATTGCCCGGGGCGGCCGCACTGACGTGGTCTCAGTCGATCGTCTGAAGGCGGCTTATACCGATTCTCCTTCGACAGCCCCAACCGAACAACCTCCACCCGGCACATTGCCAACTCCTTTATCCACGACTCCACTTACACGTACTAGCCCCGCGCTTTCCCCCACCCCAAATCCCCCTCTCCTTACACGCAGCGGACGTCATGTCCGTTTCCCCGACCGTTACCAACTTGTAACATATGCTTAACACTCCCATATTATTCCCACATTAACATTTTCTTTTTCTGAACTCCGTTCTCCTAGGAGGGGGAGTATTGTAGTGAAACTGAACTGACCCTTTGTTTTAATTAGTTAAAGATGCCTTGCATGAACTGACACAACTTTTAAATAACACGTTGAACAAGCTTGTTTATTTACCCACAAGCGACTTTGTTCTTATTTACTAGTTCGTAACCGTTGGGATACTCCTATCTCAGATTCTTGGATAGACTATATCGTATCCTACACATGTATTTGTGTCACCTTCGCGCGACCCCACCCCCGGTCTTGTTGACTCTGTTATAACACTGGACACGCGCGGTTGATGGAAGAGAGAGTGTGATAGGTGTAGTGCAAGTCTGTAGTGACTAGCTCCCCACGAAGTGCACTTGTGCACGATTTTCGTGACTAGCTTAAGTCGAAGTGCATTTTGGGAGCGCTTGCTGCTGCCAGCCTCTGGAACAGCCAATCACAGGCCGACTGGCCTAGGACCCAATCTGACGACTGCCACTAGATATCACTTCGGGCCACGCCGCTCTAACAGAAGGACTTGTTCTTCGACAGTCAACCTCCTACAACCCATTGTTCCTTTCCTCTGCAGAATAAACTCGTCCATTGAATCTGGCCCTCCTATGACTGAAAGATAGCAGTCGTAAAGGTTAACCTTACTAGCCTTAATACTCCTCGATAAGTCTACTATCACTTAAAACAAATCAACATGCAATCACCGATGGACACTGTCGAACTCGAGTGTCAAACTGTCGAGAGGACGGTGCGTTGCCACTTCTAGCTCTTCCTTAGGAACCCCACACGGAACTCATCTCGGTAAATAACAAGGCAGAAAAGGCCTTCCTAGTGTCCCCTGTCTTTGCTAGCAATTTTCTTCTATCTTGCAGTGGAGGCTCGAGAGAGAGCTCCGATGGCAATATGGAGGGACGAGTGGGTCCTCTGACAGATCGGTTTACACATCTATGCCACTGTATATTCCCCAGCTAATACCAGCTAGACCGTGAGCTCGTAGCTCAACCGTTAGGACGTTCGCCTTGACGGGAGAGATCGCGAGTTCAAATCTCGGCATGGCAGCAATTTCAGCGGCCACACTGGGGTTGGGTATCACTAGCCGATGACGCCTAACAAGACAGAAAAGGCCTCCCTAGTGTCCCCTGTCTTTGCTGGTAATTTCCTGCTGTAAATAAAATCCTTTTGGGTTCTGATACTAACGAGAAGAGAAGAGTGGCAACGCATCACGCAAACATACAGAACGGCAGCAAACTGAAGTCTCTCCTCTGAAACCCAATCTTCACTAGCTTTTGTAGTGATCAAAAGGACACCCATAAAGCTATGATTACAGCTAGCAAAAAGGCCTATATCCTCTCTCAAAAGTCTGGGTTTTTTCGAGAAACGCTAAACGTGGAGTAGGCATAGGGGTGGTTGGCGTAGTAGTAGTAGTAGTAGTAGTAATAGTAGTAGTAGTAGCAGTAGTAGTAGTGGTGAGTAGTCGCGGTCAAATTTGACCCTAATAAGCGCCAAAGAACCCCCTACAAGCTCCGCGTCTGGCGTGGCCAACAGTCGCTTAGCGGCATGCGCTTGTCCCTCCCTCCCTCCCTCCCTCCCACGCCCCGCCTCCCCTAGACTGGCTACACTAAACTCTGTCCTTTTAACCAGTCTTCGCTTATTGACCCCTTCCCCCTATACCCACGACTCACTTGCACGAAAGACAAACACGTTTTAACTTATGCTACATTCTCTTATAAATTTACTGGCCCGACAAGAATTTTTCGAAAGCATACGTGCGTTCTCCAACGACTGTTTTTACTTGTTGCAAACTACCTAACCTCACAGCGAAACCTCGGAATGTGCAGCTTTCCTTCTCCACCGAGTTTGGTTTGATTTACAGGTCCCACACTGGAGTGAGTCTCTGGATAATTACTGTATAGTTATCCCTCTCCTTCTGAGTGAGACTCATCCCGTCTTCTTGGCAGTTAACGCTGGCAGATCAACGTCTTTTTTGACTATTTTTGCTGGCCGCTACGGATGTCCGCGAACAGGGCGATTACTATACCAATATTTTATGACTACGGCGTTAAGGGTCGCAACTTTGATCAAGTCTTAGACGCCTACACCAGACATGCACTCAGTTTTTCTCCCTCCCCTAGACTGGCTGCACAAAACCCTGTCCACTGAACCAGCTTTCTCTTATCGACCTCTCACCCTTGTACTTATGACTCACTTGTACGAAGCGACGAACGCGTTTTAATTTGTATCTCGTTCCCATATAAATGTAACGGTCCGACGAGAATTTATCGAAAGCGAACGTACGCTCGCCAATTACTCTTCTGGATTCTCTGATGGGCATTTTCGCAACTTTAAAATCATAGTTGTTTCGTCATTTGGCTGCTATTACCTCCTCCCTGTAATACTTCCTCTGCTGGTTATACGTCATGAATTTAGTCGTTTGAAGTAACTCCCATCTGTTGAGTAACAATGGGAGAGGCTGCTGCAGGGATCGGTGGACATTAAGTGGAGATCATGGTGGTCTGTGTTTGTGCAACCGACGGCAGTCGGTAACCTGGATGCATTTGTTATTTGTAAATGCTTGCCTGAGCAAACCAAGTTGCAACTTACTTCGCTCTTTGTCATATCCGAAACTGCAGCGAGATACCACAATTACGGCGTCTTGTGAGAGGGGTGGAGAGAGAGAGTGTTCATGAGTGACTTTCAGGCTCTTTGTTGCACTTGACCTAAGCAAAAGTGCAGGCGCATACGTAGCCCCCACCCCCTCCACCACCGAGTGAGTACCCGTTCCTACCGTTTATTGATTTTTGGCAAGGTACGGCCGCAGTTCTTCGTCCAGAGATTGGCTGTACTTTGTCAAGCGTAATGAGATGTACTAGAGCTCAGCACCTCTAGTGACTGGTTTGGGCGGGATACTTGCAGTGGACTTGCTCGTATTAGTGAAGTAGTCCTTTGTCATACTTCTATTTATACACAACTTTCTATACTTCATCACTTTGGTTTGATTCATCTTAACTTATTGTTAGCGTGGCATCGCGTTATCGATTGTCCTTGATAGCTAAACTAAGTAATTCCTAGATGACAGGTTCCGAACCTTTTAAAATGTCCTACCCCCACAAAAATTAACATATTCTCACACCCCGTAAGGCGGTTTCTAAGAGTAATCGAAAACAAATTTGCAAACATTCCATCAGAGAATTCAGAAAGGCAGTTGGCGATCACTGGGTGGGCAGAAGGGAGAGCGATTGGGTTGTGTCTGTAGTGATCCACTTCCCTGTGCAACGCTAAACCTCTCGCGACTGCTAGCATGTGCGTAGCAGTGTCTGCCGATCCCAATCCGGTCTGGCCAATCATTTTCCTGAGGCTGACTCATAAATTGCCTCGCTGAAGGCGCTGCGGTGACTTCCGCGCTCTCACACTTCGGACGCCGACCCTCACAGCTGCAGACATGCGCTCGCCTAGCTGCCACCGTCCTTCAACCTATTCTGTATGAAATATACCTTCTTCCACTTCTCCGCTTTCCATAGGAAATCGGGCCTGGAGAGCGCAGCGGAAACGGTCTCCCCTACTAACTTAAGCCACTGCGATGTGTCCACCGCCGATTTAGTTGTACCTGGTATGCTCTTCCGAGTTGGCTGGAAATCCAGTCAGATGCACTGCCGATTGTGAGGCAAAGACACACTCAAGTCAAATTTTGTAACCCAAGCCCTCCATGAGCGCGTCCCGTTAAGCTGTGAACCAATACCACTTGATGCATGCATGTTGCAGAACTCAGAGGCACATGGGCATTTTCTCAGTCGGTAATTCAGCTGCCAAATTTTATATGCAGACCTTGCAACGGTTGGTGCAGGTTACTGACAGTGGCAATTAGAGTGACCACTTTGCAAATTCACTAGCCCATTGGGTCAGGCACATCTGTACGAGCTGGCAATCTCTTAGGTATTGTAACGGCCGAGTCGAATGCGTCCAATCGGTGGGGACCAGAGGTTATCGGTACTCTCGGCCTTGGTTCGACGAATAGCGTCTCGTCGAATACACTACCGAGAGGTCCATCGATCTCATCCAACGCTGATGCGAGCGAGTTAGAGGTAGAACTCATAACGTAATAAAAGGGGGAGACGAGGATATATAAATGTATATTGTACTGGTACAAGGAAGGGTATCGGTAATGGGAACGGTAACGGAAACGGTAAAGGAGGTACGGTAAACGGTAAGCGAGAGGGTCGGAAGGGATCTAGATTCGGACTTATCGGAACTTCAGGTCGTCACGTGTGTGTTCTCCTGGTCCAATCAGATCACTGTTCTAGGGAAAAAAGGACCGGTCACAGTAAAACGATGATTAAAACAAGAAAACAGGGTTCGGTTCAGGTTTGGTCCGTTACAGTATTCACTTGACGCTCGTGTTTTAGACAGACAGCGGGAAAGCAAGATAGGGTGGGCAACAGTTGGCATAGATGTATGGTAGAGGGAGCGCACACCGATTAGGTTACGAGGCAGACTCGTCCCGTTATGCCCTGTGGCTCGATCCGAAACTCCGTTGGCAGCCGAAAGTAGTTTACCGCCGAAGACAAGGGTGACTTGAATATCAGTTTCTGATTTATTAGCCGTTGCTGTCTCAGGTTTGCAATCTCCTGAAGCTAGAATTCGTGTTATGTTAGGTAAAAGGCCAACGCTTTAACCACTGAAATGACCTAGCTCTACTAGGCCCTCGGTTGGTTACTATGGTTGATAGGCAGAAATTGCCAGCCCAACTTACTGTTACAGAGAGTTTCCATGAATTCCATAGACTGATTGCTGCATACAGATCTTCGCAAGACGTTCAGCAGGTAAAGACAGAAAGTGGCCTACTTGGCGAAGAAATGCACAATTTTTGGCCCAGCACTTTACCATGTATATATTTATACTTAAAACGAGGGACAGTGGACCACTTTGCTTCCCACGTGAATACGCAACTGGACTCGTTTGACGTACTTCCGACGCTGGGGCTCAAAAATGGTTGGTTTGTGTAGGCCAGGCCGATGCAGAACCTCTAGGAGCTATAGAGCCTGCGTTTTGCCGCCATAAACCTCCAACGGACACTTTCCGGACGTATTCGCCTACGAGGAGAAAAAAAACTAATTTCTTCTAACTGCAGCGACACAGTGTTATTTTGACTCAGATACAACGGTCAAAATCAATTATACCCTAGGTTAAAACTCTTGAATTAGCTTAAACGATTTTGCTGTGTTTGAGGCTAGCACGACTAACCAACCGTGTACTTTGAGGCCAAACAAAGGCGCCAGCGCCGCAGGCCCAATCACAAACGCCTTCATTGTCGACGTGCGGAGAGGGGAAAGAGGCGGTAAGTCTGAGTATCCGCGCGGGGCAGCGTTAAAGCGGGATAGCCAAGCACCGCCTACAATAGCAGACCCCCACGTTGACCGTGCTTCACGATGGCGGGAATGAAGGGGGAGGGAGCAGACAAGCGAAGATCAGAACGGCCAGTCACCCCGAAACGCGAGCACGGCCCACGCCCGTGGTGAGCGGCGCGGCGAATCAGGCTGCCGACGCGGAGATCGGACCTTGGCGGTTTGAGCGCAGCGACGCGCGAGCATATCGCAGGGGGTTAAGTGAGTCTAACCGTGAAACTGCGATCTTCAGACCATGGCTACTTGGGGGAGAAGTCTTTAAAGGCCAGAGTAGGTGGAAGAGTTTATTGTGTACACAACGGAAGAGGAGAATAGATTGACTTGGGAGAGATACGTCCGATCAGTAGGTTGACCGGGCCCAAGTGAGGTCTTAGAGTAGTCGGGCCAGAGGACAGATAGAGGGAAATCTTTCATTGGGTAGGTCGGCCTGGAGATTTTGGGCAGAGAGGCAACTTGCGTCGGGCACGCGTGCAAGCTCCTCATTCGTCGCCTCATAGATGCGAGAACTATGATTGGCTGATCGAGACGTCGAGAAAGCACATCGGTGAGCGTTTGGGAAAATGCACTTCGACGCGAGCTAGTCAGGCAGGCACGACCCGCTAAAAGCACTCAGAGTCCTCACCACGATGAGCCCACGGCTGGGTACCTGAACGTGCGGCTCGCGACACTTGAACATGCCAAGTCGGTGTGCCCTCCCCCTCCCCGCCTTCTCCACAGACAGTCACCAGCCGATTGAGGCGGCGTTCCCTGCCTGCCACCCCAGTGCATGCGCGTGCGTGTGGCGACTTCAGCCTCCTTCTTTCTACGCTGCCCCCGTCTCGCATGGGCTTCGAATCGCGTGGAGGTTGAAACGCGGCTGTCCTCCTATGACTTGCGTTCAGACCACGAAATGGAGGGCTCATCACCCAGCCCATACACAAGGAGGACAATGCGAATGTGTGAAGTTCGGTTCACTACTGTGCACTGCGATACAGGATACTGAGAACAAAATAGTACTGCAGTACCTCGCCTATCTAGCACCAAGAAAGGCTGGGTAATCACAAGGTGGATAATAGTGTTATGGAGACGCGAACGGTGACGCACTCAGGGCCCAGAGCTGGCGGTGCACCCATGATAAGCCATGCCGGCAAACCGGCCGCGCGCGTCGTGAGCACACGTGACGCCCGCCCCCGCATGTACTGCAATGTTCCAGAACGTGCCGCGACGTGGGAACCACGCCAGAAATACCCCTCTCGTCCGATAGGCCAGGAACAGTCTAGAAGGACCAGCATCTTATAAAAGGCCGTACTGAACACGCATATTCCTACCGTTGTCTCTGTACCGTCTGGAATAAAGCCTCCCTATCAGAACCGCTCTCGGCTTCTTCTGCCTATTAGTCGGGTCCGAATAAACTGGGCTATAACAAGTGGCGACGCAGGTGCTGCTGCTTCTTCTGGTTCTTTTGAAGCTGCCCCCGCTTCTGTTGTTAATGCCTCGGTTACTGCTTCCCCTGCTCCTGTTGCGGCTACCTCTGTCGCTTTTGGTACTGCTATCGCGTTTGCTGTTTCTTCTAATTCTGTGGCAGCCACCCCTGCTTCCGTTGCCATTGCCTCCTTTTCTTGATCTGCTTCTGTTGCCTCAGTCACTGCTTCTTCTGCCTCTGTGGCTGCAGCAGCTTCCTCTCATATTATTGCTGCTATCGCTTCTGTTGTTGCCGCTTCAAGCCTGTCGTCCAGCGTGTCCTCTAGCCACTTCGTTACATCGCTAACCCCTGCCGGGTTCCAGTTGCAACTCCGCATCTCTGTCATGAGAGTCATGAAACTGGCATTTCGTGCCTCCAAGATCTTCAGGACATGTGCTGGGCTAAACATATTGTGTTCGTTTGTGCTGCCAGTTGTTATATTCCGTACCAAACAACTGGATCTCACCTGCGTCGCCACTTGTTATAGCCCAGTTTATTCGGACCCGACTAATAGGCAGAAGAAGCCGAGAGCGGTTCTGATAGGAAGGCTTTATTCTAGACGGTACAGAGACAACGGTAGGAATATGCGTGTTCAGTACAGCCTTTTATAAGACGCTGGTCCTTCTAGACTGTTCTTGGCCTATCGGACAAGAGGGGTATTTCTGGCGTGGTTCCCACGTCGCGGCACGTTCTGGAACATTGCAGTGCATGCGGGGGTGGGTGTCACGTGTGCTCACGACGCGCGCGGCCGGTTTGCCGGCATGGCTTATCTGGGGTGCACCGCCAGCTCTGGGCCCTGAGTGCATCACCGTTTGCGTCTCCATAACAAATAGAAAAATTAGTCGATTTGGCAAACGACCTGCCTTAGCGTTACTTGTATTGAAATATTTTTTTCCCGGGAGAAAGACGAAAATCACGAGATTAGCAGAATTTATTGATGTCATCTAATTTCGCAACCTCTTATTCATCCACAAACGGTTACTGCCTATACATAAGATAAATTAACTGTCCAATTAAGTGTTGACCTAGAAGAGTGAAACGTGATAGGTAAATAGAGTATTGAAGGGGTCTAAGTGGTGGTTGCACTCGGATCCTTACAATCATCAGGTGGAAATCCCCAGGTTGAAGGTAAAAGGCAAGAGTCACCGGAATGAGAGGTTGTTGGCATACGGAACTCTCATTTACAGTCTCAGGTGACAGTGGCCACTGGCGAAGCCAGGGCTAGTGTTGACTACGTCCAGCCAGACCTGAGAGTGTTGACTGTGTGCTGTGTGGGGTGATGACGGCTGCTTTTTTGTAGGATTGTGAAGCAAGTTCAAGTGGTTTACTATTGGTGTGTTGCAAGTTGCCCGAAAGCATGTTACCTGCAAAGGCCCCCTGCTGCGTTGGCCAAAGGGGTGGTGTGTGAAGTGTCGCGTTAAGTGGCTCGTAGGAAGGTGCGCTTATTAAGCTGAGGTCAACTGTCCGGACTGCAGGAACGCCGAAGGACGGGGGAGGCTGACGCAGCTGTTATCGGTTAACCAGAAGCAGCTGCGAGGTCAAGCCTCGTGGGCGGGGGCGCCGGTGAAGGAAAGCATTAGAACAGTTGGGGCAGCGAGCCTTGAAAAACGAAGGGGGGAGGGGGAGAGAATTTCGGCACGCCGCCACAGTATAAGCTATTAGTCTTAGATTTGGGCGCATGGTTAGACGGTAGAGGAGAGGAGGTAAAGGGAGGGGGGAGTTAGTTGTCACAGCATGGCAGTTCATGTTCATGAAAGCCTGTGATATGTGGCTAAAGGGGGCGACGCAGAGGGCGGTAGAGCAGTCAGTCCTAAGGGGAGCGAGGAGGCGTGTGAGAAAATGAATTGATCGATCGTCACCATGGCAATGCGAGGTTGATCACATGATCCTGCTACTTACAGAGTTTTGATTTTCTTTTCCATATTGCAGCGGCATCCCCAAATCGCAAAAAACGACCAGTTGTCGCCCGAAGTAGGACCTTAAATGCATTCTTTTGGTCTGCCATATGGCCAGTGCCCACTAGGTGCTTCGTGATTGAACTCTCATGTATTTTTTTCCGACCTGAGCAACCACTTCGGCACATGTTTAGCTGACCGCATTGCCAACTGCCTTTGCAATGCAGTTGCATTCTTGATAAGGATAGATTATGGAAGCCGCTGAGTTTATTAGATATAGCTAACTACTATATGTGTGTTTTAAAAGGCCTGGTTTGATTTATTTCATAGCTACTGGAAGGAAGCCTCTGTGTATCAAATACTGCATTGATATAACGACAAACACATCGTGATTTCATCGGTCTCCTCTACTAACTTAAGCCACTAAGATGTGTCCATCGCCGATTTAGTTGTACCTGGTATGCTCTTCCGAGCTGGCTGGAAATTCCGTCAGATGCACTGCTGATTGTAAGGCAAGGAGACACCCAAGTCAAATCTGATGAACGCGCTCCTAAAAGAACATGTCTAGTGTGACTGCATGTGTGGGATACGAAGTATTCCGGTCGGATACTAGACAATAGAACGTATCCCAATAGATATAAGCTAGTTGATACTATAAGACAGGAAAGGCCTGGGTGTTATGGATAATTCAATGAAGTTTTGAATGAGTAGAATATAAGAAATAAATAAGTGACTTCCAGACGACTGCACTCCAGCCATGAGTGGGCCGGAGTCCAGAGTCACATTCCAGTCGGTGTAGTCACCGGGTCTAGAGGTCTGCAACAGGCAGTAGGTCGCCCATTCCCGGAGTATCTGAGAATAAGCAGTCACCACATTTAAGGTCCTTTTGTGACTTGGCCTTGGGAAGTGTTTGGGCAGTTGGCCAGACCGGTCCGTGACCTTAATCGGAGGTCTGACCGTCTAGCGTGCACGGACTGATATGCAAGAAAGCTAGACACTCGGGTCATGTCCCACGGATATGTGAACAAAGCATGGCATGTTGCCCGACACCCTCCCAACTTGTGACACCACAGACGACTTCAATTAGCGCATAGGATCTCGCGCGAAGGAAGTTTTCGGCGTGTTTAGGACCAGACGCAAATGTGCGCACCTCGCCTTCCCACCCTGGCCTCAATCCACCGTGGCTTGATCTCAATCCGTCCAGTGAGACTCCCATGCAAGTAGACCAGCCTCATTCCTTCTGGACACAGACCTCAATGCGGTGTCTGCCCCCAGACATCACATCGGACCT
>JAYGXS010000004.1:62530268-62540753 GCA_036362985.1 Ligula intestinalis | reverse complement strand
AAAGCGTTTTACAATAGTCGTTTATCCAAGTTTTGTACTTCGATTTCTTTCAAGATCAGGTCTAATTTAAGGTGTGACCTCTCACTGACAGCTTAAAATTAGATTATAAATGGAAATGGAAAACGTGAAAAATTTCGGACATTTAAACAAAATATTTCTAGAAGAAGATATTTTTTCACTGAAAAGCTCTAAAGCACACAACTGCGCAATTCTGAATTTTGAAATTTAATACGAATTCCTATTTTTTAAATAAATGGCTTGTCTGCATTCTAATTCAGTTGAATTATTTGGAGAACAGCATTGTAGAATCAAAGTTTGGGCCCCAAATCGGCATGCATAAGTCATAGCCTTCTGTATTACACAACCAAATGGACTAAAGAGTAAACAGTGTGAACAATACAATGGAAGGGATTTAAAAATGAAAAATAAAGTTGAAAAACAGGAATTATTATTTAAATGCCCAAGTTATTTTCAAAAAGAGGGTGCGATAATCAAAATGTGCAATTAAGCAAATATTGGGAAATATCTGAACTAAAAAATAAATAACTCAAACTAAGGTCAGCTCACTCAAACAAGTACACTAGGGTAAGCTAAACTGACTTTATTAAGAAATAATCTTAAACTGAAATAAAAGTAGTAAGCATAATAATGAACTGGAAACTGAATTTTAATATAGTTAAGTAAGTCAGATAAGGTCAACTAACGTCAAGTTGTAGCGGATGCAAATTGAAGTTGTACGCGGCGCTTCGGGCCGCAAACTATAATAATATGACTGTAGAACGTTAAGTTGGACCTCAGGTAATTTGAACTAGACGACCTCCTAACCCAAAATGTTTTTGTTAGAAATCTCAAGAACCCCAATAAATTATAAAGTATAAGTCAGTAAGATATGCCAAAATTTGTCGCAGCGAATAACTTATAAGCAATTAAAAATATAAGAAAATTTCTGTGTTAATTAATGGCTAGCTATTTTGGTGCGAAAATATCAGGTTAGTTAAACCGCTTTTGGGACCCAAACTAGAAGCCCACCAAAAATTTTCAGGCGCAGAAATTGTCGCAGGTAACTGCTGTTATAAAACCTATCGATACCGAAGCGCCAACTTTTGGAAAAGTTAAAGGTGACTGAATAAATCTACGTTGTATGTACAAGGAAAGTTTTTAAATAAACTAGGCAGAATAAATAAACCAGCGAGAGTGAGATAGAGCGTTTTACAATAGTCGTTTATTGAAATTAGCATTTAATTGTTTTTCAGGTGTGTCCCCTAACAGGCAGCATAAAATTCGGGTATTAATAGGAATCGAATGAGTGAAGAATGTCGGAGCGTTTAAACAAAGGATTTCTAGCAGACGAAATTATTCCACCCTAAGGCATTAAGCACACAGCGGTGCAATTCTACATTTTTAAATCTAATACAATGTCCTATGTTTAAAGAGGTAAGTGACCTTAATCATGTAGATTATTTGAAGAAAAAATTGCTAAGTGCGGTACGTGTCATTTAGAAGACCCCTTGAGTTTCAATTTCATTATTCGGGGAGAATACAAAGTAACAAATATTTCCATTTCAATATTTTGACTGATAAAATACCTTATAAACATATTCTATAAACAAAAAGAAAATTTTTACGTATAATCTAGATGATTAAATAAAGTGCGGAGTTTGTAATTTCGGACAATTGATGGTCACCGCGTTATAGAAGATAGGTCACATACCGTAAGTGGATCGGTAAAGTTGAAATCGAAACGTTCACTTCTTCAGAGCAATAACTTTTTCATCGGTTATTTTCATCCAATAGCATTTAGAGGGCTGACGACGAAGGAAGAAAAATCGTTCACGTGTGTCTTGTGCCGGCTGACATCATGTCCTTCAGAGAAGCGAAGATAAATGCTATCACCGACTTAAGTAGAGTTTCCGAATGCTGTAAAGAAAACGAGCAGTTCTTCCGGAAAAAGGTTCATGCGATGTTTCGAACAAAAAGTTCATCATTGTTTGCAAAATAATTTGTTATCGGTTAGCCTGAAAATAGCCAGGTATGCATTCAGCATAAGTTAGGAGTTTGATGTGCGTGTATAAAGACCAGGCAGTTGGTAGTCGCCCGTTAAGCGATCGAGAGGTAGATACAAATCCCTTACACATTTGCTGCGTCTGTCTAACGTGCAAAAACTGTCCAAGCACGCTTGCCGACGCAAAACGAAAAATAAATTAGCGGCGGCTGGTTAACAAAAATACAGTATGTGATTTAGTCATCTTTAACTTATTGCAGAGAACACGCCTATCGTAAAGAAAATTTAGAGCTTCTGTTGCAACATCAAATGGGAATCTTCGAAAGCAAAGGGAGGATAGTTTGGGAACGAGGCCAGTTTTGAGCTCAGAGAATAAAATCTAGTGCGAGTATTGTGTGACTTCTACTTTAACAGATACCGTTCAACAAACGGTATTGCATTTAAAGTGTGTCGGCCATATTGGGAAAATCGATACCGAAATAATGAAAAAAAAATTGACAACAAACGTCGCGAAGGCCTCTTCATCTCCTTTTTAAAAACGGCAATAATATTCACCCAAATACCATCTGAAATAAAGACTGTAGAATTGCATAATTTTCCTTCAAAATCGAAACGTCAATTTCAACCGAAGTACTCTCGAGTTGCTCAGTGTGTGCAAATTTGTTCGATCAATGAAGTTTCGTTCTCTATCGACGTGTATGATTTGCAACAGCCATCAGATAGCAAAATATACCAGAAATAGTTCTCTACCATGCTTAGAACTAAAAAAATAAATTCGTCGTAATGGGGAGTAGCGAGATGAGAAGGCCTGTGCTATTCGTGTCTGCATAAAAGGCAGGCAAAGCTCGAGACCCGTTTGAACACGACTAAATGAAGATAACGTTGATTGGTGTTTGCAGGCTGGAAACCCAAAACGGAAATATTTGAACCCATTCCGTACAGGCGTGATAAATGTTAAGAGCAGGCCTAAAGGACTTTTTACTACGCTGTCCTGATGACTCGTCACATGGTGCACCATCGATTGGCGCAGGCCGCGCAGCCGGCCGAGATTACCGCTCTGCCGTTCCCCTAGGTTGAGCCGGAACAGCCAGTCGGAATGTTGCCCCTCAAGAGCACAATTTGATTGGTCCAATCCTGTACACTTTGCTTGTTATAAGTACGTTTTACCAGGTGCGCTAAAAATTCTGCTTTTGCGCTCTTTTGTTGTGTCCTTCCTTGGGTACTTACACAAGACCTCAATAAACGGTGGTATCGCGGCTTTGGTAAAATTTACAACACTCAATATCATCATTTTCGTCACGGTGCACAAAAACCTGACTTAAGTCTGATATGATACCAGGCCAACGAGTTATTGAAGCTTGCGTTGGCAGAAATTATGGAAGCGAGGTAGAAGGGCAAATGACGTTTACTCATAGGTGGAGATAAATGACCTGTGACCTCACAGGCATCCTCGATAAATAAACATTTGGCGCCATTTGGTTTGCAGTGCCAGCCAATCACAAATAAAAGCCACTCCCATTAATGGTCTTAAATCCAACCTTAAAAAGAGTTTAAGACTTTAACTCCTGACCTTTTACACACACAAGTAAAAGGCACTGAAAAAATATGCAGTCATCCATCCTCGATCGTGTGTTTCGTGTTCCAGAACCCTCGCGGAAATGGTAAATAAACGATATGAAAAGAAGAGGAAGACGCGATCTCTGGAACTATCATGCCGCTATCTGCGAATCAGCAAAATATCCACGATGTATAATTACGTATACTTGCATATAAGATCCGCGAGTCTGAGCACGATATAGTGAACGCGTACTGTAGTTCTACTTCCACTTCTAGTTTAAGAATATTTTCGTGGCAAGAAAACGTCACTCTCCTCCGGTCACCAACTTGCCACCATCAGCATCTTATAAACAGCTGTCGTGCTCGACCATTAGACCGTCTAGGGCAATGGCATCCCCAGCGTGAGCGCGGCATCAGTAACATGCGCGCTGATTGGTTTACAGGAAGGCTGATGTGCGCAGCACCCACAGCACTTTATCTTGCATCATCTACCTTGCTGCGATAGCAAGTCGGCGTAAGACGATAGTAGATGTCCGCTGATGCAGTAACTGGCAGAGTTAGACAATCCAACTACGCACGTATCACATGACATAATCGGCTCAGATATCACATACCTTCAGTTGGCAACCTTCCAGGCTCAGAGCCTTGACCTGTCTTGATAAGTCAATGCATGTCAGAGTAATCATGGTGAAGGTCAAGCAGATGTTCTGCGGGAATGGACTCCCCCAGTGTTGACCTCACTCTCGCATGAACCTGTAGCGCCCGCGCCACGTCCGCAAATTGTCACGTGACCCCGCTTGTCTATCTGCTTCTGGACAGCCAATCACAAGTGTCGTAGACTGCTATTGGCCAAGCTCTTGACCAAGCCGCCAGTAACTCGCTCTCGCATGACGTTTAGGTATTCACGCACACACCACGCCAGCAGACAGATGCGCGTGCAGGCCCCCGGGCCTGCCACGCGTCGGGTGGCTTCAGGCCGCCACTGAGTTGCTGCATACAATAAACAACACCTTCTTGTCTTACTCCTCTTCTTCCTGTACGGAAATGGGCGTGATAATTGTGGTGTTCTGAGTACCCCCACGGCTTATACTCCTAAAAATCAGTTGACTGCCTGAGCCTAGCTACGAACTGATGTCGGGACTGAGTTCAAGGGAGAATGGGATGGTGTGAGGGCCCACGTCTAGACGTTTAAGTACACCCGCTACGCACGGTGGTAGTTATGGGTTTATAGTGGTCCTGAACTGAGCCCCTGCACTGGCACGTTTTCTTCGCTGCCAAGGTGTGTGCCGCCGTCCATCCGCGCGCTCATGGTCAACTCGCTGCAGCGCTCCGCGTGACTCATCGGGCTTTCGGCGCGAAACTTTGCAGCCCTGAGTGCTCGCAATCTAAAATCACTCATGTGGACGTCGTGAGCCAGTCTGACCACTGTTTTGGATCCAGCGCGTGTGCCTGCGTGCTAGAGGGACAGTTAACGCCATCCGTATATGACCCAGTGGGCAGCCGTGGGGACCCTGCATGAATATTTGACCATTTTATGCCAGGGAGGGAGATTTAATTATCGAAAGCTGCAACTGAAGAAACAGCTTGGCAAACATGGATTTTCACTCCTTCATGGGCAGGCAGCTGTAATAAAATGGGGAGTGAACTGCGGAGTTCTGAACAGTTTTTTTGTGGTCCGGCTTCTTTGACCCACTGCAGGTGGTAATGACAAGTCACCCGACCCCTTGATAGCATTCACACACATCGCTCTCAGCCTACCCCAAACGCCCCTTTTCCCCGCTCCCAGCTCCTCAACTTGCTCACTTTGTCATGCGGGCAGTGTGGGAGCGAAGACTGTAACTAAAGAGCCCCTTTTCCCGAGAACCATACAAGAACTGCTCGTGGCCCATGAGTTCATTTCCCTTGTCCTTTTAGCGGACTGTCGATAAATAACTGACAGCGCAGTACACTTGCACTGATTGGTTTATATCTGCAGGAGCCTGTTTTTGTCCCGGACTGGACCCCTGGTCGCCAAAACCCACCATTTAGTTCTGTCTTGTCAGACAACGTTTGTGTGTGTGTGTGTGTGTGTGTGTGTGTGTGTGTGTGTGTGTGTGTGCGTGGTGATTAAGCGTCAGGCTGCAATGGCTCCCTCTTAATGTGCCCTTTACGGCGCTCCCACGCAAGCGGGAGCATACCTAGTGAGTTGGCTGTGTCAAGTGTGCGCATGTTGAGTGACTATCGCGCCAGCCACCTACACCTTCCCTCATCCCCGGTCTTATTGAATTTGTCTTTATACCGGAAACAGAGATGGGAGTGGCAAGCAAGTGGGCAGATTCTCCGCGAGTCTGCTTAAACTCCTGTTTTTTCTCGCGGTAGCTCGCTGCGTTGCTTTTGCCTGCTGTAGTTTTCGTGTTGCTTGCCCAGCTTACCTCAGTGTCTGTTGCGGCTGGCTTTAGCGTTTGCTGGGGCTTGTTGGAGCACGCGGTGCCCATCGTCGAAATCGACGGGGAACTGTCGTGGTTATTTAGTGAAACTAACGGTTTTCCGAACTAAGCAGCTCCGCCTACCTCTAGGGAACAGTAGTCGCATGGGGCAAGCTTTGTCGCGCTTTACTAACGCTGTGATCTGGGCAGCTGGTATAAACAACCACTTTGCCAGTCGAGCCTGTAGGTACCGCCGCTTTCACCTTGTCAGTCTTGAGAGCCTGCAGTTTTCGGTCGGGGAAGGTCCGGTCACGAAGGTAGACTAAATGTGGCGACTTTAAGCTTCTAGAGCGTATCCGTGGGATATACGTCAAGCTGCATGGCTGGGAAGACAAATATGGCGGGAATTATACAGAACCATTTCAAGTAAATTACTAGTTATCAGCATTTTAAAGCTGCTATGCTTAGTCATTGATTACTGTTCCATCTAGTTTAACAGATTACAACATAGCTTTTTAGTCCTACATGGGCAGGCTGCTATAATAGAATAAAGAACGAACTGCGGAGTGGTCCGGCTTCCTTGGCCACTTAAGGCGGTAATCAAACGCCCCAGGCCCCCTGCTAGCAGTCGCACGCACTCATCATGTTCGACACACAGACACCGCTCACAGCCTATCCCTAGCACCCCCTCCACCCCCGCGACTTCTCCCACGCTCCCAGCACCACAATCATCGACTTGCTTATTCCGTCGATGTGAGAAAGAAGACTGTACCTAACTATCTCCTCCCCTTTCTCCGAGAACCATACAAATATTGCAGATGGCTCATGAATTCATTCCTCGTGTTATAACAACAGCCGGAAGGTTAACGACTGACAGCGCAGTGCACTTTTTTTCTACGGGAAGCTGTTTCTTCCCGACATCATTTAGCTCACAGCCTGGCCTCCTGGTCGCCCAAACATTATATTAAGCTCTGTCTTGCCAGACAAATCTTGTTTGTGTGCATGATGATTTAGTAGGAAAAATGGTTTTCCGAGGTAAGCGGCTCCGCCTACCTCCAGGGAACAGCAGTCGCATGGGCGAAGATTTGTCGTGCTGTAATAACACTGTGATTTGGGCAGTTGGTATAAACAACCATTTCGCCAGTCGAGCCTGTGGGCCGCCACACAGAGCGCGCTCCTGCTTCCGCCTCGCCAGGCTCGAGAGCCTGTACTTTTGGGTCAGGGGAGGTCAGGTGACGAATGTAGGCGCTGAAGCGGTTCTACAGTTCACCTTCTTCAAACGCTTGACGCGACAGACGTGATCTGGTCGGGACAATTTCGGTCACCCAGTGGCGCTCGACCCAGTTGCTCGACTCGCTCGACCCCTGTCCGCGTGCGAGGCGCAACCGTTGTCTTCGGGTGGCTGGGGCCCACACTCGCATTCGAGAAAGGTCTGGCCTATACAAGCGAACACCCGTGTCCCAGGAAGCAATTGAGAAGAAGAAGACTCGATCGCTGGGACAATATGTTTATTCGCCTGACGTTTCGATATCCGTCGCGGATTCGTCATCAGAGACATGAGTAGCAGAAAGGTTAAGCATGCACAGAAGTTTGCAGTTTTTATAGGACACAGTCATTATTGCAAGCATACAGCGACAATTAACGTTCTTGTGGGTGGACTGCTTGTTGGACGGCATGCGGGCTCTGACCTGTTGAACTTTCGTCACAGGTGGTGAGCTCGGGCATGATGATTGCTCGGCCGTCTGGTTCCCCGGCGTTGGCGTACGATGAAGCGGTGGCCTGCCCGTTCCTCAAGTAACGGCTTGCTTTGGCCAAATTGAATCTCAGGATTGAATATGGATTGGGCAAATCGTTGCACTTGTTGATGGATTGGGGGCCCGTGAAGTAGTTCTCCGCTCACCCGATTGTCACCTCTTGCGAGAATTTCGGCCTCATGAAATTTTAAGGTGTGACCGGGTCTCGTCGAATGAGCCACAACTTGAGAATTGGCATCATTTCGCCGCACTGCAGCCGCGTGTTCGGCAATTCGTCCTTGTCTTTGTCGGATATACTTCATCTTTCTCTATGCGACTGGCTGCGAGGGCTTTTAAGTGAACTCCAGTGCAAAAAAGGAACGTAAGTTTTCCGTAACCAGATCGTGGAAATTTCACCCTCGTGGGCGTTCTTAGATTTTGCCTGGCGTTATTCGAGGGCTTTTTGTGCATGTCAATTATTTTGAAGAGTTACTGCACGAACTAAACGCATACGGCGTATTTTACAAGCTTGGGAAGATTTCCTAGGTGGCTCTGAAGCGTATAAGCTACCTTGAGTCTCCATAAATGGTCGCGGGGTCATTTTTGTGGCAACCGGAGCCCCGAATTGAGACAAGTACAAGTCTTAATAGATAATTATGACAGATAAAGGTAAGTTATATGGGAATCGCTTTCGACCCTCCACAGTCAGCTGCAATATAGACGCCGCCCGAGAAATCCGAGGACCTATTTTGGATCTTCGGTTACTGTGAATACAGTCAAACGAAATGCTTTTGAGTGTTAGTTGGATGTCGACGCCTCTGTACTGTCCTCAATCTTCTTGATGTTAGTTAGCAATGCAAATTATTGATGGTTCACGTCGAAAAAGAAAAGCCGCCATGTACGGGGGCTTCTCACAGATGCCGTTACAAAGATACTAACTTTCAACAGGCACAAGAGGAACAGTAAGTTCGATAAGCCGTCGGTGAATGTTCATCAATGCCTGTCAATTGCCACACTTCTTGACCGTTATTGACTGAATTGCTAAATATATGAATATGTGCGTGAGAGTCAGTACTTTTACTGGAGCCGAACTTTTGCATACACGATAGGCAGCATTTCTCCCACAGACCACAGTTCGACGTTCATTTTCAACGAGTTCCACTGCGTACTCATAGCAGGGTGGTACAAGCACGGTGGCTTGCTCGTGAATTAGTTTTATGTGCCAAACGGCATACACCTGAACCCAGAGTCAATAACCAGAAGAAGGAGAAAGAGCGTTCACCGGGAGAGGATCATTTGGGGTCTGAGGTTTCGGATAGTTTTGTTGTTTATCCACTTTAAGAGAGTGCATACTCTGATTCCTGGTTTTCACTATATGTCGCCCCTCTCTTCCACGTGCGCAGTCTGCCAATCGCGGCTGAGCCACCGTGTGTCTGTGTGTGTCTCGCGCCTCGCCTTCGGCCTCCCCATTTACCCCGGTCTGTAACAGGGGCGTCAGTGTTTTTTTTGGTTCCCCTATATGTAATTCACCTGTGTCGCGTCGGCCCCCATTTCATCTTCCGTCAGGAATACCGGAAACGGGATCAGGCGCAGGTGACTGGCCTGGTATGCAGCTATGCTTGCCACCAGGCCATTTCCCTTTTCGACATTTTTTTATGGAAGCACAACCCGAATAGCGCATACCCTGCTCTGAGCTGGTCACCCTGTTGAACCTGCGCATCCATCACGCAGTCCCTTTTGGGGGCGTTCCATAATTAGCAGTCCCTATGAGCGTTGTTGGAGGTCGTTCATGTTGTGATTTTGGCTTACCAGTTGCGCTGGACGACAAATGACAGATAATTTACTAGTGGACAACAAGGGATATTTCGCTGAGCCGTAAGGATTGGTGATTTTTTATAGGTAACCAATAAGACACTTCGGTCGTTGATTTTGACCACGTTCATCACATGCTTTAACAATCTTCAAGAAAACGCAGTGACTTACGCGGGGAGTAGTTTTCAGTGAGAATAGGCTTGCGTTGCATCTACCGCGCTCTCTCTCACCTCTCACCTACCTGTGTCCGGCGGCAAGACAGAGTCAAGAAGACCGGAGGTGGATTCAGGGGCAGGTGACTGGCTCACTTGGCAGTTGCACGCTAATTGACAACATCCACAAGGAATCATTTCAAGTTAATCGTCAGTTGCAAGACTTTCCAAAGCTGCTATGATCACTCATACATTTTCATTTCACCCGGTCTTACCGAGTACAATAATCCGCTGCCACAACCCGGTTGGCATTTTGCCGACTTGATATTTCATGGGTTTTGTTCCAGAATACGTTTTGCACATTTTCACTGCCTTGTCAGTTTCCTTCGTATATCTCCGTGTGTACAGTATAAATTTGAGGTGCACCTGAGGGAAGTATAAGAGCATTTGAAAAATTACTTAGGCTTAGTAGGGTCTATTAAGGGTTTAGTAAGCTTTAAAAATACATAGAGTCTTACAAGTGTCAGAAGCTCTACAGCTCAATGAAGGCAAAAAGCCCGAAACTGTTCTGTATCAAGTTAGCCCCAAACGCTGTCATCCTTCTCGGTTATTATGACTTGGCCGGCATTGGCTTGCTAGGTGGTCACCCGTTTCGGGTACTTTAGCCACCACGTGAACTTTGTTTCGTTCGAAAGCCTATTGATCGGTGTTCAGATGGAGCTCCAGCATCGCCCCCGCAGGGGATCTAGCGCCAATAGACGGAGAGCGAACGAGAAGTCAGTGGTAACACCTATAAAAGACTGTGAGGCGTGTAAAAACACCAA
>JAYGXS010000004.1:62465396-62521526 GCA_036362985.1 Ligula intestinalis | reverse complement strand
GGAGAAGAGATGTGGAGAATTTCAAACTTGTTCAGCCGGAAATAACACCGCCCACCAATTCTCCACGTACCGTCCACGTCGGCTCTGTTAATTCACCTACACTCAGCTCATGCAAAGAACATAACTAGTCGCTAGTGGAAATAGTTTGTATCTGCTCGTGACACAAGCACCACGTCCCCTACTTCCCTGTTTATTGTCTACCCTCTAGTAAACAAATCTTACGCCCATTTGTCTTCATAGCGCCCCCCGCCGTTCTCAAGTTAATCCCCCTATCTTATTCTCTCACACTATCTCTCAATCTCTCTTTCACTTTCACTCTGTCTTTTTCCCTCCTTTCTCTCTCTCGCCATAATAGCGTCTTCCAATAACTCACATCGCGTACTTTCGGTTATCGAGACGCTCGAAACCCCTTAATACCGCGTTGTAATGTGGGAAGGTATCATTTTGGCCAGTGACGCCAAAGGACACCTGCCAAATAACGTGCTTGCTTCAGGCTCACGTAATATTGCTTATTTAAATCGTCAGTGTTGGGCAGCCCCTAGTTCTCTCGCTTCCACACTAAACTCTTCGATGTAAGTGGTTTTATTCGAACCCCTTCAACCTGGACTTGATTCGACGTTTGTTGTGCACTGGCTCCCTGACACCAAGACAAGTCACGCTTCTGGGCAGACTGGAGGGTGTTCCCAAAATCTGGAGGTGGACTTAGGACCGTCTTGCTCATGTCCCAGGGGGTACCAATATATTGATCGCGTCTACCAAGTGACCTGATAGGTGCGACATTCTTGGCCTCCCTTTTATGCACAGAGGATGAACGCGCAATAGCCAGTGCACGTGCATTCTCTAAGGAGTGACTCTCGGTCGTTGCCAAAGTGTCCAAGAACTCGGAGTCGTACAACGGTTTAATGTGCTCCGTCCCATCACTCGCCCTGTTGGCAAGACAATGATTGACAGCGTGCTGCAATGTTCTGTCACATGCATATTCAAGCGATTTTTCTACGGCAAACGGTCTCCCTGCATTATTCAGGCGCTGATCCTTTACCCAAAGAGCTTTCCCGATAGCAGTTCCCATGGGTGTGCCGATGTCACAATCGGTGAACCCGTCCTCGCTTAGTCCGTTCAAGTGTGACCACGCAGATGTCAATTTCGTGGGGAATTGTTCCACGCACAATGCTGAGTCTTCAACAGCTAAAGCCTTTTCAATTTCAACTGGCTCAGGATCAGCCAATACACCAGTGGGAACAGGGGATGAAAGTTGAGAACCCGTAACAGTCGGTAGAGGTAAGTCCTCACGAAGGGCAAAATCATAACTGCCGTCCAAATCAGCGGAGTAATCGTGACCCGAACGCAACTTAGTGTCAGCAATGCACACGTGCGCAGAATGATCCGAAGTCAAAGAAATACTAGGTAGCTCACTAGAAACGAATGCAGGGGAAGGCGACGAAAACATGGGAGCATGAAAAACAATCTCGGGAACATCGCCAACAAACTCTGGCGATCCTGATTTGCCTATGTTCACATGATACAGTGGACCCTTTTCCTGAAATTCATCCATTTTGCCAATGTCCCCACACTCGAAACTGAAATCCCCGTCCGAAGTCGGGTCTGCATGCAAGTCATTATCTGCAGACGACAGTTCCCCGTCACCTGACCCATATAAATTCGCGTCTACCAGAGGCATCTCCACATTCGCACGTAGGCCCTTCATTCTGGCGCTCGCGGGATTTGTTTTACTCTTGGCATCAAGGATCAAAAGTTCTAGATTCGCTTCATGATCATCTAACTCCGCTTCGCGTTTATCTAGATCAGTTTCCTGTCTATGTATCGCCACTAAGCGCCTATGTAGCTCCACATCCCACTGCGGGCCCTTAGCATTTAATCTAGTGAATTCCGCTTTGAGCTCGAAATAAATAGTAAAAAGTTCGTTCGCTTCGCGTCTACCTATCTCTATTCTGCATCTATCAGATTTCGCTTGAAGCTGAGCAATTCTTAAGGCCTTTAAGGTTTTCTTATTCTTAAAACTAAAAAGGCTACGAGAGCTTGACTTACCAGAACTGCCGTGGAGGTTCGAGGACTTGGCTGCTCCTTGACCAAATTTGATTGTTCCCTCTTCCTTGGGCATTTTTTCCAACTGTGTTGTTCCCTTGGTTTGCCAATATGGCCAACGCTGCAGATCTTGAGTACGGCCGATCTGGCCAACGTACTCTGTATCCTGTTCAGCACTATCGATCCGGCAATTCCGCATCTGTGTTTAAGTACCGTCAAATAATTTCAATCCAGACGAATGCGAGACTCCTGCTTGTCCGGCTTGTCCGGTCAGATACTCGTATCGATGTTGAGTACTGGTTTGTCAGACCAAATACCCAGGTAGCACGGCCAATCCGTGTCAAGTACTGACGATCTGTCAGTTCTGCACCTGCGTTTAAGTACCGTTGAGGACTGTCAATCCAGCCAGGTGCGCGATTCCATGTTCAGCACGATCGATCCAGCAGTTTCGCAGCTGTGTTTAAGTACTGTAAAGTACTTTAAATCCAGACAAATGTGAGACACCTGTTGAACACTGGCTTGTCAGGCCAATTATTCGTATCGAGGTTGAGTACTGGTTTGTCAGACCAAATACCCAGGTAGCACGGCCAATCCGTGTTAAGTACTGTTTCGTCCTTTGCTTTCTTCGACTGTATCCAGTAGTCACGCGTACGCCAAACCAGTGATAACAACTATCAAGGTGGTACGGTACTATTAAGAGAAAATAGTACAAAATAAATACACAAACCTTAACAATGGATATTCCACGTCAAGAGCAAAGGGAATCCGTCAAAGGGGTATGGGTCCGGTTTTATAGGATCCCAGGAGTCGGTTCCTGGGGGCTCCCATTGGTCTGAATGCACTAGTCCAATGGTGGGGAGGGTGGACAGACCCGAACAGAGACAATGTTTTGTTGGCAAAGGGGGAGGGAACGGACGGGAACAGAGACAATGTTTTGTTGGCAAAGGGAGGGGGGAACGGACGGGAACAGCGACAATGTTTTGTTGGCAAAAGGGGCGATGCAAGCGCTTGACAGACCGTTGTGGTGGGGTGACTTGACGAGTGGGTCTTGGATCGGCCGCGGGCACTGGGTCAAAAGGGGGGAACAGACGTCTGGGTCGACACCGCCGTCAAGCTGGTCGTAATGTGAGTGTCAACGAAGGGCCGAGACCGGGGGAGGGCAGTATTCAGTCATGTGCATTAGAGTGAGTCATGGGCGGCCAGCACTCCGGGGGGAAGGAGGACAGCCTTCGAAAGTGTAAACAATCATTTTGTAGTTCGGACAGGAGCCACATAGGAGAAGAGATGTGGAGAATTTCAAACTTGTTCAGCCGGAAATAACAATGGTCTTAGAGTGGAGATGGAGGAGCTGAAAAAATTTTCTCTATTTCTCCCTCGTGAGGAGAAACCGGCGATGCGTGAACTTGAGCGAGGAAACCTAACGTACGGAGAAACAAAATCCCTCTCCGAAGTGTCTAAGCACAAAAATGATCCGGCAGCCAGGGTGCTTGACGGAGTTAGTAGTCTGCCATGGACAGGGGAAATGGTCAACCCACTTACTTCCAAGCGAACGAAGAAGCGCTCTCGGGCTCCCAAAAAAGGCCGACCAAGCCCAAGTGCTAATATAAGTAGGCCGAGATTGAGCACGAGCCAAACAAAAAGGGCACCTTCGCAGGCCAAAACGAACAGGAGCGCTGAACCTCGAAGCGAATATGTCCTAACAAACCCTAGAGAAGCAGAAGGGGAGGACAGTCGGAAGGTGAGTACCACTCGTATAAACTGCATAGTCATAAAAGGCATGACAGAATGTACTTCCGATACCCCGAAATCAAGATTAGAAGAGGACAGGAAGTTATTTAAAGAATATCTGAAATTCCTCCTAAAGGGTGAGGAAAAAGTCGAAGTTCTAAAGGCATTCCGAATGGGCCGTATAACAGACTCAAAAGATGAACAACGCCAACCAAGACCGTTGAAGGTTGTTCTCAAGAGTGAAGCTGAGGTCCAGCTATTGTTAAGCAGGAAACCAGTACTTAGATACTCACACCCGACGGTTTTTTTTCAGCGGGATTTTTCCCCCGCGGAGCGGGAGAAATGGAGATTGCTAAAAGAAGAACTCCACAGGAGATGCGAACTCGGCGAGAGCAATCTTCGAATTCTGAACGGGGAGATCGTCCATGTCCCGAGGTCACACCTCTGGAGAAAGCCGATAACACTAACAGCCTAGTCGGGAGAGAAAACAGTCCATCTCCATCAGCACCGACAGCCCCCTGCATGCAATCTCACGCAAGAGGCAACCGCCTGCATAAAGTGGTGAATAAGTCTAAATTGAGCTTTCTTTACACTAATGCCCAAAGTCTTCCCTCAAAAATTGATGAACTCAAGGCAGTACTTTCGGAGCGGAAACCTGATGAAGTTGCCATAACGGAAACATGGCTAAAAGCAGAAATTGCAGATTCGGAGATTTCGATTCCAGCATACCAGGTTTTCCGCAAAGACCGCCAAAACCGACAAGGAGGTGGGGTTGTCGTGTATGTCAGAACTGAAATCTCTGTTGTAGAAAGAGAACACACTCTAGCCCTGGAGTATGAGTCCATCTGGTTAAAGATCAAGAAGGCGAATTCACAGAACCTTGAATTCCTGGCCGTTTACCGGCCACCAAACATTCTGAGTGGAGCCGACGACTCACTCCTTGGTCTGGTGAAGGAAGCTGCTAGCCACCAGGAGGTTCTCATCGTTGGTGACTTCAACGCCCCTGCAATTGAATGGAACAACCTGACAGTTGAGGCGGCGTCAACTTCCTTTAGTTCCAAATTAATGGATCTCACGCTTGACCTGTCTCTAGTTCAGAACGTTAAGGGCATAACCAGATTTCGAGAAAACCAGCGGGCTACCTTTTTGGATCTCATTTTTACGAACGATTCGTCCTACATAGATGAAGTTCATTCAAGTGCTCCGCTCGGTAAGAGTGATCATACGACGCTAATGTGGGATTACTCACTCCATACTCAACGGCTGAGGAAAACGGAGGACCAGCCAAACATATGGAAGGCAGATTTTAATTCAATGAAGAATGCACTATCGACCGTGAATTGGGACTGCCTACTCAAAAGGGATCCGGAGGAAGATTGGAGATCACCCAAGAGGGTTGCATAAGATCTGCTTAAGCGCTTTTGTCCGGTCAAGGTACACAAGACGACTAGTCGTCCTGCCTGGTTGACGAGAGACCTTAACAGGCAACTGAAGAAGAGGAATAGGAAATGGAAGTTATTCAGGAAAACTGGGTCGCCAGTACACCTCGAGGAATTCCGACACCAAAGAAATGCAGTAAAAAAATCAATTCGCAAGGCCAGGAAAAACTATGAATCAAGAATCCTCCAACAGGCCGAAGAAAAGCCCAAAATTCTATTCCGCTATATTAACAGTAGATTAAAAAACAAGGATCCTGTCGCAGTACTTAAGAATGATGATGGCGGAGAAGTCGTTGACAATGACGAGAAAGCCGACTACTGTAGCCGGTTCTTTGCCTCGGTATTCACTAGGGAAACCGAGCTTCAATTTGATAATGCCAACAGTGCTGTTGCAAAAGCCGGTCCGGCACTTCATTCTCTACTATTTCCAGCATCTGTAGTTGAGAGGGAGCTGCAGAGCCTCAAAGAAGCAAAGTCATCCGGTCCAGACAATATACCAGCCAAGTTCTTGAAAGAATTGGCAAGCGAACTCTCAGAGCCCCTAGCACATATCTTTCGTTCTTCATTTGAACTAGGAAAACTGCCATCTGACTGGAAAATGGCAAATATTTACCCGATATACAAGGGCGGAGCCCGAACGAAGGTTAACAATTACCGGCCCGTCAGCCTAACTTGCATTTGCTGTAAGGTGATGGAAACGATAATTAAGAAGACGACAATGGAGTTCTTGGAGGAGAACAATCTACTGTCAGGGCTCCAACACGGCTTCAGAAAGAACCATTCTTGCCTTTCCAGCCTTCTTCTCTCCACTGAGCAGTGGACTCGCGCACTAGATGAAGATGGTAAGGTTGACGTCATCTATACGGACTTCAAGAAGGCATTCGACAGCGTCCAACATAAGCGTCTAATGTATAAATTGTCAGAAATTGGCATAAGAGGGAACCTGCTGGCATGGATCACAGATTTTCTCACAGGGCGATCGCAAACTGTGTGCATCGGTGACTCAAAGTCAAGCCCTACATATGTTCTGAGTGGCGTCCCCCAAGGCTCTGCCTTAGGGCCACTGCTCTTCCTTATCTATATCAACGACTGTGTCAACGACCTGGGTTGCAGTGCTATCATGTTTGCCGACGACGTCAAACTCTGGAGAGCCATCAAGTCTGACGCCGATAGGAAAGCGCTTCAAGAGAGTCTCAATCGACTTAGCTGCTGGTCTGCTCGTTGGCTTTTAAACTTCAACATAAGTAAGTGTGTGGTTTTAAGACTCCGTACTAGAAGGACTGATGAGGAGAACGATTCCTTCCAATACCTCCTCGATGGGCACCCGCTTTCAAATGTGAACGAACAAAAGGATCTTGGTGTTCTGATAAATTCCTCACTCAAACCATCTACTCAGTGTGTAAAGGCAGCTAAACGCGCGACACAGGTGCTGTTTGCGATAAGGCGGGGATTCGTCAACATTGACAAGGAGCTCTTCAGGAAAACCTACGGAGCGTTTGTTCGGTCCCACTTGGAGTATGCTGTCCAGGCCTGGCGTCCGTGGTTCAAGAAGGATTATCTGCACCTGGAACGAGTGCAGTCTAGGGCTACGAAGATGGTCAAGAATCTTGGTCATCTGCCTTATAAAGACAGACTGACCGAACTTGATCTTTTCCCTCTCAATTATAGGCAACTCCGCGGGGACCTCATACAAACCCACCGAATTGTTAGAGGCCGAGACTGTGCCCTAGAATTTGATGATTTCTTCGAATTGGCTCGGACTGACCATCTGCGAGGTCATCCTTTTAAACTACAGAGGAAACCGGCCCGTATCGACGTTCGACGAAACGCCTTCTCTCAGAGGGTCATTGGAGCGTGGAACGGACTCCCGGAAGATGTGGTCCTCTCAGATACTGTTGACATTTTTAAACACAAACTTGATTCTCATTTGCTGAGAAACTGTGGCAGATATAATGAACAAAGTGTCAGTAGCAGCACCTTGCAACTGGCTCACACTTTTCGCTGATGTTAAGCCTACATTTGTACATTTGTATTATGTACTATTGTTACGGTGGACCTATTATGCGATTTTGGTTATGAATAGGGAGCTCAAGGGCGAAAGCCTTCTTCCCTTAATAAAGTGACTTAAAGTGACTTACTCAGATCTTTGTGCGTCTCAACCTCTTTTAATGCGGTACCATTTCGGCGGCACTTTTCGCCCCGGGCTTATGTGTAGAACAAGACACTTGGATACATTAAAGTAAAGAAGCCACGTGGACGACCAGATAACCAGTTTATCGATGTTCGACTGTAATCTCTTTGCGCCGTTGGCGCACCTAATTTCAGTCCACATTTTTATTTCATCCGAAAACATGACAGCTGCGCAATCAAGCTCATTGGGACAGTCGTTTACGTAAGTCAGGAAAAGCAGCGGACCCAAAACTCAGCCTTGTAGTGCACCACTCTCAACCTTTGTCCATGCTTAGTTTGATTTTCCGACAAAGACCCTCTGTTCTCTGAGAGACAAGAAACAACTGATCCATTTATAATTTTTCCTTGAATTCCCACGTCCCAAATCTTCTGCAGAAGAAGCCTGTGTGGTACACTATCGAAGGCCTTTTTGAAGTTGAAGAATATGACATCAATTGGATAGGCTTTATCTGCGGCCTTTGTCCACTTCTCCGGTGAGTAAAGAGCACTCGTGAGGCAAGAGCATCCTGGGTGAAAGCCGTGCTGTCCATCACATAGTATTTTGTTGCTTTCGAGAAAATACATTAAATGCTTCTTAATAATGCGCTCCATTACTTTGCACGCGATGCAAGTTAGACTGACAGGACGGTAATTTGCGCAATCAAGTCGTGAGCCTCCATTATAGATCGGGGTGACGTTTGCCCACTTCCATTTTTCTTACGTGTTTCGGCCGAGGGAGCAATTGTATCTGGTACACTCGGTTCTGATGTACTGGCTATTGGGTTAGCTTAGTGCAAACCCGTGAACCGTTTGGCCTTCTTAGGCTTATGCTTCTTTTGAGTTATGACCTTGTCAACCTCTTGGTTATCGCTTTCTTGTGCAAAGTCGAGCAACGATGTGGTGCTAGGATGCAAATCCCGATAGTTGCAAGTGTTGCTTAAACCGAGTGACGATGGTGTAGCCCGTGGGCTTGACACATGATTTGATATGCAGGTTTTAGGTGTGTCGTCAGACATGTCCAAATCCAAGTCCATATCAGTGTCAACTCACTCTTGTGTAATTGTTGACGCTATCTCTGGAGCCTCTTCGACAACTATATTCAGCTTGTGACTCACTGGTGCATCTGTTGCGAGCTCACGAGTTCCGACCAAGTGGGCATCTGTATCCGGTACTTTAGGTTCGATGGGTCCTGATGTGCCGGTTTTTGGGTTAGCTGACTGCACAC
The DNA here is from genome assembly GCA_036362985.1 of Ligula intestinalis. Lineage (NCBI taxonomy): Eukaryota > Metazoa > Platyhelminthes > Cestoda > Diphyllobothriidea > Diphyllobothriidae > Ligula > Ligula intestinalis. The sequence continues at coordinate 62,512,922 of JAYGXS010000004.1, read as the reverse complement.
CCCTGGCCCGTTTAGACTTTGTAGCCTTTCTAGCCCTATGCTTTTTTGGCTTAATGATCTTATCGACCTCTGTATCATCGCTTTCTAGTGCAGCATCGAGCAACGATATGACGCTAGGACGCAAATTCAGATCATTGCTGATGCTGCCTGAGCCGAGTAACGATGGCGTGGACTGCAGATTTATCTGAGCTTCTTTGCGATCGAGCGAGACGTTCGCTGGTTTACTTGGTTCAGCAGATGATATGCAAGTTTCAGGTTTACCAGCTGAGGCTATCTGAGCATATTTACTTTTATTTACCCCCAGTTTTTGACCGACAAGGGCTGTTTTAACCGCTGGATAAGAAATATGCATTTTTAGATAGGTTGGTTCTTTTTTCAATTTATTTACCTCGTGGTAAAGTTCCTGCTCCATCTTCGAAAACCCCTGGCGGAGGACGAAGTCCTCACAGTCTAACTTCGGTAAACGTAGTAGACATCTTGGCCGTTTGGCGGGAGGTGGAGAATTAATAACGTTATCTAAGTGGTCATATCGGCAGTTACTTTCTGGTCGTATCTTGATATGGTTGTCAAGGGCCCGTGCCGAAGTGACCGGGCTGCCTGAGGTGCTAACACCGCTAATAACCAGGGTGATATGAGCCCAGTGCTGTGTTAAATCACCGTCACTTCTGACCAATAATAAAGACGGAAATAATACCAGCACTACTATCGTTCAGCTACACTCCTAGTAAGTAGAAGTTGAAAAAGTAATAGCAGTAGTAGCAGAAGCCTTGGTTTTCTGGAGTGTGTATTGACACCCACTAAAGGTAAATGAGGGTACATCGTGTGGTATTAAATAAATAAATTTTATACTTAAGGCCCGGAGGGGCTAGTCATTGCAAAGTTAGTGCTGTGGAAAAAATACAAAGTAGATAAATGCTGCTCTCCGTGAAACAACCACATAAGCAGCGGGAGCGTTTAGTAGTGTTGGTAGATTAATTCATTTGCACCAACTTATCGTCATTTTAAAATAGTAGTCATTACTCTCTGAAACGCATGGTGAACTAAGGAGGAAGCAGTGAAAAAAACTCCTATAATTAAAGTTGGGGCGGAGTTCAGTGAACCCCCGCTTAAAAAAACAAAACATAGGAGAAAAAAAACTGCTTCAACAAAATTAAGGGCGTTGGTTGAGAGGATTGAGACAGGACTGTTGATGAGAATGTATGAGGGTTGGAAACGCTTCTTGTAATTGGAGAAATCATATAACCGCAAAGGCTTTCGTTCACCACTGTAACACCGCCCGACTGGCGTCATGATCAACCAGCAGGGAGGTGAGAACGGAGGAGGCCATCGCGGACAACAGGGTCGACAAGAGAGTGAACGGCAGAGGTCACCTGATCATACCAAGACTACCGCCATATTAGACGAAGATAGACGGTGTTTTGTTCTGCATTGGAGAAAGCGGCCAACGCCGGAGCCATTTTGGCTTTGTCTTGTCACCGGTCCAAGCGTAAAGACGGTTCAAAGTCTAGTAGATGGCTGCGTGTAAATTTTGACCGTAGCTGACTACAGTCCCCATCCCCATTCTTTGAGTATATGGTGGACGTAATCGAACTCGATGGTCGAAATATCATGACTCTTTCATCGATCTTGTTAACTTAATAACAAGGTTGGGGTAAAAGTTCGTTAAAGTGGACATCAAGAAATGTGCCTACAAAACACCTTCTTTAGAGAAAACGACATTTAGGCCTTTACGAAATTAAATCTTGGGAAATAAAAGAAGTAAGAGGAACTGGGTTTCCTACTCGCCCGTCTAGAAGTCCACTTTACTAGATATGTACCTTCTGGTTAGCATGAGTAGCAGAGAACTGAAGACTCTTATACAGAGTAGCGGAGAATCTGAAGTAAGAGAAAGTACGAAATACATTCAGCTACCTTCTTTTATTTGATTTTCTCAAGAAAAGTGGATTTTACCTAACTTAGGCTAGAGAGTACGGGGTCTCTAATACTGAAAAGTTTATTCTTACGGAGAACCATTTATGAACAAAAAGTTAAAATTATAGAAAATGATTCATCTGATCTGGATGAGATTTAATAAAACTTTCCAAGAAAAAGCTACCAGAACACATCAAGAAATTTATGCGTTTTTCCAGATGGCTTTTCCCATCGGAGATCTTCCTGCGGCACGAAATGCAAAAGTTGAACTTACGTACGTCCGACCAGGTAAATACCCCTATGGTTGGCGTCCATCTGTTGAAGTCATGAAAAGGCCTACACGAAATAAGTAATGGCTGATTTGGAAACTTACGTCTGGTATAGCGCTGCATTCTGATGTCGACGACGTTGTCTTTATCTTCTCACACGTCATCTATGATTTTCTTTAAACTGTCCGGCACTTAAATCGAATTTCTCCGCATGAATGGTCATGTAAGATTGAAATATATACTTTGGAGAATTTGGATGTCCCATAAAAATCCCTCTCAACAGAAATTAAGATATCTTTGTTTTAATTTATTGTGTATTTGGCTCACAATTCGTCATTGCTTGCGGACTAGATGATGAGTCTCGTCTACCCTCAGCGTACGGATGTCCCTAAAAAGATTGTGGAATCACCCCGCAGGACTGGGAATAGACCACAGCGACCTAACAATCGTATTTATGCTTCGCATTTTAATGTTCCTTTTAGTGTATGGTAGTAGAAAAAAGTCTGCGTCTCCGGCCCCCGGCCAACGAAGTTTAACTAGTGATCCCTATTATCCGTCTGCCGAACAGCAAGCGGAGCTCAAAAAACTTGAAGAGTCACTTATTAAGAAAAGCGGCATAATACATTTTGGAAAAGAGGTGTGTCGTGATTTTGGCACTTATGTTTTCGTAGACTATTCGTGCTACCAAAGATGATTTTTTTCACATGAAATGCCTGGGCGCTGGAACTTGCGGCGTTGTTAATCAGATGCGTCACAGGTCCCGTCCGGAATTAATTATGGCTGTGAAGCAGATGCAAGTTTCTTCAAGTTCCTCGAACGAGAACAAGCGTATAATGATGGATTTGGACGTGATTACCAAATGCAGTGGCTGTCCCAATATCGTCCAGTGTATGGGCATATTCTTTTCCAGAGTATGTTTTGCCTAACCATCGTTTTTATTCGTTAAATGAATAGTGTGAAGTCTGGATATGCATGGAGGTTATGTCAACATGCCTTGATAAATTGCTAAAGGATCTTAAACATCCATTTCCCGAGCCGGTCATTGGGAAAGTCGCCGTTTCCGTAAGATTTTTTTGCGATGTAATTTTCCCACAGATAATCAAAGCATTAGACTACCTCAAAGTAAATCACAATATGATGCACAGAGGTTTGTTTCTTTTTCCTTTTTAATCTCTTTTAGACATCAAACCCTCCAACATGCTTATTAGTTCAAATGGGGAGGTGAAACTATGCGATTTTGGCATTAGTGGACAGTTAAAGGATTCGATTGCCAAATCAACCCAATTAGGTTGTATCGGTTACATGGCCCCCGAGCGATTGGAAAAGCACCAATACGATGTCCGAGCAGACATATGGTCGTTGGGCATTTCTCTCATAGAGCTAGCGACAGGTCATTTCCCCTACGGGGGTGTAGATTTTGAAATCGCTATTGTCAGTAAAATTCTTCATGATCCTCCACCAGTTCTCCCAGCGGATGGAAATTTTTCTCAAGCTTTCCGTTCCTTTATGCAGAGCTGGTATGTCGGCATTGAATGCGTACATTTTATTTATTAAATATTTCAGTTTGTGATAGCATGCTCGTTTGTTTGATATTCTGCCTGGACTATAGTAAACACTTGTACTTTTATGGCCTTGCCGTACTTTGCGCTCCTACCAGTCTTTATAGTCCCTCCATCGAAAAATATATTTTTATCGTCGCGATATCCAGGGGTTTATGCACTTATCTTAGTAATATTCCCAATGGTCCTTATCGCCTTTATATCGCGTATGACAAAAAACGTTGACAGAACTGTTTGATAATTGTTTCATTTGAGAAAATTCGTTTTATATCTTCTTCATGCGATTTTTCACGCTTATTTTCTATTTTACGCATTACTCAAAAGTTTATGCTCACCTCTAGCTCACTTGAACCACTCTTTAACGCGTTCTTTTTTAATTTTAGCATGACACGAAATCAAGCGGATAGACCAAAATACCCTGCCCTTAAGCGCACCGAATTTTATCTCAAGTACGATGCTCCCCCTCATAATGTAAATGAATGGTATTCCAGTCTATCTCTCGAACATCGGAATAAGGAGGAAGCACAAGAGGCGACGTTTGATCCTACTGTTCCGTTTTGGCAGTTACTGGGGTCACCGGCTAGTTCACCTGCCTCGACCGTCACACCAAGTTCGGACATAAATCATACCTTTGACTCGACTGAACTCCTTCATCAAGCTGGCAACAGCGTTGAAGATTGCCCTGAGGGTCCCTCATCTTCGTCTCTAGAACCCCTATCCGCTGACTTGCCAAAGCGTTTAACACAAAAATCCATGCTACCAACTTCCTTGCTGTCTAAACAAGCTACAGAGTCACATCCAGCTGATGAGTCTGACAAGCCAGGCCCAAACGCTAGTGCATTTTTACTTCAATCAGTATTGAGGTCACAGGAGTCCTCCGGATACGGCTCTGCCAGTTCCAACGGCTCACCTGGTTGCCTGCTGTGCCGTTCTAACGTTCCTCAACCCACAAGCACAAACTCTCATCAACTCCCGACTACATTGGATTTGACTTCTTCACAACGGAATCACACTTGTAAAAATCTGTCCACTCCCACTAACAGTGCCCCACAGGTGACCTTACGTGTTAACGGTCGTCCCCGCCAATCCCACTGTGAATCCAAACGCAATGCTGTTTATAATCCCGAGGAAGTGACCGTTGGCGACTTTCGTGGCCACACAAGGAACTCGTCAGTCAGTGTGGCGGAAAATAATAATTCTGATCAGTGGAATGTGCCTCCCTCCGCCTCCCCAACCCCCTTACCCTCAAACACTTCGGGAGGCCACATTCGAATGTCGCGATATCCTTACGCCCTTTCTCACGATCCAGGGGCGTCACCCCAACCCCAGTATTCTTATACACCCACAAACGCGTCCGCTACACATACTCTTCCCCCGGTGAGTATTACTCCGCCTCCCACTTCAAGACTGAAGTCGGGCTCAGGATCCTCCAGAAATACCGTTGCCGCTGAGTCAGAAGGCTTTTTGTCCTATAATACGAACCCCAGCTTTTCACGTACAAGCAACCATCACTCAGCTTACGGATACCCGGACTGCCGCAATCAATTTGGAAGTACTACCACACGTCCGGCCACTCTCGCTCGACCCCCTCGTTCAGCTTCAGCTTCCGGTCGCAAGTTACAGAGGGCTCCAGCCTGCAGGTGGCCCGCAATGCCCTATGATGTACAGATGGCCACCTCAGGCCTCAACCCCGTCTTCACCTTTGTGCCCAACTCCGTGTGCCGTTTGGATAAGGACAACCCAAAGGCTGCTGCGCAGGCTGCATCACCTCCACTGCTCTCCGAACCAACAATTGCCAACATACCCGAGACCTCGCAACCGACTGAGCCTCAACAATACCATCACCAATATTTTTGGTATGCTCATCAGCCTAAACCATTTGATGGCCGTTCTATAAGTGTCACCACCCCACCGGTTTCGGCAACTTTTGGCTCCAATTTTGCCACCGCCACGAGTTCCCCCCGTTCCCCCTCGGTTGATTTGGGCAAGCCAGTACCTACCGCACAATCACGGTCTTCTCCCCTCCCACCCCAGTGTGCTTTATCGGCGTCCAATCCTCCCCCCACCCATCAACTTTGTCGGGCAGATAACAATGGCGAAAAGATAATTGTCAGTGGTGGTGGTGGTGATGACCATCAGGTCCAACCTCCTTGGTTCTTCCCTGAAGTACGCTTGTCGTACAACCGCGCCTCTTCGCAGCCAGCTCCACTTCGAAATACGCCTCTATAGTAGCACCTATCTGGGCAGATGCCGACTTCGTCTTTCACTGGATCGAGCCCTCATGCGAGCCGCCGCCACCTCAGACCTATTTGAGAAATTTGTACTAATATTTTATTTCCGAGTTTACAGCCCTTCCGCGCACTATTTTTGTATTTTATTCTTTGTCTCACTCGCACACTTTGCTTTCATCGTTACTTTTAGTAAAGCTCAGTCTTCTTCTCTTTGGTTTTTTCATAACCGGTCCATTTCTTTCCTAGCTTGAGCTGGTAGACGTCCATTTGCCTTCCTCTCACCACCACCAACCCTCCCCAGTCCAGCAAAAGCTTTTCGAACCTCCTTTAAATGTAATTATTCCTTTTTCCCTTTTATTTTCGCCCCTTCTCTGCTTTCGTCTAGTTTACAGTGTTTCACTGTTCTCTCAGTGTTCTGAAGACAAATTCTCCCCCCTATCCAAAGCTGACGCATTTAACTTCTGTATCTTTTCCATGTTCCCGTTTTTTAGTCCTCATACTTCTAATTTCAGTCGCCGGTGCATTGTGAGGCAGACTTTTATAAAACTCAAACTGCGCTGATGTTTGTCTTCTTAACTTTCCGTATAGGATGGCTGGTTTGGGGTGATACAAGACAGAGTCGCCTGGCTGTCTTAGTTGTTACTGATTTTGTTTTGCCCAGTGGTGCTATGGTTTTCATGACAACGAACGGTTTCCTAGACTATCGCTTTGTCGGTTGGTATGTCCATTAATACCTCAAAGACTGTTCTTCTCGAAATGCATCCCTAGCCAGGAGGATTAACCCCTGGGGATTAATGGCCATTAAATAGAAGTAGACAGCTTTAAATACCTTGGGGTGAGGCTGCTACCGAATGGGCAGAGCAAGAATGACATTGCCTCCTGCATTGATGCTGCTCACAGGGTTTTCTCAATCCTCCGAAAGCGCTTATGGATCCGACGCGACATCTCCATTGTCATGAAGATTCGTGCATGATACCGTGCATCCAGTCAGTCCCCCCCCGTGGATGTGAAAGCTGCCCTTTGCGTGTCGAAGATAAGCAAAGACTGGAGGTCTTTGACCACCGCTGCCTGAGGACCATCCTCTGAGTTAAGTCTACCGACTTCATCTCGAATGAGACCGTCTGCACTTGGTGCGACCATATCGCGAGTACAGCTCATTCCATTCAAGAAAGGCGACTGCGGTGATTTGGGGACGTTCTCTGTCGTCCGCCCCACGAGCTTTGCTATGCTACCCTCGATCCGGTGCCACCGCTCACTTGGAGGTGCCGAAGAGGAGGGAAACTCGAGACTTGGCTCAGCACCGTCCGTCAAGAACTGGAAGCAGTTCTTAGACTTTCTGTTTTCGGACTAGATGGAGCTCTCCAGATCTGCTGTCGCCAATCTTCACGCGCGGAGGGGTACCGTCCGCAACATCATTGAGGCTGGCTAGATCAGGCATGATTACAGCCGTAAAAAGTACAAGTTTCTAGACTTTCTGTTGGCCCGCGGCTCTCCATATGGGTGTATACAGTGTCCATTTTCCTCTAGTACTCTTTTCGGTACTTCTTATCCATTTGATACTGCATCCCGATGTACGGTGTACTTATCGAGTAAATTTAGGTCTGGCTAAAAGTTAAATTGATCAGGATGGCTACAGAGCCCTTGTTAAAGTACCGACTTGGCGTCACCGCGATGCATGCATAACAGTTCTGGGAGGATGAAGTTGAGTGGTCCAACACCAGTGGCTAAGCAATGGATTATGGGTCCATGTTTTCTCGCACTGTTACCATTGGTCGTCATGTATTTCCTGAACCCAAAACCGAAATCCTTGTTTGTGGGGTCGTTCGCCGGACCACTTGGCTGGGTCCGACCATTCTGGTCACAAGTAAGTGTAGGCTACTTGCAGCAGACCCTCTTTTGCACTGGATAGTGTAACTGTTTAAAAACTGTTTCGTATAAACCGAAAGGCAGTCATCCCAAGAAATTTATTTTCATGGAAAGGCATCCTTTGGGAAATAAGTAAGTTTATTGAGTAAATTTTCGACACTGGATCCCCAGTTCATCGTCAGACTTGAGAGAAATTTGCAAACAACAGTTAGCATTTCAAATTGCTCATACAGTTAGATAGTCGGTCTGGTGTGGGTGTTAATTGGAGCTTACAATTTGCGTCACATCGTGATGGACATGATTATCAGTCGCAATGCCGTAATGATTAATGGGCAAGTGTAATTTGAGTTAGTCCGGGGTCAGTTCACGTTATCCGGTGTGGATGCTAATTGCGGTTCATGTTGGTCCATGTTTGTCGGCTGCAGTCTTTTCCACCTTTCTTTGAGGTGTTTGTACACTCCGGCTAACTCAATACGCCGGTTGATGCATGAGTCATCGGAGTGCATGGCCTCAAGAAATTCTCGGCCTTTTTTGGAGGGGCAAACTCCAACGATGTGTGTTTTGTCCCATTCAAAAGTCTGTCCTGTGTCAAGGCAATGCATAGCCACTTCGGAAAAACGGTTATGGCTCTTCGCTGCCGATTGGTGCTCGCGGATGCGTGTAGAGACTGATCTTCCTGTTTAAAAGCTGTATCTTTTACGCTGGCAGGCATCGACTGTGACCGGATGGACCATACCGACTGATTCTGGTCAGAAATTTGTCTCAATAGAGTGCGCTAACGAGTTCTTTGCTCTTTCTCGTTAAAAACTGTCATGGTTTAGTCTCTTATGGCTCGCTGCATCTAATAGGGGAATTGTGTGGTTCGTCATAGTACGATAACACTCACTGAAGGAATCATGATTCCTCGGGGTCAGAGCCCGGGACAAGTCGGAACCTTCAGTATGCTGTTGAAAAAGACTGGACGTGATTGCTCCATGGTTCATCTCAGTTTACTGCAGTGCGTTAGAGCAGTAATGCGATGTCAGGCAGTCGTAGATTCGAGCCCTGCCTGTAGCGGTCTAAGCAGTGGTTGTGCTCAGATCATTGCAATTATCAGGCCGAATCCTGGGATGTTGGAAAAGACGAAAGTCACCAAAATGAGGGCTCTATTGCGCACAGAACTCCCACTTGCTGCCTCAGGCGGCTGGCCGGCTGGCTAGTAGCACTTGTTGCATCAGTAGCCCCGCCGGGTTGGCCCCAATCCCGGCGGTGAGGAGGGGAAGTCGGAGAGGCTGCTCCGTCGTCAAAAACAGAGATGTAGAGGAGGGAGATAGATCCACCGTAGGGAGATTTTTTGTGGCAGACCTTGGCCGCCTCGAGGGCGGGTGGGAATGCGGTCGAAGACGCGTCTACTGTGGTTCCCCAGACGCGTCTGCTGTGGTTCCCGCCTCAGGCGGCAGTGGCTACCGGCGAAGCCATGGCTAGTGTTGACTGCGACCAGAGAGGTGTGAGAGAGCGGTGGTAGTTGCTTTTACGTGATAGTGGAGCAAGTTTAAGTGGTGTGTACGATTTATGTGTTGCATTGGCCGATGGAATGTCGTGTATAGTGGTCCATACTGCGCCAGTTGAGGGGGTGGCGTGTTCAAGTGGCTGCGACTATTTGGACGCGCGTGTGTGTGCGCGCGGGGAAGTCGGTCAAGGGTCTGCCGGCCAGATAGTCGGAAACAGCCGCCCATAAAGGTGCATGACCCTGAGGCAGTAGGCACTGGAAGTCGGACAAAATTGTTGGCTGCCGCCACAAACATTTAATGAGATCGAACACTGCCTTAGGCTGATCGCCGTTCTTCATTCATTTAATCTCACGCTTGGTTAAACCTGAGAATCGGTTCTGGCGCATGCGCGCCCGGGTACGGTTATTGTGTGGTGTCGAATCAATTTGCTACATAGCATTCCTTAGTTCATTTATTTGAGTAGGTTTTGCTCGCTTAAGTTCTCAGCTTGAGGTCAAGGTTAGTTTTATGGTTCACAGCTGCTTGTGGCGTTGAGGCGGCGCCCATTGAGCAGGGAAGTCGGACAGCATTGTTAGTTGTCCAGGACATGCTGTACGAGAAGATTAAAAGCGCAAACGGCGACGCATATGACAAGCGTTCAAAGTTGTCTCCGTGGACATAAATACATTCGATGCCTGCGTGTGCATCCCTCTGTGGCTGAAAACTTTGCAACTTTAACAGTACACAGCTCGAAGACCAGTATTATGCACATCCTCAGGCGACTTTTGGGTGTTTTACTTTATTTGCGGAGTTTACACTCCCGAAACCACCTGCTTCTGCATATTTCCCCCACCAGCAGCAGTACAGGAATGCTAATGTGTGTCGCGCCGATTATGATTGGCTGTTCACACAGTAGCGAGTTTGGTAGTTGTTGCTCTCAATCCACGCCGAGCACTACCCGACCTACCTGGTAACGCACCAGTGAGTGCTGCCTGAAGTCTACTAGTGCTGTGTGCGCATTTCGGTTGACAGGCCCTGTCAAGTATACTTGGTGGGATCACGCCAGGGTCATAAAAGAGTGCGTTCTGCAGCGCGGTGCTCTATGCGTCTGTTGATAGATGAGACGTCTGCTGTATGTGAATTTTACCGTAATCTCAACGCCCCTGCCCCTGCTCCTCCTCCCTTGAATTTGAATTTCTAAGCCGTCATTCGTCTTGTTTCCGGTGGAAAGCAGCATTAATAAGGAGATCATGTAGGAGCATGGTAATTGTCTGCTACGGCGACCGGCAAGAATGGGGCATTTGTTTTGCATTAGGAGATTCTCTACGAACTCTAGCCCCAGATTAAGCGGTGGTGGATGAATGAACACTAGGAGTAAGGAAGCCTTGACATTTGCCCAAAAATAATCAACTGGGAACAATAATATTATTCGCCTGACGTTTCGAGATCCGTAGCGGATTCGTCATCAGAGCCATAGTCAGAGACCACTAGCAGATACGGGTAGCGTATGCACAGGAGTTTGCAGTATTAATAGGACACAGTCATTACTGCAAACATACGACGACAATTAACCGTAATTGTCTGCTCGCGTGTTGACAGTTTATTGAACGGCATGCGGGCTTTTGTCCGTTGAACTTTCATCACGCGTGGTAGACTCGGGTGCGATGATTGTTCGGCCATCTGGCCCCCCGGTGTTGGCGTAGGATGATGCGGTGGCCTGTCCGTTCCCCAAGTGGCAAGTTGCTTTAGCCAAATTGAGTCTCAGCACCGAATATGGATTGGGCAAATCGTTGCACTTGTGTATGGACCGGGGCCCGTGAACCCTGACTCAAGTAATTCTCGGCTCACTCGATTGTCACCTCTTGCGAAAATTTCGGCCTCATCAAATTTAAATGTGTGGCCGGATCTCGTCAAATGAGCCTCAATTTGAGAACTGACACCATCTCGCAGCACTGTTGCCGCATGTTCGGCAACTCACGTCTTGAGAAGTCTGCCAGTTTTTCCGACATATGTGCTTTGTCCGCAACCACACCAGATGCTGTATACGACTCCAGATGTTTCTTGCGGTAGCAGTGAGTCGGTTTAATTATCTGACGCCTTAGGGTTGCCTCCAGCCTGTGTGCGACTCCGACTCTAAGTGGTGCAGGAAGGCGGCCGACAGCTCCCGAGGCTTTGTTAACGTACAGGATCGCTCACCAAATTTTGGGCTCGGTGCGATGTTGTTGGTCATTTCGTTTGCGTGAGCACCGGTTGAAAAAGTTCCGCGGGTAGCCACTTTTTCTGAACACCCGTCGAAGGTATTGTGTTTTGGCAACTTTATCTGCTGGTTCGCTGCAGTGCAGAAGTGAGACTGAACAGGTCATTTTCGACTTATCAGAAGTCTCCAGTCGTGCATTGCCCGATCGACCGTGCTTCAAGTTGTCCAAACAGCTCCCATTTCGGCACAGACTGTGTATATTCAGCTGGGGACTCTCTTGTCATCGTGGCCAAGACTTAGTGATTATCGATTACTCGCCAATGTAGCCAAGGCAGCAAGGATTAACTTTAATTTAACTATGAAATCCAGATAGACCAGTGAACGTTACTCCATTGCGACTGTTATTTCTGGTACAGAAATCTTATCTTTAATAGTTTTATAAGATTGTTTTTTCTGGAAATGCTTTACTCCTTAAAGGACCCCTCATTAATGTTCTTGTGCACGTACGTACTTGTTGGTATCGCTCATCCCACCTAAGGCGACCGATCAGTTAGGCGGTGGCCGGTCGCTGGAGGTGGTGGAGAGAGTGACGTCGACCCCGCAGCGGATTTTTTCTTCACTATAATCAATTTAATGCTCTTGAAGCTATCGCGGTACGCTAAAAGCCGTGGCTTGGAGGGTTGCCTGCCAACTGACGGGATGAATTAGACGCCGCAGTCAGCCCACTTTGTAGCTTGTTGTATGGAGCGGCTAAAAGTCTGGCTCCTGCCTAATTTAGCCTTTATGGCGCTCCCAGGCAAGAGCCTGCCTAACAAGGCGTGCTGTTGGTACGCGTGTTGAGTGTTGGTCGCGCCAGCCGCCTGCGCCCTCCCCCATTTCCGGTTTTCTCGAATTTTGTTTTGACATCGGGTCTTGGTGTGGGAATGATAAGAGAGTGGTATAAATTTCCCGCAAGTCTACGTTCACTACAATACCGTGTTGCTTCGGCTCGTGGAGGACATCGTCGAGAGCGACGGTTAAACTGTCGTGAACGAGATCGGTAAATTATACCATTTATCCCCCAGCACTGGCAGAACAAAAGTAAGCTGCAATCACTTTTCTGGCCAGCAGAAGACTAGCCCCGCGAGTAATGACTGTCGGCTTACAAATCTCAAATGGCCAGGGGCAAAGTTGTGGTCCAATCGATGGACTACCAATAATTTCTAGAACAAATACACCAAGGCTCTACTTTTGAAAAGCCATTGTGTTTGCTTTCAGCCCACTGTGTGTTGTTTGGAGTGGTTAGCTGTGGGCTGAGAGTCAGACTCAATGGGTCCTTCTTAATGTGGCCTTTATGGCGCTCCCAGTCGGAAACCTACCTAGCTAGGCATGCTGTTAGCACGCATGTTGAGTGGTGGGCACGCCGGTCTCCGGTCTTCCTGACTTTTGTCTCGGCAACGGGTACAGGTGTGGGAGTGGGCTAGATTATCCGCGAGTCAACTTTCACTATAACCACGCACATGGTGAATACCGTCGAAATCGACGGTCAAACTTTCGCACTTGTTGGTATGTATTCGATCATAACACGCTTTCGTCAAGACAGTTATGCAACTGAGTTCGAGCCCAGAACAGCGATAGCAATGCTGGAGTACAGCCCGAGCTCTAACCGCCTGAGGCGCCGGTCGGGAGTCGCAGGCGTAATCACATTTGGCTCAAATTACCCGCACAACCTACCGCGATGTATGAAATCCACCAATTTTGAAAAATCTAAGTTAACTACCAAAGCAGCAATTTACCGGGTAATAAATATAGAATTGACCAGATGACTACTGAACTCAAATCCACATGAATATGAAAAGTCAACGGCCCCACGGGAGTGGGGAAGGGGCGGTTCAAGCTCACGACACTCAGGGCAAAGTTTGTGTACAGCTCATACTCTAATCACCCTAATTACCATATCTTTAATGCGGGGTCGGTATACACCAGAGAAAATAGTCCACATGTAAAATGGAATCCTGTCTGTTAGAAGCCCAGCCCAGCTGAACCGGATACCAGCATAACCTTGCAGGCTGTGCTGAGGCGTCGTATCTGTGGCCGACTGCGACACTGATTCCTTTGTCAAAGCGGACTGCCGCAAGGACTTGGGTCTCCGTTGTGACTGTCCCCATGCGATGACCTTAAACCACCGGATCGCACACACGCGCACGCAAGCTCACATCCGGGCTCACGCGCGTGCCCAACTAGTCGCAGTTCCTCAAGGGCCACACAAGTGCGCCACACGGCAGGTGACCGTATTTAAACACGCCCAATCATACCACAAACGAATGCGCTTGATAATAATTTATAAACAACTGTCAAATCCCGGACAGTGAGTTTGTAACATGAACTGACAAAGATACCATAAGTCCCCGTCAGGGCCGGGCTTCGTCCAGCGGCCAAATTCAGTCCACTGGCTTTACGCAAGCGGCACTTCGGCCACCCGAGACAGAAACTTCGGGTTTTTGTGCACAATAAACCCTGCTCCAGGTGGCTTCCAATCTTAGGCCTTTCTATTGTGTTCTTCCTTGAAATTCAAAAGGGCGTAAGTAGATGGGTGACACACAACACATGCCACCGTTACAACACAGCCGACCCATCTATATAGCATAAAACATTTTGCGAAGATAAAGCGGCCGATCCGGTTGTCCTGTATAACAACGAAGATCCAACGGCTAAGGGCTTGCCATATGCCGAGAGGACCCCTAGCGTCATGAAAACAGTGTATATTCCTCTTACGTGTGCTTTTATTGTCGTGCGATTGTAGCCTTTAGCAGGCTAGTCCTTTTATGTGACTGCTGTTTTCTTACTTACTGAGATGAAACAGTCATTCCAGCTTCCGTCAGGTCATAATGGTTCTACAGCCCACATTCTCCTAATGTGAGACGCCACATATGAGGTCAAGTAATGGAAATCTTTGTTGCGCAGTCCCGCTCGATCCTGAGTAGTGACCCATGTCCGCGTGCGACGTACAACCTTTGCCATCGCGTGACTGGAGCGCATACACGCACATCAGACTGGTCGGACCAATCATCGTGATGAGGCTGACTTACACAAAGCCCGCGCTGGGTCCTTGTGACAATTCCTGCGCTGGCGGACACACTGGAATCCGCTCCGACCGGAAGCAGACGCAGGGGGCATCGTTAGCCGCTGTGAAGACCCCACGCTCTCACACGGTCCTCACAGTCGAATGCCATGCCAGACCGTGTGACAACTTTTTCCTTACCCTTCTGAACAGAATACATAGCTCTACCAATCTGGCCTTCCAATGACTTTTTACCTCTCCTAAGAAATCGGGCCTGGAAGATCGCAGCCGTTAGGGTCAACCTTATAAATCGCATCACTACTCGATAAGGTCTTTCCATGGAATCTTTTTGATGTGCGAGCTAGTGGCGTGACTAACCGGGTCGTGTGGCAAATGCGCTGAGTCGACGCCGCCGCCAGATCAGGGCATGGCACGGACATGGGGGGGGGGGGGGGAGAAGCTGGTGACACGCACAGATGCAGGCTCACGTTGCGCCAGCTTCCTGCGCTCTCCCTAATCTCCAATCTTCTTGCCTCTGTCTAGACACTGGGCGCAGGTGGGGAGGGAGGTGGACTAGAGATTGAGGTACACGCCTCGCAAGTCTATTCTCACTATAGTCCAGCGCAATTCTCCATCTTTGCAGCAACCAGATGTGGAGTAAACGGTGGACATAGTCGAAATTGACGCTCGAACTGTCAAAGTGAGCACATCGGCCGGCAGCAGTTTGAGCCAGTCAAATAACTCCAGCAAAGGTCTGTCGTCCTACCATATCTCCCTTATTTTAGGCTGATTCGGTCGCCCGTTTGTTCCGACAGATAACCTGTCAACAGCATCATCCTCGTATGTGCCTCCCGGACGTGCTCACATAATCCCATGCGCTAATGTTCACTACAAGGCTATGCGGATCATTGGACTGAACTTCCGACGGAAAAACATCTACTTATCCGTCCAAAATGAACATCTTCGCAGCATAATCCCCAGGTATGCCAGTCAGGCCAGGATGGCAGCCCTTCAGCAAGTTTTCCGTTCAATTGCTTTCATAAACTACACTCCGTAAAATGGCTACCCGTATAGTCTGTATTTTTTAAAATGGGTTCCACCGCCGTTATGTCATTTTATTAAGGGAAATAGGCTTTCGCCCTTAAGCTCCCTATTCATATTCAAATATCGCCAACAAATGTTTACATATAACAACAGTACTTGGGACAAGTGTAGCGTTCATATTTGCATCTTCTTCTTCGGGACTATGATACTGTTACCTATGGTTAAAAAGCCCGGCGGAATCCAAAACACCAGGACAATAAAACTCTTGTTCCAGTGGTCAAATCTCCTTCTAATCTGCTTCCTGGAACTCGCATATTCACCTCTATTGTTTTCGTACTCTCTTGTACAGATGCTTGCTCGTGCCACCAATATATCCTGCCCCACAGGAGCAGATGAAGGAATAGCAGCACATGGAGGTGGTCTGGGCTCACAGTTTGCCCTATATCTCTCCATATAAGATGAGCGTAGTTAGGATAAGTATTTAATTAATTTTTTTATTACCTTATAAATATGCAGGTCCCAATTTTTTTTATCTAAACCAAACTTATGCTCGCCAATTTATATTTTAATATTTACAATGGGAATTTTCGCAACTTTAAAATGAAGACTGATTCATTATTACGAGGATGGCCACAATCTCACATACTGGAGCGCGCCATAACAGATACATCAAGGAGCAAACATTGCAGTCACTTTCCAAGCCTCTCAAAAAATTACTTTGCAACAAGTGTTCACACATCTTTGCATCTTAGAGTGCTCTCGGAATGACGCATGTGACTAGCAAACAGCATGCCGTGTGGTGATTTTGAAGTTTGACACCTCTTCAACGGAAGAATGTGAAAGTTAAAGGGGGAAGGAAGTTGTTTGCAGTTTGCTTGTCAGCACATACTAAGAAAATTGTGCCTTGGTTTCAGAACACCTTCAGAATTTAGAATATATGTATATATTTGAAGGGTTATAGGCTTAGAATGTCCTTGAGGACCCTACTAATGTTAAGTAACCATATTATTGTTACCGTCTTTATTAAGGTGTGGACTGTCAACAAAACACAAATTCGAGTGAGTTGTCACGGAAAAATGCGAAACAGTATGAAAGCAAACTAGAGTCAGGAAATTGTTTACAAGGCTGACAATAAGAAATAATATTGTGATAGTCGCCTGCTTTCAAATATAAGGCCATCAAGTGTTCTTTTAAAAGCACCAGTGGTGTCGACGAAAACCGTTTCGCTTGGCAGACAGTTTCAAGTTCTTGCCACTCGTTGGCTGAATAAAAACTTTCTGAGGTCCAATTGAATGCGATCGTTTGTGACCTTGGAAGGATGATCACGCACGTGAAGCGTGTTGACTGACTCGAAGAAATCCTCCAGCTCCAGGGTTAACCGTTGCCCCGGATTATTCGAAATATCCAGAGCGGTCTCCAGTGTAAGTACCTGTATGACAGGGGAAATAGGTCAAATTTTACCACTGTCCCCGGGTATGGTGAGTCCTGAAGATCATTTTCTCGCTCTCCGTTGCACTTGTTCGAGAAGGTCCACATGTTTTTTCCACCACGGTGTCCAAACTGGCATTCCGCAGTCTAGATATGGTCTCACAAACTCACCAAATATTCTTCCAAAGAGTTCAAGTAAGAATGTTTTGAACTCCAGTCTGATCCAGTGCAGCGTACTAGTTGCCTACTTGACTGCTTTCTTAGAGTGCTCTGATGGCATCAAGTTCATGGTTATCCACATGCTTAGATCTTTTTGCATATCTACTTCTTTTAGTGTGGCAACATTCATAAAAAAACCATGTTTCTGCGGCACCTCTTGACCGGAGCTAATGTGTAGGACCAGGAACTTGGATACATTAAATCAAAGAAGCCACGTAAACAACCACATAATCAGTTCATCGATGTTCGATTGTAACTTCCTTGGCTCGTCAGCGCAGATAACTTAAGTCCACATTTTTATGACATCCGCAAACATGACAGCTGCACAATCAAGATCCTTGAGACAGTCGTTTACGTAGATCAGGAAGAGTTACGGGCCCAAAACTTAGCCTTGTAGTACGCAACCTTTTACATTCAAGCATTCCGAGTTTTGATTTCCAACAACAACCGTCTGTTCTCTGAGGGACAAGAAACTACTGATCCCCCTCAATATTTTGTCCAAAAGCAGACTATGAGACTTACTGCCAGGGACCGGACTCGTGTAGTGTTAGCCAAAATTTAAAAAAACGCCTTTTCTACTAGGAATGATTAACTTGATTGGGTGGTACTGGGGGCGGTTAGCCCCTGCGCTGACACGTTTCCTTCGCTGTCAAGCTGTACGCCACCGCCCACGTGCTCATGGCTCTGTTGGGCTCCGCATGACTCACCGTGACTTCGCCGCGGATCCCGCATGCTCGCAATCTACCCCCCTGGATGCTCTTGTTCGATCGGCCGTGAATGCCGTCCAATCAGTGTGAGCCATTTTCTGATTGGCTGGAGGACCGCCCCAGATCCGTTTACCTGTGCGCAGAGGCAGAGAACAAACACGTACGCATCAAGTGGCTTGTCTACGGAGAGAAGCTGCTTTCAACAGAGCCTTTTTCTAGCTTATTTTTACAGTACACTGTCCAACCTATTCAGTTTTACCGACTTCTGACTTGGGGAAATTTATATAGTCGACGATTACTCCTTTAGGCAGTACTATGAAGTATTATGCTTCATGATCCTTAGTTACTTCAGTCATTTAACGGTACAAACTTTTGTTTGCATTTCTTTCTTGTCGTCTACAACGCCACATTTGTTAAAATTTAAAATATAATAAGTGTGCATTTTTCCATTGATTTTCGGATATACATCGAAAATATATATAGAAAATATTCTTCACATATATTTAATGCTTCAGGAAGCCCTCACTAATCACATTACGGATATAGTCGCCTCGTTGTGCGTTAAAATTCATTCTTGAACCTCCTGCAGAAACCACCGAACTATTAGACAGAATAACAACGCCGAAAAAGCCAGATGAAATTAGAATGATCACTTTTGGCTTATTGGCCGTCACCAGCTAGTCATCCTCAATTGCAAGTTGTGCTACCCCTTAAGCTCGAACCCAAAACCTGTTAATTAGAAGTCCAACGCTCTTGCTATTGTCCTTATTCGGAAGTGCATCGCCTCTTAGCTTAATTCAATACCTCAGTTGGGAATACCTTTCAATTCTCAAAATGTGTCATTATGCGATTTTTAAGTTACATCTAATATTGATTCATTTAGCATCGTACCTGTCTACCTATTAGTGCTTCTTGTGAAGTATACAATATAGTCTGCATTTTTAAAATTAAATGTTAGGATGTTGTCATGTCACCAAAGCCAATATGTCACCATCTAATTACGTCTTGTTTGAATCTCTAGGAAGAACATAACCAGAAGGACGGGAAAGTGGCAGTCTTTTAGCACATATAGTACAGCGAATTGAAGGCAAGCAAACGCATTTACAAGATTGAGCCAAGAGACTTAGGAAACTTATTTGTTATTTTCTCAATGGAGTAGAAGAATGTTTGCATTTACCAACGCAGAAAGTACACAGTTTTTAGGCCATAAACTCCAAGGACAAATACAGCGACAGATCGAAGTCAATATTATTCGGAGACTGGAGGTTTGGCAGATTTGCTTAGTTTGAGTTGACCTAGTTGTGAAAAACTAGAGGCGTTCGGCGGGATTTAAACCCGCGTATCAGAGAATGCCTTTACCGGAAGCCAACGCTCTAACCGCTAAGCGCGATGCTGGGCATTTTTAGCTTAGCGGTTAGAGCGTTGGCTTCCGGTAAAGGCCTTCTCCGATACGCGGGTTTGAATCCCGCGGAACGCCTCGAGTTTTTCACAATTGGGTCAACTCAAATTAAGCACATCTGCCAAGCCTCCTAATAATAAACCTGCCAGTTTTTAAAGGATCTACAGGTTAATTCCATTGAGTATAACCTTTGAAGGAAATCTAAGTTTCTCCCACATGCGTACAAGAAAAAATGTGTTTGTGAATGCTCTGTATAAAATCCGTTTGACTTTTACAAGGCATCGAAAATCAATGTGAAACTGTCTTCCAACTAAGTACTCATCGTTTGCCTATTGCAATTATTGTAGAAGCGCATTCACGAGGCGGAATTCTCGCGTTATTTAAAGATCCTAGGGATACGCTGCAAACTAACCAGTTGTATAACCCCACCTTAGCACCCCTTCTTGCTCGAAAACTTATTTCTAAATTTTGGTTTAAATTTACTGAGATCGGTCATTAATTGCAGATAAGTTACTTAGACAGATAATGACCCTGCCAACGAAATCGCACTAGGGTGGGGAGTGCCCATCAGTCTAGCAAATAATTGATAGACCCTTCCACCCCCTCGCACTGACCTAAATGTGCTTTGCAAAGGTGAATCTCTGCATTATCAGCAGCCCACATATGCAGTGGCATAGTGGAATAGCCGACTAGGAGTTCCAAGGCCCAATTAAGATTTTTTTGGTAAGGCTCTCTTGTGAGGTCACCTCAAAAAATTTCCCCCGTTCAAGCGTCTTAGTTAATTCGTAATTAAATGTCCGATACTTGATTAATGAACAGGTTAATGAATGAATTAAAGTCTCTCGTAATTGGTTTATCTGAATAAAATCTGCAAAAATTCCCATTGAAAATTTCAGACGATGAATTGGCGAACCTACGTTTGTCTTCGATAAATTCTCGTCTGGTCTTTACATTTATATGGTACTTAAATAAATAAACTATGCCGGTTGACAGAAAAAATGCATGGTTGTAATAGGGAGGAGAAAGTGGGGGAGGAGAGGAATCGGGGTTAAAATCTGATCAGCGTTAGGGCGGACTGGTAGTCAGCCTAGGTGATAAGCTGCTAGCTGTTGAATTAGCGGCTTTTGTCCATAGTTATTTAGTTGGTTTGGCAGATTTGTTTAATTTGAGTTGACCCAAGTGTGAAAAACTCTAGGCGTTTGGCGGGATTTGAACCCGCGCATCAGAGAAAGCCTTTACCGGAGGCTAATGCTCTACCGCTAAGCTACAAACGCCCGCTTCACGCCATGAGTTTAATCACACTTGGATCGATATTACCCGCTCAACTTTTCGCTCATATGGAATCCACCAATATGGGAGCAAGTTGACTGCCCAAGCAGGATTTCCTAAGCAATCATCTAGAATCCACCAGAATGACTACTAGGCTGACTTAATTATTAAGTTGGTTTGGCAGATTTGCTTAATTTGAGTTGACCCAAGTGTGAAAAACTCGAGGCGTTCCGCGGGATTCGAACCCGCGTATCGGAGAAGGCCTTTACCGGAAGCCAACGCTCTAACCGCTAAGCTAAAAATGCCCAGCATCGCGCTTAGCGGTTAGAGCGTTGGCTTCCGGTAAAGGCATTCTCTGATACGCGGGTTTAAATCCCGCCGAACGCCTCTAGTTTTTTACAACTGGGTCAACTCAAACGATGGCCTGAGTCTACCAGATACGCTAGAATGGAACTGTAAACATATAAATGTTCGCGTATTCATCTTCTTAAAGAAAATCGTAGGTGAAAAGGAAGCCTGTAGACGAAAAAACTATTCAAGGTACCCTATTGGTTTATAGAGGAAACATATAAACCAAGAAAATGACTTGAGCAAACCCTTTGACAATTCGGTTGTCTTTTGGTTAATAAAGAAAGCCTATGTTCTTAAGGCAGCCTAAAAGAAAGCCCTCAATTTAAGTGAAGAAAAAGAAGGCTGTTCGATTGGCAGACTCACGAATTTTACCATCTCATCTTTCGAAATTCTACTGGAGGCCATTCTCAGAGATGAGAGGGGCAACAGCACTAATTGCAGTTATAGGGGATAGTGGCCAATTGAACGCTAGTAACGCCAGTCCATGAGCAAATGCGCACGGCTCTCTATGTCCTCTACAACTGTTTGTTTCCGCTTTTATCTTTGACCATGGCTTCCAGTGAGATTCTGAGGGTTCAGATGGATAATGAAACTATGCCACCTATCGAACAGCCCATTTTTAAATTTCTTTCTTTCCTTCTTCTTCTTCTTCTTCTTCTTCTTCTTCTTCTTCTTCTTTCTTCTTCCTCTTCTTCTTCTTCTTCTTCTTCTTCTTCTTCTTCTGCTTCTTCTTCTTCTTTTTTCTCTTTATTTCAGAAGATAAATTGGCGAACATACGTTTGTTTTCGATAAATTCTTGTCAGGCCTTTAAATTTATATGGTATGAATAAAGGATGGTGGTTGGTGGACAGATGAAGTGTTCTCGTTGTCACTGTGGGGAGGAGGGGGGAGGAAGGGGGGTGGGGGGTAGGTTGGGGGAGTTGAGATCAAAGTGTCAATGTCTAGACGGCCAAGCGTCCAGGACCGCCGATAAGGTGTGCGTGGCTGGACTTGGGACTTGGTCGTTTCTGCGCGGGCCCGTTTCCGAGGCTCTTTATTACTGATATATACACATGGAATGCGAAAATCTGCCTCGATTTCTGAAATGTTTCGTTGTCGGGTCTGCGAATATACCGAGGTCCTTCCCATAGATATCCTCCAGTTGAATATTTCATTTGTTTATACTTCGACTTTTCTTGCACCTGAATTCCTCCAGAAAGCCCACTAACGCAGATATTTGCAAGAGATAGTAAAGAGCTCCTTCTACGACACACTGCAACCGCAACTCAAGGTATGTAATGACCTTGCTGTGTTATTCTGAAGGTCATATTGCCGACAGTTTATCTTTACAAGCAGCAGTTAACCCTTCAGCGCCAGTTCAACACTACAGTCCCTTGAATTCTCTTCTTCAGACAAATCTTTTGAAGGCTTTTGCTAATTCCTCAAGATATTACCTTCATTGATTCTGCACCCTCCCCCCGGAACACGTGACCCACAATCCAAACGTTAACATCCCCCCTCACATACAGAACCTATCGCTGCGGGATTCGCGTCACCGTAACTCCCCACTCCATCCCAGTTGAATGTAACCTCTGCCCCCAAAACCTCTAGTGCAACATTTCCAGTCCTCACTTTCAATGTAGTCTGACGATGAGCAAGTGATACCTGTTCGAAAATTCACGAGAACAACTCGATTTTCCAAAGATCTTCTTTCTTTTCATATTACCTTCCACCCAAAGTAAGCAAACATGAACAAAGTATTATGCAAAGATGAATTTTGCCTATCCTTGAAAGTTAAATCCCTCTGGAGTCGGTAGTAGGGACTGGACACCTATTCCCGTGGTAATAAAAACAGGGCCTTTCATCAATCTCCTTCACCTCCTAGCCCAGACTGACTTTCCGACCTTGAAAGGTGCTTATTTATAGTAAAGAAAATGTGATTTTCATGTGTACAACAAACGAGGGGGGGGAGGTGTGTAGCGGTTCTGCAGATCACCTCCCCCAAATATGAGACGTCACAGACGTGGTCTTGCAGTGACAATCTTGGTCGCCCGGTCGCGCTGGTCGATGTCCGCATGCGACGCGCAACCTTTGCCCTCGCGCGAACGGGGTGCAC
Organism: Ligula intestinalis; assembly: GCA_036362985.1. Lineage (NCBI taxonomy): Eukaryota > Metazoa > Platyhelminthes > Cestoda > Diphyllobothriidea > Diphyllobothriidae > Ligula > Ligula intestinalis. The sequence goes on along the minus strand of JAYGXS010000004.1, from coordinate 62,489,868 downwards.
ACACGCATCGCAAACTGGTTGGGCCAATCAGCATCCTGAAGCTGACTTACACAATGGTTGCTCTGGGCCCTTGTAACTACTCTCGCACTTAGCGCCCGGCTAGCCACCTGGCTGGTTGAGCACTACGAAGTCAAACTTATTCCTGCTTATTCTCCATTCCTCTGTTTACAGAGTAAGCTATTTGTACTACCCTGGCCTCCTCCGACTTCTTCTCTTCTAAGGAATCATGGGCTGAAGATCGCAGTTGCTAGGGTTTAATTTACCTAACAGCCTGCGAGATGCGTTCACCGGGGAGGCTTATTGTGCGTTTCACGTGTCGGATGGGGTTTCGTCTACCCAGCTTTATAAGACCAAACATGCATCTTCACAGCTCTTATTATTATGCTGTTCTTTGTCTAATAATTAGCCTGCCAATACCGACTGCGGCGCTACGTCAGACCGACATCTCCCTGTCACGTGTATTCTAAGCACCGCCCCCGTTGAACAAACGTGAGTCGCTATAGGTCTGCGTCTCACTATGGCTACTTGCTGCTACCCCACCCTCGCTGGCTGCAGAGGTAAATGGTGACTCGATGGTTTTATGTCAGAATTTTCTCCGCTCAAAGAAACTCCTACAATGGGATAGGAGGCAGGTAACTTTCTGTAGCGGTCGGTTGAGCAGTCGGAAGACATCATTGGCTTTTTTTATCTGACGCGATGTGTGATCTTCAGTTGTCGCCAAAATATAAATGGCATCAAAATTGAAGATGTACTTCATTTGCGCGGCGTTGGTTGTTATTTCTTAACTTGAGTCCGACCTTTTTACGATCAACCGATGCTCATACATTCGCATTTGTGCCTGTCAGCCAGTTTTTCCAGCATACTTGCACACCCAGTCGCAGCAGCGGCAGCGCTGACGTCAGTAGACAAAGACTGCCTTCTCCTGCTTGGGGAGAGAGACCACCAATTATCACCACAGTCAATATGGGCGGGAGTGAAACAAGCCATTTTGTGGTGCGAACCGAGGCATTTGGGTATTAGCAGTCTACGCACAAAACAAAAAGCCGCGTATACTGAGAGCTGTGAGCATAAATTGATGGCCTCCGACAGTGGTTAGACAAGAGTGCTGTCTAAAACGCCAGACAGAAAAATAAACTTCTCGCAGTGAACGGCACTTCTTCTTCTCTTGAAATTTGCGCTGCCTCAATCATTTTCCATATGAGTAGCCTTTGAATTCGTTCAGCAGAGCAAATCGAGAAAGAATACCACCACATTGAGAGTTCTACTACCGGGAATCCTTAATCTTCTAATTGCATGTGTGAGGTAGGCTTCTATCTCCCGGAAAAACGAAGGTGGCGTGGAGTTACACGACATATTTTCACTGTTTGCCGATGCCGCTGGCTGGAAAGAGAGAATGCCTAGGGAAACACGCATCTCTTCTGCCCAACTGAAGCCAACAGTGGCGTCAGAAGGCAACTAGTCTACCTTCTAGGTCAAACCATTGCATATAAATAAGACGATTGGTGCCTGCTATTGCCAATTAGTCCATAACAACGGCATAATTTAGTTGCGGTCAGTAAAAATTTGTCCTATGTCTAGCCCTGGATGTAAACAAAAATCGGTTTAAGCGGCTCAGGACTCTTGCAGACTTCGATCACGCATAGCACCAGTTTCTTTTAAGCTATTGTTACTTAAGGTGTTTAATAAAAATCCCAAAAAACACATACTTTTTCAGCTTTTTATTAGCTTTGAAGTTTCGCCGGAGTCGAGTTCTTTCGGATTTGGACCCATATCGCAACTATTAGTTCAGAGGAGCCCAATAGCAAAACGCATCTACTCGAAACCCAGTTCGCGCTGTTTCAGTTCAGTTGGCTTAAGGACAACCTCGACAGAAACGATCAGAAGCCATTTGGCCTAGGTGTATGACACTACTTCCAGACGGTGTAATCTCTTCCATGGGTGTAGACAGCAACAAGGTACCGGAATGGTTTTGGCGACCCCTGCACAACTTTCGAGTTAGATGGCACATTTTCTGCCGAAGGTTGTACAAGGGGACGAGTCTTGTACACAAAATCTTAATAACGAAAAGAGCCAAATACTCTAAAAAACGACGATGTTTATCGTGGCGAGAAAGAACGTTACTCAATGACCTGGAGGACGCCTCTATTTCACGATCCAATCGGTTATCATGATTGATGGCCCGAAGATAACTGAACAGAGCTCTGTGTGTCCAAGCGAGAGCGATTTGCTATTAACGATTCAAGCTTCAAGGTTTATTGAAGCACAGACCCCAGTGATTTAAATCGATATTAAAAAGCCAATTATATGCGTTTTATGCAACAGTATCTCTAAAGGAAGCCGACAAAAGGGTTACAAATAGTAAACTTTGACATATTTCCCTATAAGCAATGTAGGGGGCAAGCACAACTGTATCGAAATATCGGCACCCCAAGCGATATATTTGTATATAGTAGTTGCCGGTTATTAAGCCCACCTCGGGCCCAGACCAAATTGGGCTTAATAAGCGGCAGGCGCACTAACCGGAGAGTCCTCGTTCTTGATTATCAAACGTAGGATAGGTAAAATACATTACGTACGTACTGTATTATGTGTGGAGCTGAGAAAGATGAGAATCTCACTCTATCCTGTTGATAACCTGGGCTTTGTAGCCGGCGAATGGGCATATTAGCCGGCGGATTTTGTTATGTAAATTTCCGTCCCAAGATTATTTGGTCTTAATACGCGGCTGGGCCTATTAACCATGAGCTTAATTCGGTGACTACTGTAGTGAGTTTTTGAGCATTCGTTCTAATGCACCTGTCAAGCATGTCAGAACATTGCCGGGAGAAATGAACACAACAAAAGTCAGATATTAATATGCCTAAGATCAATTTAAAAAGCTTCCTATAAAAACCTACATCTTGAAGTAACGCTGTAATTAGATATTTTGGAGTAAACTATCTGCATAATTTATCGTTTTCGAAGAATAAGTCCAAATGAAAATGGCAAAGTGTGACTGGTTTTTGACTGCTCCGAGTAGTAATAATAAGTCCTCTGCTGAAAAGAAAAGAACGCACTTTTCTGTTTAAACTGGAGCAGTTTTTTAGGCGCCGCTCTAGGATTGCCAAGGCAGAACGGATTGGCAGAATATATAGTACGGTTTTGCAAAAACTGAAATTCTCCTGCCCGTTCTGCTTGAAGTTTCCTTATCTGTTCATACTGGGCTGTAGATAAAAAACTTTCGGACTTGCTTGGCATACAGCTTAACTACAGACCCGTGAGCCTGACCTCCATGTGCTGAAGAGTAATGGAGAAGATCATCAAGAAGTAATTGATGATATATTGTGAAACTCACAATAGCTTGTCGAATGCGCAAGTTGGATTTCGTAGGGGTAGTTCATGTGTAACAAACTTACTTGATACGATGAAAAGCTGGACAAGGGCAATTGATGCAAAAGAAACCATACATGCAGCCTACATTGATTTCCGGAAGGCCTTCGACAGTGTTCCACACCAACGTCTCCTGCATAAGTTAAGAATGATGGGTATCGGAGGCAGAATTCTTACGTGGATCGAGAATTTCCTACCTGGTCGTTCCCAAATGGTGTGCGTAGAACGACAACAATCAAGACCGACAGTTATCGAGAGTAGAGTCCCTGAAGGTTTAGTACTCGGACACACCCTCTTTCTCTTGTTCGTTAATGATTGTGTACAGCAATTGGACTGCGAGTGTGCCATGTTTGCAGATGATGTAAAATATGGAAGGTCATCAGGTGTGGTGCCGATGAAGATAACTTCCTGGAAAATATTTTTCGATTAAACGATTGGTCGCATAGATGGCTGCAGTCCTACAATTCGAACAAATGCACTTTTCTGCGCCATGGAAATCGAAATTCGGTCCCTGATGCGCGACCGTACCATCTGAACGGAATCCCACTCCAAGAAGCAGAAATACAGGAGGATCTTGGCATCTGGATGACAGACAACCTCAAACCTTCTACACATTGCTTTAAGGCGGCTAAAACTGCAACTTCGATGCTGTACGCCATCAAGCGGGCATTGACGGTTTTTGATGAAGAATGTTTGTCTAAAATCATTGGTACCTGCATAAGGCCACAACTTGAATATGCGATTCAAGCCTGGAGACCGTGGATGCGACAGGATTATAACTTCCTTAAGAGAGTGCAGTGGCGGGCAATTAAATTAGTAAGAGGCCAAGGTTCACTGCCGTATGAGATACGCTTAAATAACCTTAATCTCTATCCTGTGAGTTATAGGCAGTTACGCGGAGATTTGATACAAACCTTCCGTATCGTGCATGGCTTAGACTGCGCTCTCATGTGTGATGACTTTTCCCAACTCGCCACGACAACTAATCTCCGGGGGCATCCCTTCAAACTGTATGTGCTCCAAGGATGATTGGATGTAGGGAAGAATTTTTTCTGTAATCGGGTCGGGGACCCGTGGAATAACCTTCCCGAGGCGATTTTTATATCCCAATCTGTGGAGACATTCAAACACCGACTTGATACACACATGCTACAACACAACGTTAACTCTGTGACAAATTAACCTTGAAACAGCACTGTACCATGTGACTGTCTATATTTTCCTGACTAAAAACTTGTTAAAATTGTTTATAATTCTTGAGATTTTGATGTGACAAATAGGGAGTTAAAAGGCGCAAGCCTATTTTTCCCGCAAATAAACTGACTGACTAACTGACAGAGAAAAGTGACGGCACATCTCAGGTGTATGTATATATGTTTGTTTACGGTCGGTATTTTCGGTGTGGTAAAAATAAATTACAACCCTATTAATTTATTACTTTATTTTATGCAAATTGAAGCAAAACTTTTCTGCTCTCTTTCAATGTTCTTTTATAGTACCACATGCATAAACAAGAAGTTTTGGATCGCAGCATTTAATAGTATAGGAAATCCCTTGGATACCAATAAACATTAGAATTAGCGAGCTTTAGACAATTATTTTCTCCCAATATATTGATCTGAACTGGACTTCTTTTTATTGAACAACAGTTTGCTCCTCAAGTCTTTTCAATGAATAAAATAAACAAGCTCAAACCTGTGTTAAAACATCCTGCAAATTCCGACCCTCTTATTTCGTGAGTTAGACCAACTGCTATATAAATGACGAATAGACACAGGCACAAATCGGCAATGCGCACCTGTCGCTTTAAGCCGCCGTTTTTATCGAGGCCATATTGACTATCGTTTGCATATGTTGGCCAGAAGTCTTGACGAGTAGATTCACTTAAAGTCCTTTTGAAAGGAATAAGCAGTCACGACAGAGCAATGCACTTTGAAGATTAAATGTTTAAAGCGTAGCAGCCCGTACTTTCATCTCACCGACGATACCGAACGCCGGAGTTGGGAGGGGGAGATAAATTTCCCAAAAGGCATATATCACAAAATGCCGTTAAAAATACCTGTCTGCACGGCCAGACAGGAAGTGCATTTTGGACTCTTCAAAGGGTCGGTAAATAACTAAGCCGCCTGCTGCGATTCTGGGAAAAACAAACACCTGACCTTGCTTTGCGGACCCACAGTCCATCGCGTCTGGTGGAGGATAATAAATTGGTTCAGAGATGCCGCGTCGCTTGTCGTACATGCATCCCCTTTGCTTCCTTTCTGGTGGGCAGCTTGCTGTTGCGTCTAGCGCCTGCGCTCGTCGCAAACGTTTGTCGCACCGATTAAACGCCGTAGCAGTCGCCCACCATACTGCGGCCAGTTTTCTGCTCTTCTCTCTGCCTCTATCTGCGCGCGCATGAAAGTAGACTAACTAAAAGAAGCCTACGATGACCCTCGCTTCCACCAATTAAATTGCGTTTTCGGGCTGCGCAAGGTCGACAGTGCAGGACCTAGCAAATATAACATATCTAAATTTACGAATGATTAGTAATCACTCACAAACCAGTGTAAGTTGGTGAAACGAAACTTTAAAATAATACTCATGAAAAACCTTCAGGAAATTTAAAGTTAAACCAAATATGAAAAATAATATTACCTTTATTAAGAAATGTCCAGTCATCTAAGAATGCATTGTATTCCGAAAACGTACCATTTTACTCACAGTAGCAGAAGTAACTATGAATAGAATTGTCATGAGCAATTGTTAACATACTCTTTAACAGAAGTTCCTTTTTTCAACATGGCTTTTTCTAAATTTTTTTCGAAAATTCCCATTGAAAATTTCAGACGATAAATTGGCAAAGATATGTTTGTTTTCGATAAATTCTCATCAGGCCTTTACAGCTATCTGGTAATGAAATGGATAAACTATGCTGATTGGTGAACAGATTTAGTGTTGTTGTTGTCAGGGTCTGCCAAAGAGGCCTTCCGAGTGATCTACAAGGTCCCTTCAAGCTATTCAAAGTTCCTTGGACAGTGTCTGTTGGCTACGACAGAGGCGGCTGCCATCAGGCTACGCCGACCGGTCCTTTGCGCCTGAAAGAATTTCGTCGTGACGCCGCAGTTACTATAGGCTAAATTAGCTAACACGACCACACACGGCGGATCACTGGTCTCGGAAACCGGCCCTAGCAGAGATTAACAAGTCCCAAATCCAACCACGCCGGTCCGTCTAGACCCGGGGTGTGTGTGTCCTAGCCCATAGTTGGATCAGGAATCCCCACCGGAATCCAAAGTGGGAGTAGTTAGGAGACGGAGAAAAGCCGCGATCTCGACCGACTTGAGCCACAGGTCCGCGGGAGTGAGGTGGGTGCCTGGCCGAGAACTGCAGGCGAACAGATGACGGCAGTCATGCGGCGAGACGCCGTAGTCGGGAAAGCAGTCGGGTATGGATGGGTCGAGTCGGTGTTGGTACTGGCGAAGGAGCATGCAGTAGCCACTGCGTAGCTGCGCCAGGGTACAGCGAGTGGCCCTCGGGAGATGTCGTTCCGAGGCCGCAATCGGAGGTGGATAGTCACCCAAAAGGACCGCGGGACGGTAACCTCGTTTCTCCTCGACAACGACTCTCTGGTGGAGACGCTGGAAGCCTGTCTTGGTGGCAGAACTATTAACAGGTAGATCCGCGAGAGACGAGGCAATAGCTTCCTTGTGGAGTGCTCGAATAGACGGCCAGACGTTGCGGCAGGGCTCGGGAGCGCAGCAACGGTGATGACTGGGATGGCCGGGTTGCGAACAACTCCACCAGAACTGCTGGGTAAGGAGAGTGTTGTGATGGGCGACCGGTAGAACAGAGGCCTCCGCATGACGAGGATCTGTAGGCGACATTTTATAGCAACCAGTAATCGTGCGGAGGACAGCGTTCTGTGCTGACTGGAGGTGGCGGAGGCTGGAAGAGCTCATCGTAGGAGACCAGATTGATGTCACATAAGTGAGGTGCGGCCTGGCCAGCGCCTTGAAAGCAGTCGACAAAGTCTCTTTCGCGCAGCCCCAGGATGTGCCTGCTAGAACCTTGAGGACCTTGGTGCAGTGGCTTACTTTGCTTGCAGTCTCCATGGTATGGTCTGCGAACGTGAAAAGCGGATCAAAACGCACACCAATGAGTTTGGGCTTGCGGACGAGCGGTAAGAACGCCCCATTGACGGTGATGACCGGGTGACGATTCAACTTCTTCGGATCAAGCGTGAACACAGTTACGGACGACTTGGCTGCCGAGATCGTCATTCCGCGCTGGGTGAGGAAGTTTTCGACAACAGGCATGAACTCCGTGAGGAGCTGTGCAGCCTGATCGATTTCATGGTGCCAGAAAAAGAACGTAACATCGTCCGCGTAGGATACTACTGGCACAGGTGCCCGGGGGAGTGGGAGCTCTCACATGCGGATGTTAAAGAGCGTCGGGCTGAGCACAGAGCCTTAGGGGACGCTACAGGTCTGCTTACGGGGCTTAGAGAGAGCGCTCCGGAAAAGGACACGATCGTAACGGCCACGGATGTAAGCCACCAACCATCGGACCAGGCCAGTCGGAACGTTCAGCGAGACTAAGTCCTGCAGGAGCTGATTGTGGCGGACGCAGTCAAAGGCTCGTGACAGGTCAATTGAGACTGCCATGGTCCGCAAAGCGGGCTTCTGTTGATTGAAGCCCTCTAGGATAGCGTCGCTGAGCTTGAAAAGCACCGTTGTAGTTCCACGACCCGATCGAAAACCATGTTGGTGGCAAGGTAGTTCCGCCATAGACGTCAGAATTGGGTGGACGAGCCGTTCCAGGATCTTCGCCAATTGACTGAGGAGAGCAATTGGATGATAAGAGGTTGCTAGGCAGAGGTCCTTACCCGCTTTGAACAGGGGGAAAATGATCGACTGGCGCCAGCAATCGGGGTTGATTGAAGTTCCCAGTGAAGGGTTGAAAAGGGCGGCAAGGTAGGCAGCCACCTTCGCGCCGATGTGGCGCACATGGATAGGAGCCAGACCATCTGGTCCTAAGGTTTTCGAAGCTCTTATTTTCTTGACGGCGGTGAGGATGGCATCAGCCAAAAAGGAAATGTCTGGGGGCGGGGATTTATGGAGGAGACGAAGAAGGGAGTGCTGGATTTTGGGACTGGGCGCCGAGCGGGACGAGAACAGCTTGTTTATCTTCGTGGCGATCTTACCGTTGTTGGAAATGAAATTGCCGTCCCCGAAGCTCATAGACTGGTTAGATGCATCAGCCCGGGGTTTGGTCAGGTTGCGTAAAAGCTTCCAAGTGGCAGCTGAGTTGCCGCCGAAATTACAATCTGAAACTTGTTCATGCCAGCGTTTGCGTTTGCCATTGTTGATTATCTTACTGATTAAGCCATTCAGTTTGCCAACTCGCGGGTCACTGGCATCACGCGCTCGTATTTCGTCTCTCTCTCGTTCCAGGCGGAAGGTTTCGGGCGGATAGTTAGGACGGAGAATGGGAATGCGGCCGTAATGGATATGGCGACTTGCTGCTGCCAGGAGTAGTCGACGAAGGGCTCGCTCCGACGTGTGGACACAGGTGGGAGGCGGTAGGCCAACGATATCGGCTTCGCATTCGGTCGTGAACGCTGTTCAATTGGCTTTCTTGATATTAATGAAGTGCCGGTTGGGGGCCTTGATACGCTCAGCGGCGGTGGCCAATTCGAGCAAAATGGGAAGGTGGTCACTACCCAGGCTGATTTTCGTGTTCCACATGGTGGAGGCTCCCAGGCTGAGACTGGCGAGGGAAACATCGGGCGAGCTGGAGGCGCCGTTGGTCGGGAGCCGCGTTTGGCTATTCTCGTTGAGAACGGCGAAGGGGGCGTGTTCTATTTCATCAGCCAGAGCTTCTCCTCGGGGGTCGGCTGCCAAGGTAGAGCACCACAGGTCATCGTGGGTGTTAAAGTCACCTAGCACCAGACTGTCTCCAGAAGGTAAGTAGGGAGCGATAGAGGCGGTGAAGCCGGTAGGACAACTGGAAGTTTGAGGGATGTACACGTTCACGACGGTTAGAGGCGCCGGGCCAATGTCAAGGGAAATCGCCAGTACTTCCGTGGGATCGGCTCCAAGCAGGGGTAGCTGGTGATGGGCAATGGATTTGTCCACCAGGAAGGCCAAACCTCCGCCTTTGTTGCGGCCGCGGTCGCGACGGACAATCGTGTAATCGGCGCAGGAAGAGACCTCAGTGGAGTAAGACCACTTTGTCTCATGGATAGCCGCCAGAGCTATGCTGTGCGAGTGCATGAAGGCCAGGAGCTGGTCAAGCTTCCCAAGGAGGCCGTTGGCGTTGAATTGTAAGATCTTAAGACCAGGTGGTGAGGCAAGGTCGGAGACCAGAGGATTTGGCTTTAGGACCGGACGGGCTGGAGGCATGGAGATCGGTGGGGGCACGGGACAGCTGGGACACGCGAAGGCGGGCGACCAATCGGCAGCCGTGGCGAGTCCACTGCAGCGGAGATGGCACCAGCCATTGCAGGAGCCACAACGTGCAGACCAGTCGCGGCGGCCCAGGCGGACTCGGCAGAACGAGCAGTACCAGAGAGGTCCAGGGTTTGCCTCAATTTCGGCGGCGAGGATGATGAGTCGGAGCAGCGTGGCCGGGAGGGGCTGTTTCGTCATCAAAAGCACGGATTTGGCGGAGGGGAGAGTTGATCCAACGTAGGGAGATTGGTGTAGCAGACCTTGGCCGCCGGGAGGGCGGGTGGGAACGCGATTCGTAGACGCGCCTGCTGTGGTTCGCCTAGACCCGGAGTCGGCAACCAATGGCTCGCAAGCCGGGTTGGCTCTTTTGATAATTGCGTCTGGCTCTCTCCGATAAAATAGGAATTAGAAAATTCAGATTTTGTGATTTTGGTTTCTCCGAGAAAACATTTAGAAACATTTTTTACTCACATTTAATTTAACTCAATCTTAAAATATATTATGTGGCTCTCATTGAAATATATTTTAAAATATTTGCTTTCTTGACTCTCTGTGTCAAAAAGGTTGCCAACCCCTGGTCTAGACACTGACATTTTGACTGCAACTTCCCCCAGCTTTCCCCCACCCCCTTCCCCTCACCGACCCTGACAACAAACAACACACCATCTGTCCACCAACCAGTATAGTTTATTTATTTGATTATCATATAAATGTAAAGGCCTGATGATAATTTATCGAAAATAAACGTATGTTCGCCAATGGCTCTTTCTGTTTCAGCTGTAAAATTAAGATTTTCAGTGTTTTCAAACGATTGCTATAAATGTGGCTTCTATTCTGTTTTTGTAAAACTTTAAAAACAAGATATTTCTAAGAAGAATTAACCGAAGTTTTTGAACATGCTTTCAAGTGCAGGCAGACTTTTGAGTCATATTTGCTGTCTCATCCGAACATCAATACATATTTTCGAAAAAAAAAATAAAATGTTCACAACACAAGTCAATCATAAAACTTTCTAAAATAAATTCTACCTCTAAAAAGCGCTTTAATAAGATTTTATTTGACTTGTCCTCACCCGATTTTTCCCTTCTGGTTTCCGGTTACAGAAAGGATTTGTTTAACACGTTTCTCGGTTATATTAGTTGCCTTTTCTAGCACAGAGCAGAGAAACAATAGGTTTTGTTCTATTGTGCTACTAAACCGTGTTGGACATTTCTTGCCTAGCCGCAACCTGCAATTTCGTCCAAATTCTGCCTGTTTTACTTTAATTAAAAAGTTGGAACTGAAAAAAATGTTCTGAGCCTCCAATCCACACAAAGAATCAAAATTACCAGACTAAACGTACACTTAACTAATAACTCTTATTGCCCTCATCGCATTTCATGAGTTAGGTCTTATACTGCAGTAGGGACTGGGAGTTGGCGAGATTGGGCCCAATTATTCCACATGCTATTGAACGAAAACGTTCACGTTCCAGGTATTTGCATGGATAAAGAAGAAGGTTTATCGGGCACCGGATGTATTGTTTTATTATGCTGAGCTTTCGAACTTTTACAGGAGTCCATCAACAGATATATGAAACAGCAGCAAATAGGAGGCTAGTTGAAGAGTGCATACACCTATCAACTGCCAGGGGTCGCGAGGTCGTAAGGAGTAGGATACACATATGAAAAAGGTTGGAAAAGAAAATGGGATAATTATTGAGATACACGTTACTTAACTCGCAGTGATGTCAACGTTCATCAGGGCCTCAGTATAGAAAATGGGGCCAATTAACTGTGATGAACGTCCGGGCCTGAGTGTACTTGATTGCGCAAGGCACTGTACGCCAGCGTCAATTAGATACATCAGTTGATTGAATTCCCGTTCGTGAATGAGGCTTCAAGTAATTATCTGCTCGTCTTGCTTCCAGCGTGGGCGAGTACTTTGACGGCTGCAAAGCTGAACCCATGGCCTGTTTTATAGGTATAAGCTGCAACTTGTGGTAATTCGTCGCCTCGTTTTACAGTCAACGTACGCGATTGGAGCATGTGTTAAGTTTAAACCGTGTAGTTACAAGGACAGCTTAGGCATGGGATGCAACACATTTCCCCAGATTGCGCACTGAGAGTAAGCCAGTCTCTTATTTTTATTAACCTCCTGCACATGGTAGTTTTAGGTCTGTGTGCAATTCCAACACCTAGTCCCGCAACGATGCGCTCAGCAAATTCCGAGACGTCAAATATGTATGGAAGGGCGGGCAAAATCCTTGGTGGTTCTTCGGTTTGGGTCCTTTAGCGTCAAATGCACAGGCATTGGTTTATAAATGTTTTTGGATAACCATTCCGCATAACATGAAGATGGTTATCAATGTAAAATTAATAGAACCATAAATTTTATGAGAGCTTTTCAGTTGCATCCACTCATTGCGTTGAAGGATCACGAATGGGAAAAAAACAAAATTGAATTTCATATTGAAATTAAATTTCGTATTTTTTCCATTCGTGAAACTTTAACGCAATGAGTGGATGCAACTGAAGAGCTCTCATGAAATGTATGGTTCCATTAAATTTTGCATTGTTTACCATCTTTAAGTTCTTACCAGGTACACTATGCTTCACATTCCGCATAAATTGGTCGCGGGCGGTTAATTTACGCATAGCGTATTCTTCCTAGGATCTAGTCAGCGGGGTTTTCCTTTTTAAAACCATTTGCCTTACAAGTCGACATAGCTCTTCCGCAAAATCCTAAATAAACTTTAATATTTGAATATCGCATTCTTCCCAGGAACTAGTCAACCGGCGCACCAGTAGTTTAAGTAGTGCACCTCATGTACCCCTAGTTCCAGCACTTTGTCCTACGGAAACGTGGTTATAGGGGTTTTATGGGTGGGAAAATAGAAAAGGCAGTGGAATATACTTTAATAACTACTATATTCATTTGCATTTTATTGTTTTTATAAATTTTCTTGATTTATACCTGTAGATTTTCATAATCTTTGTTATCGTTTAACGGAAAAACCCGATTATCAAAATGCAGGTTTCTTGAAATTCCTGAAAAAATAGACATGGTGGTTAGGAAGTCGGCTACTTTAACTAACCTGAGGTCCAACTTACCGTTCTGGATTTAGTCCGCAGCGCAAAACACCGCACCCGCCTTTAATCTGCAAACAAATTCAACTTTATTTTTCCTCTTTGCACTTACTTTTACAGGGTGTCCACAAAGTCTGGGTACATAGGAATTTGAACATTTTATTTATTTATGCTATTTTGTTGGGAAGGCAGAGTCCCATGATTAGTCAACAACGCTTAGGCTCTCAGCGCAGCTGCTACACAAAGTCCCACGCCGTGGCTTGACAACGGGCCAATAATTATCGATTTTCCGTCCTATCGGATTGGACCGTGAATGCTGACGCCTTCTCGCTATGCGCACTGAGTAAATAACCTGGAGCCTTTTTCTGTGACTGACTTGCTTACTCGCTCTGCTTGTTCTCACGCGCTCTGTGCCTCAATACACGCTTTAATATAATTAAATGAAATGGTTTTGTTCAAAAGTTATGTCTTTATCCCCTATGTACCCAGACATCGTGGACACCCTGTACATATTTCCTGCACTGCCTATTCTATTTCCTCAACCCCAAAACCCCAAATAACCGCCTTTTACGTAGGACTAGGGGTATATGAGGTGCACTACTTAAACGACCTTTGTCGTCGACCGGTGCTCCCTTCGTAATAGAATTTGCTTCACAAGAATTTACGTCTTCTTAGGCAATCGTAAATTAAGTCCTACTTTACTGGAAGACTGTTTTGACTTACACACTAATTGAGTAAATCTACCGTTGCATCAGAGATCAGACAATTTAGGTGATCATTAATTAAGTTGGTGAAGTGCACACAAAACGCTCACCGGTATTCCGAGGCTAGTATTACTTTTATGGCCCTTTAAATAATTGCATCATGTTATCGAAAAAATGCTCAGTTCGCAGTGTGAGAGCATCCACCAATCAGGTTAAGGAAGACGTTCCTCCCGTCACGCTTCTGGATATCTAATTAACCTGGGTATAAAGTCCAGGTTAAAAACTCATCTAAGAGGGTGTCAACTTTACGGCTTAAAGTAACACCGACTAAAGTTCCAGATTGGAATTTTAGGCATTACGGAACAGATGTGACAATTAATTTGCCCACTGGCACATTATGTCTCTGCTGTGAAAATAATTTTACTAAATATAAGGATCGCATTTGCAAACGCTTCGGTAGTGCGGCATTTCTCATCAAAGTTCGGATACGCCTTTGAGAAGGAAAAATATTTATTGTGTGAATTTTCGAGTCCGGTTCCCCAGCTCGTCGTCAGACAGTGCACTCAGATGAGGCGCGCCTCAACATGCATATTGATTTGGATATGAACTAAAAACCTCTGAAGATCAGACAGAAGCCATAATAGCTGCCACCGACAACATGATTAAGTGCGGGTGACAACTATTTCCCCACTATGACCGCATAACGACATGTGGATGACAGCTATCTGTCCCAACTGACCGCTTAATTAAATGCGCGTGACGATCCACTTCATATACGCTGACCCACCGTAGAATCCTGTTTTCGTCATCGTTTTCAGTTGACTGTTTTTGCAACACTCACAGTTGTCTGAAGACGAGCTGGCGAACTAGACTGGAAAATTCACACAATAAACATTAGTCTTTCCCAAAGGACTTTATCCTTAACAATATACAGTAGTCACCGGTTATTAAGCCCGCTGTTAATAGGCCCAGCCGCGTATTTAGTCCAAATCTGCTTGGGACGGAATTTTTTATAGCAAAATCCGCCGGCTACTAAGCCCAGTTTGCTAATAGGATAGAGTGAGATTCTCATCTCTTTGCGTGCAACGCGGCCTACAGGCATCAGATGTCACAAAATTTGACGATTTATGGTGCCTGGAGAAGGACATCAAAGGGCACTTGCGAGTGAAGTTTCCTCCAAAACAAATGACACTAGACCGCTTATTTAAAGGTATCACAAATTTTTTTGCTATTACGTAAAATACAGACAAACAGCATTCTTTTCTTTTACATAACCGAGCTCTACACATAATACAGTACGTATGTAATGCATAGTGCCTATCCTGCGTTTACTTATCAAGAACTAGGACTCTCCGGGTAGTGCGCCCGCCGCTTATTAAGCCCAATTTGGTCTGGGCCCGAGGTGGGCTTAATAACCGGCAACTACTATATACATATATATCGCTTGGGATGCCAATATTTCGATACTGTTGTGCTTGCCCCCTACATTGCTTGTGGGGAAAAATGTCAAAATGTACTATTTCTAATCCTTTCTTCGGCTTCCTTTAGAGATACTGTTGCAAAAAACGCATAAAATTGGCTCGTAAATATCGATTCGGAGGCGTCAGTGCATATTTTGGACTTATGCAGGGCAGCTGACGTGTCACAAGCCACACACGTGGTATTCCTGCGCCACTGGTGTTCATGCGCAGCATTTCCTTCCGTTAATTGTTCTACAGGCCGCGACAGCACGAGAAACGAGCAGTCCATTCTCACAGAATAGCTGCGGCAATTTATAGCATCCCGTTTTGATTGGTTATACGCTATCCAATCTGCTAGGAGGGAATGAGAAAGTTCTGGCAGAAATGCACCAATCAGATCTGCCGGCGAGAGATCTGTGGCCACAGCCAAGGCGCGAAGCTGTCGGGCGCAGTCTTAAGGCATGCAACTTGGGAGACAGCCGTGCGTGCTTTTCTGTGAGATTGAGCCATCGTGGAAATGGTAGTATCCCCAACAGTTTTATACAATAAACTAGAATGCTAGTAACGCCGATTCCAGAGAGTTTTAGTACATCGGTAGATGAGTTAAAACAAATGAAAACATCCAAAATACCCTCGGTACTGTCGCTAACTGCTACAAAAAACTGCCTTTTCACGACCCCAATGCCTCACATGGAGAGACCGGACGTTTTTTGTGGTAAACATATAAATTTTGAAGCACGTATGTGTGTAACTCAAACAACTTAGCATAATTAAGTTTTTTTCCGTCAAAACTGCTCTGTTCAACGACATTATTTTCCAGAGAGTAACCTACTATGAAACGGCTATTGCAGACACATCTTGCCAATTTTACCTTGCGAAGCCAACGGACTTTGCAGTCTTTCTGTCAACATGAATGAAAGAGCTCGAGAACGGAAAAGCATAAAATTCTTAAGGAATGAATTGATGAGTGTGATTTACTCTAGGGAAGCAGGAAGGACTCTCAATGGTACGTTTAGAAAAAACTGTAACTGCAAATTAACACGGAACCATAAGCTTTTTTTAAACCTTCAGTTAAATGGATTTATTATACCTTTCCGATTGCATTCCACATTGCAATTTTGTCAGTGTTCCGTCATTTGCTGCACCGCCTAAGCTTTGATTAATTTTGTACACTTTCTCTTTTATGAGCTTTCCGGAGCCGCGTAAGCAATAAAATTTCTGCTCTCAGATCGTATAGATTCCGCTCTGTTCTCATTACTGAAGCCCTTCAAAATACTGAATGTCTTAGGGGTCCATTCACCCTTTCATAGTTTTGCATAATCACTGGCGAAAGACTGCCATGCTTGCAAATTTAATCAGTCAGAGACCACTCGCGTAGATTTAGCAGAGAAGGAGGATTTCAACTTTCAAGTGACGTGCATAGACATTATTTCGTACTCTCAGCAACAACATAAAGATAATATCTCAAACCATTCAAATGAGTAGTGGAGGTCGATCAGACGGATCATCCGTCGCATGGTTTCAGCTCTGCCTGTTTAGGTCCGATACCACTGCCCAATAAAAAGCAAGGGGAAGGTTTCAATTCAAGAGCTGGCTCGATAAAGTTCATAAAAATTCTGGCTGATGACGGCTAATAAGACAGGGATAGTCAATCCAGTATTCCTAGTCTCTTTCGGTAATTTTGAGAAAAAGCTTTATCGAACGCCGGAATTATGATTTTATTGGTCTTAGCTTTCGGGCTCCTGCAGAAGTCCATCGTCAGATATGGGAACACAGCAAAAAATGGGGTGGCTAGTTGTGGCATGTGTACAAAACAACTAAAAATTAAATGTGTAGAAAATCAATAATTGTGTGGTGTGGCCGCCCATTGTTTCCTTTCTCTGATGGTGGACTTCTACAAGAGCTCGAAAGTTCAGACCAATAAAATAATGATTTCGTGTTCGATAAAGCTTCTTCTTCTTTTTCTTTTCAACATATACACGTTCCTGGAAAGCGAACATATGCCTCAATTTTTCGGTAATGCTCATCTACCTGGAAGTGTTTGTTTAACTTCGGTATAAGGTTGTCGTGGCTGGAGAAAGGATTTGGTTGGACACTCCAAATTGATTTCCGAAAACCGCCAAGTATGTAAAATTTGCTTCACAATAAAGATCAGCTAGCCTGGAACACGATCATACCTGAACTGATGTAAAAAACCTTAAAAATCGATAAAAAGACGTACGTCTTATTTGAAACTTCTTTTATTTAACAATCGTAAGAACCCTGACTAATCATAGGTTCAATTTTGACCGCAAAGTTAGGGATAGTAGACATCCTTGTTGTGTGGGCTTAGGCCGGACTCCTTATTCTGACGAATGGGTAGCCGCGAAACGTCGGTGGGAAATCTACAGGAGGCCGGCTAACCGAGGTCGGCTTACTGATCTCCCATATTCGACGGAACGACGAGTCGTGAATTACCTGTTACGAGCTTTTCTCGGCACTTAAACCAGCCTCCTTACACTACGGATGTACTTCATAAAGAGCACACAAGACCGTAGCATTTTTCTCACAAATGTGAAAATCAAACGCAGCCTGGGAATTAACGGATGCTGCCAGCACATGAAAGATCTTTAAGGGTGGAAACATTGGTACTATTGCAACTAAAAAATATTACGTACGGTCTATAAGGACACAAGTTATGATGAGAAAAAAAATCCACCCTCCGTTCTGGTGTAAAAAGGACTTTGATCTGTTTTTTCTTGGTGTCTTGATAACCACCGCATTTCGAAGTCCATTGTGCAAATTTGATTTACGCCTGAAGAAAAAGTGTTCATTAATATCGAGGAATCTCACTAGGCAACGCATATCACATGACATTTGAACGGAGGGGCTTTTAGGGTTCCGTTTAGGAAAATGTGTACTGAAGTATTATTTTTGGAAATTGAATCACGTGACCAAAAACATCAAGGCATCAGACACGTGGCAGCCTTTTTCTTTTGTGCCCTGGTCGTCGAAAATCTAAAACGAAGGTTTACCATCAAACTTGCATTGCTTTGTCAGATCAAGTCTTTTCTGCCCAACATTGATTTTCCCTGCACAAACATATTTGTTATACAATTATGTCCGGAAATTTTTGAAAAAAACATTTTTGAAAGGCAACATGCAGGTTTCATTTCAGAATTTGCGAAAACACTTTGTATTTCGACTAGGCAGAGGGTTATGCTTTTTTCAGCAATATAAATCGGTCCTGTTACTAAGCATTATTTTGTACAGAAACGTTTCGGGAAAGTTTGTCCATATTTTAAGCGGGTTTCAAATGTAATGCGGCTAGAATAATAGGGAAATTTACCAGTCAATGACCGTTTTATGCACAAGTTTAAGCAAGAAAGTACTAAGGCTCAGTCACAGGGCCGATCTAGAGAGGGGGAGGGTACTCGCATAATGTGATCTCATCACAGCAGTGCAAATCCTTCCTTCCATGTCAACCAGTTATTAAGTGCGCATGTTTCATTAATTCACACATACATGTTTATTTTCTAGCGTTTTACGGAATTTACACAGACAGTGCCATTTTGCGCGTATATATATCTCATTAAAAATTTTGTAATCAAGAGAAAGAAACGTTGGAGACTACAAATGTAATCTGGCATTTGTAGACCCTCATTAGTGAACGTCCACCCGACCCACTAGCGGAACTCATCTGTCCCTCTCTGCCTGTAGTCTCGACAGCGGTCCTGACAGCCGTAGCAGCTGATAGTGTAGGCAGACAGTATTGCCGGCAAGGAATAGGGGGACTCGAATGGCCATTTCTGACTTAGCAGCCATCATCAGCAAGTCATACCCAGACGCAAGTGGCGTCCCACCCGAGCCTTGAACTCACGAACTCTTTGCTCAGGGTAAAACTTTCTTACCATTGAGCAGCGAGCTCATTGTCTTGTCGGGTTAGGTCGTAAGAGATTGCCTCTTTTCAAATATCTGTATTATAAATTCTTTGAAAGGTTTTCCTCCAATTCATTGCAAATGTTTCTCGAAAGAAATGCAAAATTACCATGTCCACATGGGGATACTTAATCTTTTATTAATTTCACTTTAGAGAAGATGATTTACATTAGAGAGCACTCATTTTTGCTGAATTATGGCTTTTTGAAAGATCGAAGTTATTTCTCTTCATCATTACCAATTTTCTTAAATACCATAAGAAATGAAAGTGTCGTTTATTATTTTTTTGGTAAACCCTAACTTAATTCAAACTCAGAAAAAAAGCACTAGTAAATGGTACATTTTGGGGTAGCCGTAATACAACATGGAAAAGAATAGGCATACATCAGATACATTGATTTCTGTTAATCTATTTGATAACTTAACCTGCAGAATAGTAAGCGATTCTTTCCTGTTACCAATGCAAGCGAACATCTGAGTCCCAGGAAGTAATTGAGAAGAAGAGGACTCCATCGCTGGGACAGCGACTCATCTTCTTAATTTCTTCCTGGGACTCTTATGTTCGCTTGTATTGGCACCTTATTTGGGCGCGATGAGCTTTGATTGGCCCGACGATGGGAAACTTCTATCCTTCTTTAGGCCTCAACCTATTCGCAGCTCCGGTTTCTGCACAAGTGCCTGGACAATGACTTATTGCCGAAGAATGTTCGTTACGAATCGCCGCTGAACATGGAGGCGGCGAGATTCGTAACGTTCCAAACTGGCAAGAGCATGATCTGTTTATTCATTCCAGAATGCCTCGCGAGAATACGCAAATACTGCCGAATAATTTTACAGGGGAAGACTAAATGCTTTGAGTTCATGGCGAAAAGAGCACAAAACTGATTCAGCAGAGAGTGCTTGAACGCGCCCGTGACAAACAAGCAATTCATGAAGCAGCTCTGCTAAACATATTCCGCAAAATGCAGAATCCGACGTCATCTAGAAACGACATACTGGTGCACAACTTGCCTTCGAAAGAACTGACGAAGGTTCAAATACAGGTTCTACAGCATAAAGCCTCATTCAACATGGCTGATGCTAAACCTGCCAACATGATTAGCTGTGGAATCAGTCATCAATCAGACGTGTCCCAGCGATCGAGTCGCCTTCGCCTCGTTTCTGTTAATTAAACCCAACAATCGAACACCTGCCACAGACCTGTCGTTTGCTAAATAGAAATGGTTTGTTTGTGTTATCTTCGAAAATCCAACACCAGAGGAAAATGAAATCCTCTGCGGCCTTTAACGTGTTATAAAACAGGGGGTTTTAAGTTCGCCTATTTTTTTACGACTTTTCATATGACCGAAAGTAATATAGAGGAAAGAGAGAGGGTTTGGAGAGGGGCACGTAGAATTTCAAAAACAAAATATTCAAATAAATAACACGCCACTTTACATACCAAAGTTGAAAAAAGGCATTTCTCAAGGTTACATATGGGAAGTGCATTTTTGTTTCCTGATACATAAACAAGCTGTCACAGAGAGTGACTATAAAATACCAATTCGTCAACAAGCAGCCGATCATGGACCGGGCTGCTTTTATGAACCATCGTTCAGCTCAGCGTTGATTCAGAAAAGCGTATTATCTTCCAGAAGAATATCCGCGATCCAACGTCCTGAACATGATATTTTTGGAGTAAAGGCTGAAGGTAAACCTTATGTACGGCCTGTAGCACAGCAAACGAATAAACTACCGCCGCTCTTATGAGTTTTTATGATTGCTGAGCAGCCTCCTTGCATCTTGCTTTGCATGCTTTCTAGTTATATTTACAACAAATTATTATTTTAGAGTTAAGTAGCGTCATCCCACTGTCGGCACTGTTCTATAGACCTGCCAAAAGAGTTTATGTTTTTGCAGTCGGAGGCTTTATGCTGTCTCCCTTCGGTCGAAATAGTCTAATTGTTCGCCATAAGCTGGAACTTTTGTTTCAAACACAATGAAGTAACCAAGATCGCCTTCCATGAACTGATTTATTTAAAGCATACTTCGAGTAAAGAAGATATGAAAATCCTTTTATTCAGCAAGTTATCTTATAGAGATCAATTGTATTGCGGAGCTCATCTTTCAAAATATCAATTAAAGCTAATCCAGAGGAGTTTAGGAGAAGCAGATTCAATCGCTGGGCCAGGAACCTTATTCGCCTAACGATTTGGAGACCATCGCGAATCACTTATTGTAAAAATTGATAAGGAAACAATATTCCCACTTTGAAAACTCACACGTGAGCCGGCTAAATCTTGAAACTTGATGAGAATATTTTTATAGACGAGAAAACACCTACAGTCAGCGAATAAGTCTGTACCGTTTCGACTGGAATTCGGAAATGCTTGGTCTATTAGAAAGGAGTTCTTATGTAGGGTTGAACTACTGATTATCTTGCAGGATAATCCCATGATATTTCAGATACAAAAGTACAACGGCTTTGAAATGCATGCATTTTCAACGGCCTGCATATATCACTGTCTGTACAAATGACTACTGAATTCGTTTGCGTTTTTCTTTTATTTTCGATGCCCCTATAAAGGGAGTATAATTTATAGAAAACGCAACCAAAATATTCTATTTTGTGCTTATTTACTAGCAAATCGCGTATCTTTAAAATATCTATTCAGAAAATATGGCAGAGGTATGCTCTTAAAAAGTTCCCAATTATGAACTTTAAAGGCCATTAGTTTCTATTGTAATAATTGAAAATACCCCTCGTGTGGTATACAACATATCCTATATCCGTAAAATATTTATATAAACACTATACGATGCCTTCTTGATTCTTCTTACACCGAGAAAATACATCTTGTAGACAAAAATCCTTGGGTGCAAATTAGAAGGCAAATCGGCCCCAAAGTTATCCGGAAACTGAAAAAAACATTTGTAAAACCTTAAGTTACCCTTGCCTTGCGTACAGAGCTGCAGGAAGACCTGATTTGCTACCTTATGTGTAGACTTCCCTTGGTAGCACATTTCTACCAAAAAGAATACATTTGTGTCCGATTTCTATAAAATATGCTGAATAGTCGAAAATAAGCGAGGCTCAGGTCCCAAAGAGCGTCTTCCTGCCTTCTATAAAATATGCTGGAATTAACAAGGGCGTCAAAAATAGTATAAAATCCAAGCAAATTAACTTTTCATTTTTTACTGACTTCAAGCGGCCGAAAAGAGGTGCATTAAAAAACGAACTTACTCGATCGCCTGAAATAATTTGGGCATATATTGCAAGCAAATGAACAAAACGATCCTACTTAGATGATCATTGTCGACCGATAACGCATATCCTACTGCTAATTAACGTTTGGGTTTTTGAGTGGACATAAGATGCAAAAGGAGTTAATTATAACAACATAAAGATCAAGGCCAAGCGAGATACTGTTTTAAATTAGCTATGTACTTGACTTAGAATGTCAAAGGAGTAAATATAGAAGGCAGTTCCTCCATCCACTTTGTAAATGAGAAGTCATATCGAAGTGTTAATTTGTACAGGAATTGCGTTTTATTGAGAAGTGGTTGCGTGAGTACTGACCTCACATCCACTGGGTGCGTATAGCATGGCCAATTCAAGAAGTATAAGTATGAGTTTGAGCGCAGTTATTGCTCGGGATCTTACATGTTGATTATAATTCGTGGGCTCATGACCGAAAAAATTAGGCCATGGATGCCACACTGGCGACAGCTGCCATATGGAACAGCACGCCATAAAGAATCTTCTTAGTCCGGACTGTCAATCTAGGGGCTCGAGTCATCCAACCGGTTTCAACTCTGCAATTCACACTTTTTAATGCGCGATGCGTTCGTAGATATGAATCATAACAAAAACCTTGCGCTGGGCAAATTTTTTTTCATTTGCGCCCTCTTCCGACCCCCCCTCCAGGATGCACCAGTTGCAATGTTGATTCAATTCGACTGGAAAGCACAAGTTTGGTGTCGGTTTCGGTGTCTGAGCAGGTCTTGTGTACCCTTCTTACCCTGTCTGAACCGCAATTCAGTCGGACTCTTTTGCGATAACAGGTTGCATGATCCCGCCTCACGACTGATGTTGCGATGTCGATCAATTTGGTGACCAGGCGACAACCACTTCTACAACAACAACAAGAACAACTACAACTATAACAACAACAACAACAACAACAACAACTACTACTACTACTACAACAAAAACACTCCTACTACTAATACTAATACCTCTACTACTACCACTACTACTTCTACTTCTACTACTACTACTACTACTACTACTACTAATGTTGCTAGTACTGTCGTTATTATTACTGCGAAAATTACTGCGATTACCTCCACTATCAATACTTCTGTCGGTACTGCTGCTTATAGCACTGAAACCATTGCTACTTATAATATAGGTGCGATTAATCATATTTATTATTACTAAACGTTATGCCACCATCATACAAATTCATACTAGCACCATCATAATCGTCCGAATTGGCAAAAGTGAGGACCTACAGGACCAAAAGTTAAAACATCGCTGCAATTCTACTTCAAACAAAAAAGATCATTTTCAGAGAGGAAGATAACAACTTAAACTTATCTACACAGAGCGACTTACCTGTCCCGGCTAACACGGTAGAAATTCCTCAACGGTAAAAAGGAGTTCCTCATCTAGGAGCTGAGTTTTAAGCAGCTCTAATCAAAACGACACCTTTGGTATTCCACAAGATGGCAAAATATCATACTATCTACCAGGGTGAACACCAAAATCAAATAATTATCTGATATTATTATCTGATATGCCTTTTGAACTGCACTCTCTTACCCATGCTTACATGCATTTGAGCAGGAACTTCATCCGTAAACTCAGTTGCTTCCAGACTCGTAGCGGCTCCTTTGTCAAATCCCTGGCCATCCGGGCTCCTGAAAGTTGTATTTTTTTGGGCGAAGGATGGAATCAGGAACCAGCATAGTTGATACGTCGAAATCGTCGTCGTGAGGAATGCCAATTGAACCCAGTGTAGCCCTGAATAAAACTGTTTTTCTATTTTGAAGAGAACTTGACATGTTTATAAAGAGCCGTGAACATTATTTTGCATTTTAGGAGGGGTTGGCAAATTGACTTAATTCAGTTGTGAAATATTTGTGACCTCGGTGGGAGTCGAGTCCACACAGTAAGGAAGGCTTTTGCGTAGCCAACGCTCTAATATTTAGCGACGAGGCTCACCATGAACCGTGAATTTAATTACACTCGGGTCGATTTTATTCGCCCAACTTACTGCTCGTATAGAATCTATCAGTACAGTACAACAAGCTGACTGTCCAGGTAGGATTTTCTAGGCAAGCATCTAGAAGACAGCAGAATGATTGCTAGGATCCCTTAGTTGATAGAGCGGTTTGGCAGATTTGTTTTATTCAGTTGTTAAATGATGGACAAGACTTCAAAAATGAATGGAGTTGAAAATGTTGGTAGTCTAACCACTAATCCTTAACCTCTATCTAAGAACTAACCCTAAACCTACACTCCTAAGCCTAAC
>JAYGXS010000004.1:62417414-62465386 GCA_036362985.1 Ligula intestinalis | reverse complement strand
CTCAGCTTTCCCTGTCCACTTTCTGGTTGATATACCGGTTTTTGAAAGTTCAGCGAGTTAATTTCCTCAGAAATTAATTTCTGTTCGCGGTTTTTATCAGTGTATTTAAGGTCTATAGGCATAGACCAACATTGTAAGGGTATATTTGGGTTCAAACCCGTCAACGACTGCAAAGTACGTACTTTTTGTCAGCGAACACACTTCAGTAATATGTAGTGATGTTGTAACTTGCCATAGTAACAGCTTAGGTACTAGCTAAAAGGTCCGACGCGTTTTTCACCGGTATTCTGCCGCTGCTTGACGCAAGCGCGAGGAGTCCGGCTCATCAGTAAGTCTCCTAGCTTTCCCTGTCTGCTTTCTGGTCGATATACTGGTTTTGAAATCTCAGTTTAGTTGCTGAAAAGGTTATTGATCAACAGCCCTATTCTAAAACCAACATGTAGTCTTTTCGCGAAGTCAGTCGGCGGCAGGAGGTTATCCACACGACTGTTTGACTGGCGATTTCGACGATTTCCAGCGTATGCACTGCAACAGGATGCCGCAGGGGCGGTGATTGGCGAGTGAATTAGTTTGAAGTGAGAGTGCGCTTGCGCTGCATCTACCACACTCTCTTTTCTCCGTCACCCAACTGTACCTGGTGTCAAAACATACACTACGCGCCGGAATTCGCGCAACATGCCAACATTTGCGAATGATTGATGCTCTCTCGCTAATTGGCACTGAATCAGGTTGTGATACTGATATTTGTGAAGTCCATCCTGAAGCTTTTTAAGTCATGATAAGATGAGAGCTTTTAAACAAGCTTCGTTCTGATAACTAAAAACCGTATGTACTATAAAACCAAATACTTAACTAGTATGCGTTTAATCATTCATTTTGACTGCCTTTGTGAATTAAAATATATTTAAAGAAAAGAATGCGCAAAAAATATTTCTCATGCTAGTTTGGTAGCAAACAAGGTCTTCTTTAAATTTTATACTTAAAGAAGGTATTTCTTTTCAGTTTTAAAAGAGTTTTTAAATTGCCGAATAATTTTAATACCTACTGACTGGCTTACTAGGATTCAAGGTTTACAAACTGCGCACCGTGTACATCCTGTTTAAAGAAAAGTATGTTTTCGCTTACAGTTTGTAGAAGAAGTCGCATGGTTCTTAGAAAATTTTGCAATAAATGTGGTGCATTTTAATACATTATATGCAGCATTAGTAAATTGATGGATATGACGTGTTTCGAATGAACACCGCACAATCGTAAAAGCTCATAAGTAGAAATTTTTCTGAAACCAAAAGATAACCTTTCTTTAAGTAAAACATTTAAATAAGACATAATTCTCTATCAAACGAGTACAAGGAATACTTTTTTCTTGCATGTTTTTCATAAAATATGTTTGAGTTTATAAAGTCAGTAAAATCAGTGAAAAAACGCATACTATTTAAGTAGTTACTTTTTTCAGTACGTACGTTTTGGAAGTGGTCAGAACGAAGCTCGTTAAATAGCCCACATCCTATAATGACTGGAATAACTCCAGAATAGACTGCAGGTTAGTAAGAAGCAAAACCGGAGTCAATGCCGATTAGCGAAAGAGTATCAATCGTTCGCAGATGTCAGCATATTGCACGAATTTTGGCGCGTACTATAGTCAAGAGAGGCGGAGGCGGGCTAGGGTGCAGGTGGCTGGCGCGGCCGAAGCCGTCCCCTTGGCGTGCCGCCACACCTGAACACCGAGACCACTCACGTCCGCCCAGCCACTCACATGAATTCTTGTGGTAAATTTTAATAAACTATCGATATTGGCGAAAGATTGATAATTACCCACAAACTGGCAATCAGAAAACTTTGGAATAATTAGAACAACCATCGGTAAATTAAAAAATTAACTTTACAGAAATATAACATGCCCTATTAATTTATTGAGAAATACCAACGTTTTCGCATAAAACTTCAGATCCAGAAAAGGTCAAAAATTGCCGTATACCATTTTATGAATAATGAAGGAAACTTGCTTTCGTCAAATTTCTTCATAGGTTTTGCTGGTATTGGATTACAATTAGTTTGAGATCGTACATCAGGTTGTCAAGCCTTTCCCATAAATTTATCTTCCATTCGATGTGTTTTTCAAAACCTTAAAATAAGGATATTTCTTAAAATAATTTTACTGGAGAAGTGAGTTTATTGATTATATTTCTTATGGAGGTACCCGTTATTTCATATTTTTAGACGTTCCCAAGTACAAAAAACCACTGGCGACGAAAGCGAATGTACATAACAAACTTCGTATAGAAGTATTCTTAGGGTCAATTAAATATCTTCGTTCATAAGAAATCTTATTAATTGGGTATTCAGTCGAGAAATATCTATTAAACTTACCTTTTTTAAAGGTGAAGAGAAAGTATAGAAAGGGAACTTTGGTCAGTGATAACGTCTCTGCCCTAAACGAAAGAACTAACCTTCCTCCTTCCTATATGCCTACATCATTAGCTGTATTGCGTCGTGGCTCGGGAGAAAGCCCTAAAGGCACAAGGAGGGACGAGTGTGTCCTGTGACTGACCTTAGTGCGTGTTGAAAGGAGAGATGATCGATCCCCAAGTCAGAAGT
The DNA here is from genome assembly GCA_036362985.1 of Ligula intestinalis. Classification (NCBI taxonomy): domain Eukaryota; kingdom Metazoa; phylum Platyhelminthes; class Cestoda; order Diphyllobothriidea; family Diphyllobothriidae; genus Ligula; species Ligula intestinalis. The sequence continues at coordinate 62,462,791 of JAYGXS010000004.1, read as the reverse complement.
CAGATAAGACCAATTAGTTTGGACAACATACTCTAAGAGAAGGAGCTGTCAAGACGCTCTTCGCAAACATGCGGTTCACCGTAGACAAAGCAGTTGTTGTCTGTGTGTTCTGTGTCTTTGCGCGCGGCTTACAGGATGCGGGGGCGCTCGCCAGCCATTAAGGAAAAGGCGCACAGATCGCTGACCAAAGGCAAGTCATCGACGCAACCCTGAGGCATCACGCAACCCAGATGAGGCGGCAACGCGGGTGCCTCGACAAAGAGTGAGAGGCTGGCAGTCACGTGTGCATGCTTGGCGGGGGTGATTTGGTCATGTACGTGGACGGCAGCTTAACAGCTTGAAGAAAAAGTGTCAGCGCAGGGGGTGATCGCAAAACCGCCACATGCGCCCATATACCGCTATATATATGCAGTATGGGCTAAACATCGTGCGACTTTCATGACGAAATTTGACTTGGTAATTCAGCATATAGTTGGTCACATTATTTTTAATCCATTGAGTGGATTTAATCCTGAGAAGGCCTTTTAGTTAGGAAAATCGCTATTTAATTAGGTCTATTAAGAGAAATGGGCATTAGTTTTGGCGCAATTTGGAGTAGGAATATCCTATGATATAATCTATGACAAAACCAAAATGTCTTTTAATGTGCATTATGCTAGGAAGAAACTCCAAGTTTAGTAAAAATGTGTACAACATATCCCTTCTAAAACTGGAAAATGTTGACCGAGATTGTTCAGATGCACTTGACGCCAAGTTGAAGGAATCGCATTTATCTTCATAAACAAGGAACAATTTATGTTTTAAAAATTATTCTTAGCTAACCTGTGAAATTTGGTTGCACAAAATACAGTAACGAAGAGCTTTTGATCTCATTTTGTTTAACCGCCTCACCTACATGGCGGATAAGCAGCGTGTCCATATATGTTACCGTGAAGGTTATATAAAACAGGCCTTATTAAATGTTAGTCATGCAACAGTATACTTTTTTGTAAAGTTTACGTTCCAATTATCCGTATTTTAAAAGCGCAACACACAGAATAATGATTTATAATGGATTTTTTTCAGCATAAGTGGACTAATTCCACGATCCGTTATAAGCTTGCGAATGCAAAAAATTAGCCACATATTTGACCATTTTGAACTGCTTATTATGCTTCTGTCTGTTCTGTTTCTAAATGACGCACAAGCGGAACGTAAAATTTACAAATGAGTATATTTCTACATGACTTAAATTCAATAAGACCTTCTTTAAATTAACTTCGCGGTAACCTTTGCGGACACTTTGCTTAGACGGCATGGTAAGTGGTGCGGTTTAAACAAATGGGATGCACCTTTTTGTTACTGAATTTCGTGCGACATGACTTCAAATGTTAGCTGATTATAATTTTCAAAATAATCTTGAATGTTATTGCAAATAAATTTGATACCTTCAAGTTGACTTTATTTGACTCTAAACAATTTTGGACAAAATTTTGCAGTTCCGGAAGGCATATATTCTATACCTTTTTTACGTATTTTGGAGTTCCTCCATAGTATAGTCAACATTAATAAGCAGTTTGGTTATATCTTTCGTAATAGCATAGGAAATTCCTTCCATATCAGACTACTCCCAATTTCGCAAAAATTAATGGCCATTCCTCTTATTAAACTAACTAAAATTGTGATTTACCTAACTAAAAGGCTTTCGCAGAATTACATCAACGCAATGAAACAAAATAGTGTTAGCAAATATACGCTTAAGTTCACGTCAAACTGTATCATAAAGGTTGCATGGTCTTTAGCGACTACAGTATATACAAACCCTTACCTCACTTTTAATTTAGTCTGACGACGAATCAGTGACACAACTGCCTGAAAATTAATGAATACAACCCGATTTTCCGCAGAACCTCTTCCTTTTCATCATACTTTTACCAGTTAAATATTTCAGTCTGATGCTTAGATGAGAATGATGACTAGAATAACAACCTTGTTCGACGCGTTTTGAGCCAAGCGTTATTCACAGTGTTTTATAGTAACCAATGTGTGTTAACCTAAACGTCTTTTGACGCTACATACGTGCCCTAACTGCCATAAAATCCTTACCATTTGGAAGATACTCGAAAGATCAATAAAAATGGAGATATTTGACTGTTTTTTAAAAATATTCCTGAGAATGGGTCATACAATTTCTGCTGAAAATGAAAACCATATCGTTCACTTTTTAGTTGAGGGTCCCAAGCTATATTTGTTTATATTTAGACTTTGTTCAAAGATTGTAAATATATCAAAGGGCGGTTGATTGTATTCTACAATTGTGCGAAAACTGCTCGTTTTCTGTCCATTTCGTTTCTGCATAAAACATTATGCAAAAACGCATCCTTCCGCATAAATAAATTTTAAAATAGCTTGTTTAGGGGCACCATCTTCGCTTTAGAACAGATGTATTTTGTTTAAGGTTCCAACTCTCTGTTCGGTTTAACGCAATCTGGTAAAACACGTTTATTATTGCGTTCTATGGCACACAATAAACTTCAAAACTGAATCTAATGCTTGGTTCTGTAAAAATACGACTACTAACAATTGCTTGTAACTGAATTATATCGATTTAAGAACAGGTTCATTCGGTTGCTGAGGAACTTCATTAAAAGCCTTTCTTGCTTATGTCAAAACTTTTTTACAGAGCAGCGCAAAACATTCCGTTCTATTATACGAAATGGCATCGAGCATTGCTTGGATATCTGCTAACCTCCGATGTCACCTAAATCCCACCTGTTTCTTTCAATAAACAAGATGGAACATAGAGGTTTCTTTTATAAAATGCTAACTGTGCTTTTAATCCAAACAAAATTTCAAATAACCAGATAAAATGTAAGCTTAACAATTTCCTTGCATTAGGATCACGACATTACATGAATAAGGTAATCAAATGTAAGTATCCACACTTCCAGACCACGCGTCTGCAGTACTGGGTGGCTTGGTTAGACCAATCCGCTGTATGCCAACCCCTTTCCGCCTGTGGCATTACTTTTGAAAAATAATCAACCATCTCCTGGCTTAACACTACGAAAAATTCTATTTACATCACATGTACATTACAAGAATGGTGCAGGCCTATTAAGTGTCTCTCGCTGACGCAAGTTTTTCTTCTTTTTTCACATCAGGCCGCGTACCATCGTTCGCGTGGTTCTGTCCTTGTCCGCATGGGCAACCGGCAACTGGTGACTGTGCTCTAAATCATACGGTGGTGTGTGTGAGTGTCTGCGTATGCGGCCAACTGGTAAAATATATTTTGAAAATCTTGAGTAATTCTTTTTTGGAAAACAGTGCGCTGCGTCACGTTTGTCTTTACCAAATTTTCGCTGATTCAAGATTGCATTTTCCTGCTAATATTTATAATCCAGCACAGCACAACAAAGAATAAACAAGAGTTTTTTGTTCTGCCATATTAAGAAATTTCTGGGATATTCAGCAACTACCGAGTTCGTCGAACCTCTGCCTATTTTCGTCCTATATACAGAGTTTAATTGGCAGTTTTCTCTAATAATAGGCGTATGGAGCCTGACCTCCGATCAACAAATCGAAATAGCAAGGCTGAATATATGCTAAAGGACGCACTCGTACTTCGATCAGGACATTCCATGGATAAGTAAATCTCCTGTAAGTATTTAGACTTCCAGAGTATGAAACTGCAGTAATTGATTGGTGGATTAGATCCACCCGCTAAATGCCACTCCCCACTCCGAGGTATTTATTTTGAAAATTACACAGCGGCTCCTGGCTGTAGACCATGAAAAGCCCATAGACACCGTATGTTTATTAAAAATATTACGCACGTCCGGTAAGTGTCGATGGCTGATGCGTGTTTTTATTTTAGTCAAATCAGCCTGAGCATTATCGTTCTTTCTCCAGCGTTCGTTCACGAGGCTCTGGTATTGTCGGCATACCTGGCAGGCGTTTGGTGACTGCGCTCTGAATCATACGGTTGTATGCGTGTGCGCGTGTTCTGCTTGCGGCGAACTGATAAAAAATTTTAAATCCAGATTATTTCCTTTTGGAAACAATGCGCTGCCTTACATTTGCATTTACCAAATACTCATTGAATTAAAATTAGATTTGGCGGTCCAAGAACGGCATTTCTGCAAAAGTTCCTGCTTATATTGAGAAGATAGCTCAGTACAAGGCGCAAAAGCAGGAGATTTTGTTCTGTCATAATCGGAAATTTCTAAGGGTATCCAGCAGCCACCACTTTTAGTCCAAATCCTGCCTGTTCTTTGCCAATAGACAAGGTCAAACTGGCAGTTTTCTTGGATAATTGGCGTTATGAGTCTGACCTCTGATCAACAAATCGAAAAAGCAGAACCAAATTTACGTCAATCTAGTCACAAATTTATTGATCACCAGGGAAAAGAAGCTTTAAATTTTTTAGGAAAGTCAGGAAACCCTGTTTTCATTAATTTTTAACAGTTGTTCTTTGGGCTGACAGAACCATTGTAACATACCAGAAATTGAGCTGGATTGTTGAAGGAAAATTAACCTCAGCTTCGCGTGCATCTAAAAAAGAGCTTGCATAACCGCGTGTCGGTGAAGACAGTGGGTGACGTTGTCGATCTTATCTAAATTCAGTCTAAAGTTTCATGGACTCCATACGGTGAAGACATTGTGTAGACAAATTTATGATAATTATTGCATGAAAACTATACAGCATATGGGTTGGACACTTTAATGACAAAACAAACTGCAGTTCTATCTCACAATTAATCGGGAATTGAATCAATTTTTTCTTATCAATAAGGTAAACATTCGTCGAGAACAGTTCCTGATCAAGATGTTATTCCCACTCAAAACGAGTACATGAAAAAGCATTGAAGTGTACTTTTTCTCTAAAGGTTATTGCATCACAACCAGGAGTTATGCTACCTTCGTAGCCAAGTTTCGTCCAAGTAGGCATTTTTATTTGTGACGGCAGGCAGAGCAAGATGTGCACAAGTTCTCCTTCGCTGGCACAGTGGTCAAGCGACTGGAAGACTGGGGGCCGCTGCCTGTTATTCTTTATCTGGCGACCTCAAATTTCACCCAAATCCTGCCTGTTTACCTCCGATATACAAGGTTGAACTGAAAGTTTTCGTTGATAGCAACGTACTGAGCCTCACCTGCATACAAGATATTGAACAGCAAGGCCAATTGTATGCCTAACTAATCTCTAGCATTTCGATCACGACATTGTGCGTATTAGGTGACCTTCTGTAAGTATCCAGACTTCCAGGACACGCGCCTGCAGTACTTGACGGTTGAATTATACCCAGCCGCTCCATGTCTCTGCCCTCAGAGGTATTTATTTTGGAAAATAATCGAGCATATTGTGGCCCAACACCATGAACAGTTCCTTTACACCACCTGTCTATTACAAACATTGCGCAGGCCCCTTGACTGTCGCATGTTGACGTGGTTTCCTTTTTTTCACATCAGCCGAGCCGAGCATCGTCGTTCTTCCAGCCTTCGTTCTCGTGGGTATGTTATTGTCCGTATGCCCGACCGGTAAAGTGTGTATTTTGGTTGCGGCCAGTCGGCAAACCTAATATTTAAAGCAGTGTTACTACTTTTTGGAAAAAAATGTGCTACAGTACGTTTGCTTTTACTGAATTTTAATTGACCTAAAATAAGACTTACCGGTCCAAAAAGGGAATATTTGGAACATTTCCTGCTGATATTAAAACCTTGCACATCACAGCGCACAGAAGCAGGGTTTTTCTGTCATATTAAGAAATTTCTAGGATATTTGTCAACTCCCGATTTCGTCGAAACTCTGCCTGTTTTTTCTCTAATATACAGAGCTTAGCTGCCAGTTTTATTTGATAATAGGCTATCAGAAATCGAAATAGCAAGGCTAAGTTTATGCCAAAGGCGTACTCGTATTTCGATCAGGACATAACATGGACTAATTCATCTACTGTAAGTACTCAGACTTTCAGGGTATGTATCTGCAGTAATTGATTGCTGGATAAGATCCACCCAATTCATGCCCCTCCCCATTTCGAGGTATTTATTTTTAACAATGATTCAGCATCTCCTGGGTTAAGACCATGAAAATCCCATCCACACCACCTGTGAATTACAAAAATTGTGCAGGCCCCTTAATAGTCTCTTGTTGAAGTTCTTTCTTTCTCTTTTCACATCAGTCGAGCCGAGTATCATCATTCTTATTCCAGTGTTCGTTCATGTGGCTCTGGTTTTGTCCGCATGCCCGACCGGCGACTGCTGACTGCGCTTTGAATCATACGGTTGTATGCGTGTGTGTATGTGTGTGAGTGTGGCCAAATGGCCATCCTGGCGCTCCAACCCGTACGTACACACCTCCTTCTCAGACACGTGCACACATTCACACACGAGCACGCCTGCACTTTCCATATATGGAATTTTCACGTCTTTTGTGTAGATGCAATTGGCAAACAACGGGCTCGACATGTGGAGCTTTCTGGGCAGTAATCGTTGGTCTATTTTTCTATAAATATACGAGGGCAGGAATGTCCACCTGTCCTGAGCTCTCGAGTAAAGTGGGAGGCACTGAAATAGGTTTTGATAACTGGATAACAGCGGATGTTATGTCATGGAATAATAACCGAAATTCCGAAAAGCTTAATAACTTAGAAAAGATGGCGTGATTAGAGATTATAAAATTTATTATCTTGCAGTATAATCACGCCATATTTAAGCCAATTTACGACTTTGGCATTTAACATGCTCATCTTTCAGCTTGGCAGCACAAATGACCCTCTGTAAACGACGAATTCAGCCAATTTACGACTTTGGCATTTAACATGCTCATTTTTCAGCTTGGCAGCACAAATGACCCTCTGTAAACGACGAATTCTTAAAAATATGCGTTTTGGCATTGGTTTTTGCGGCCCTTATTAATTCACAGGCAGTTTTATGAAAAAAATACATCAAAGTGTTCTTTTCTTCTACACGTTCTTTTAATAATTACCCCCTTTGAGTTTAAGGTATCCCCCAGTTTTGAAAATGTTTCCGATTATTTTATTTTTTTAGTAGCATCGTTTTTTGTGTAAATCTACTAATGCTACTTGCAAAGCATGTAACATGGAAGGAATGATGATCTTAATAACTTATAGGTTTGTATAATTCACTTTAGTTGGTTAATATGCCATTTGACGGTAAGAAACACTGAATGCAAATCTGGCAGCACGTCGGTCGTTAACTTTTCCGGCAATAAAAACGGTTTTTAAACCCAAAGTATATCACTAACTGAGTATAAAATTTGTAAATTATGTAAACTGCTACCTAGTGAGTAAAGTAACATAAAAGTTTGTGAATATTTTCTGCAAATTATGTTTGCATTTAGCATGACATTAAAAATAAATGAACAAAATCAGAGAATTTAAGTAATCATTTTTAAAAGGTGTAGTTTTGCAGACGATGGGACATGGCTTACTTTACTGAACCAACTGCGGATTCGTTGACGAACGCTCAGCGATGGTTAACGAAACTCATTCGTTCTATCCTCACCCTAGATGTCACTTTCAAGCCCCGTCAGCAGTTTCAGAGCGGCTAGCAGCATTAGAAGATAATTATTGATGGCAAAGTATTTCTGGCAAATTAGCTGTCACCGAGCAGCCATGCCCAAACCCAAGCGATGCATCGCCCAACGCTGGAGTTCGCAACCTTTTGATTACAGTTCAATGCTCTAACAGTTCAGTCGGAGGCTCGTTGTCTTTTCCGTTTAGATCGGGAATATTGACATTCAGTGACCAACGTTAACCAACTGCCAACTGAACTCACGCATTCAGTTCGGCTCTCGCTCTCGAGCAGTCACTTCTAATGCAAGACCCAATTCAAAATGTTAGTTAACGTTTAATTAGATGGCCCACCTACTGCACATCGTTATTTACAAGTAGCCATTTTCGGCATAATCTGTCGATAGAGCGTAGGCAGTAACTACACAGGCCTTATAGAAACCCCTAAACAGGGGTTTGTAATTTTTTTTATTAACGCTGGAGGAGTTAAGTTGAGTTTGCAATAACAATAAAACTGGAACCAAAATTCAGACCGAATCGTGCATGGTGGTATTTTGGATTGTAGTCAAAGACCTTTCAAGCCACATGTGCTATTAACACAAGCGAAATATTACTACATTAGTCAGTCGCTATTCTTGCATTTTTAAACCCCAATTTCTAAGCATATTTTAGAAATGTAATTTCTTTGCAAGATTCCATTTTAAAAATGGCACCCTTTAAGGTTTCACCTTAGGCAGTTGCTTCAGCGTTAAATGCACTCGTTAGGGGCACTATATGACTGCCTGCGCGGGCTTTACTTGTCAGCTCTAGGGCGAAGTGGAACCTAATTATTTCTCTACCAGGTTCGCGGTGCTCATACATTAAGCACACGACGATTTTGGGAGGATTCAAATTGTCATGAAAAATAAACACTATACTGTAATATTAAGAAATATTTGAGAGTCGCGAAAAAGTGCATTATGCAAATTACTTTGATGGAACGATTTTCTGAGTTCCACAAAGTCTCTCCATGCAGATCTGCATCAAAATAGGTGTTTTTTAGTTTGCATCAAAGGATATCCCAGGTTAGGTTTCCAAATATGCAGTTTTTATTATTCTGACAATTATTTACTGATGCAGTCTATGGAAATAGGAGCCCTTGCAGCCAGAAAATGCATGCCCTTAAATTGTAAATAAATGTTCATTTTCGAAATTGGTTGTCGAGCATCCTAATCGCCATATGCTATTCGATAAACGTAGAGATCACAATAGGCTGTCTGTGGATAGTTGCTTTGCGTTTGAATGACAAATTATTCCGGTTTGCAGTGCAAATAAAGAGTAGAAGTTTTCTGCAGCTTTTCTGAGAAACACGGTTAATCAATAAGGATAATTTACAGGAAAAGATTCTTGTTATTTTACGAATTGCATCTAGTCATTGCATAAAGAGTTGGATGGAAAAATAGTGACTTAAATGCCCATACCCTACCTTGCACGAATTAACTGTAAACCGACTTGCACATTAATAGCATTTCTAAGCGTTACTTACTTTCGTTGATGAGATTTTTTGAAGACATCCAGCCTTAGCGTACGCTGCATAAGAATTTCTTTGGGAGATTACACTCTGACATGCTTGAGGTTGCCTCAGCCAGGTCTCTAGTGTCAACATAAATTTGCTCCAAAATGGCCTTTTTCGCTATTTTCCTCGTCTTTGGGGATTTGTTGTCAATACTGAATTTCTGAAACCACTGTAGTACTTTCCAATCCCAAACTCTATAGGTAATGGTGGCTGTTTCGGAGGCAGTATTATCGAGGATAACTGCATGAAAGAAGGATAAACGTATTTCTTCTTCTTATATTCATCTTCATTATTAAGGGCTTAGATGCTTTAGAATTGTACCCTGAAAGAACTGATGACCTTACTATAAAAGAGTACACATCAATTATCCACCCTACAATTGTGCATGAACAAATGCAAGAACAGCAATAGCCTACAATGTTTAAAATTTATAAAATCGGTGACTGTCTCTGTGTGTGTCTCCGTTATCATTGGTCGCTGGAGTCAGGTTGACGCGCCTTCAACGTGCGCATGTTAGTACCACGATCACTTCGTCGGCACGCGTTCTCGGTCGCCTGTGCGTGTTGGTCTCTACGTCGCTCTCTCATTCTACCGTGCGCGTGAGTATTCAAGTGACGCCCGATGTGAAATGCGGATGTTAATACGCCACGGGGGGGGGGGGGGGGGGGCGGGCGGGGGTGGGGAAGGGGTCGTCGCTTCCAGGTCGTCGCGGCCGCTTGACAGGTCACCCCCCGCCAATTTAGCAAGGGCTATAACCGTGTTTGCACAGCTGCTTCAAATTCACTCACCGTAAACCAAGCATCAAAACGCCACCGACACCGTCTCAAGAGGTCGACACCTTGCATTCTCACACCTCCAAACGAAACTTCAGACGAAGACCACGGGATTACATCAATTGTCGGACTCAGTCCCCTCTCATCCCCTCCCCCCACCCCCATTTCGCTGGACCCAATTATGACTAGAATCTGATGCCCATGATCCCTTTACACCTCTCCCTCCCTCTTACCCCTTTGTTACTACTGGATGGGTTGAACGTAAACCCCTTGATCTACTATCACTTGGACGTCCCACTTTACTGTCACGGCCGGTTGAAAGACCGCCACCCCCCCCTCCCTCCAAAGCGATGTGACAAGCTCTTAGGTTAGGTTGAATGGCCTACCACATAAATCCTTTATCTTTCAATCAAACCCTTACAAACTATCATTATGGACAACAGTGATGACGTCAGGCATGTTCTGAACACAAACAACTCGACGATGGGCTGGTGACTGAAGGTAACGTTGTAAACTTACTCCTTGTCTACCTTATGTTATTCCGTTCAAAATAATAACCCATTTGTAGGTTCTACCTTATTAGGCAGAAAAGGAATTAGAGCAGCCGCGAGAACACAAGTTCAAACGAAGGAACAGAAGAGACTTGTCAATGTTAATAGACGTTCGAAAGAAACACAGGCAGAGAAACGGCTTCGCCTGGAGACAAATACCATACGTCAGCGATATCGACGCTCCCAAGAAACCGAAGATCAAATGCTGCAAGGAAGATACGAAGACGCGATTCACCATCAAATTAACTTCTATCAAGAAAGCGAGGTCCAAAGCCCGCGAAGGAAAGAGCTAGGCAGGTTAAGAGATTTGAAACGTCGGCAGAATGAATTACCCAGACTTAGAAGTGCACGTCTGGCTATGCAAGCATCACAGAGAGCGGATCAACGCCCAAACGATGCTGGAAACTCCAGTTTGCAACCGATCCCCATACGGTTTGGCGACTCTGGCCCGTCGGTTGCTTCCATAAATGCTCAAGTGTGGGACAAAGCCTCACTTAATTACAACCCAGTTCTTGGTTATGCGGAAGATATAAATGTTTCCATTGGGAAGATGGTAGAATTTTGCGGACATTTTCAGGTGAAAAAATGGACTGGTGAGACGATCGGCATGTGCTGTTCCAACGCCAAAGTTCTACTGAATAACTTCCACCCACCGCCAGAAATACTTCAAAAATTGCTTGCTGGTAATACCGACGACTCGAATAATTTTCTTTCTTATATTAGAAAAAAAACAACGGTGCGTTTCAAATGACCTCCTTTGGTGCCAACGTTATTCGTGATTTATGCCTACCTTTAAGGTGGAAGGCCAGGTTTGCCCCCAGATTGGATCGTTACTACCTCCTCCTGATTTCGAGCCGAAATTTCTACAAATATATTTCGTAGAAGACATAAACCTACAGGCTCAAAGCCGATCCCGAGTGTACCCAGGCTTGAAGCATCATGTAATATTGTCCCTTCAGGACATGCTACACCAGGGCAGCAGCTGCGTTAACAGTTTCAATTCCACCCTGGAGATGCACGCTTCCATTAACTTTAATTTTGTCATAGATGCCGATAAACGTCTTCGTGGAGAACACCAACGAAGATTTAATGTTCCCGCATGCAATGAATTGGCAGTCATTATGTCAGAAACACAGCACAGCAACAGTAATTTGGTCTTGAGATGGAGGGACGATAGGTTGCAAAGGATATACGAAACACACCGTTCATACGACGCCTTACAATACCCTCTCATGCATGTCAATGGTGAAGATGGTTATGGCGTTGGTTTACCTCAAATTGGCACCCATAAAGCAGTACTTTGTAAAGCCTTCTACTCATATCACTTTATGATTCGGGAACGAACTTTCGACCTACATTGTCGATTCAAAAGATTGTTCCTGCAATTTGCTTTTGATATGTTTGCCAAAATGGAAACAAAACGCCTTTGCTATTTCCACACACACCAGAAAGAACTTCGCATGGACAACTACATCCACCTTAGAGACAATATCCTTTGTGATGGTGGTAATGGTGCTGGTCGTGGTCAACTTTTCATCTTGCCGTCAAGCCACACTGGGTCTCCTCGCTACATGCATGAGAAAACTCAAGATACGTTGGTTTATGTTAGGCATTTTGGTCGCCCGGATCTATTCATTACATTAACCTGTAACCCATCGTTGCTTGAAATTACTGACGAGTTGTACCCCGGTCAAAAGCCACAGGACCACTATGATTTGTCCGCGCGGGTATTCCAGCTTAAGTTGAAAACCATGATGAGACTTATCACAAAATTCAAAATTTTCGGTGATTTTCAGTGTCACATGTTCACTGTTTAGTGGCAAAAGAGAGTATTACCCCACGCTCAAATTTTTGGCCTGGCTAAAAGAAAATTTGCACTCTTCCGATGTCGACAAATTTATATGCGCAGAGTTGCCGGACCGATCCGTTGACCCTGTCCTGTTTGAAACCATCAAACCTCAAGTGGTGTATGGCCCATGCGGTCAGATAAATCCTAACAGCCCTTGCATGAAGGATGGGAAATGTACCAAGAGGTATCCCAAGCGATTTCTAGAAGCAACTCAGACTGATGGGGATGGTGACCCTCTGTATAGAAGGCAACAACCTGAGATTGGCGGATTCGAAGCAGTTATCAATGAAAGGCGAAACGGTAGTGCGGTAATTAATAACCGTTGGATTGTGCCGTATTGCCCCTTAATGTCAAAAGTATTCAAGGCCCACATCAACGTTGAATTTTGCAACTCAGTGAAGTCCATCAAGTACGTCTGCAAGTACATCAACAAAGGATCCGATGCCGCCATGTACTCTCACAACCACCATAACAACAATGATGAGATTACCCAGTATGAAATGGGCAGATACATCAGCAGCAATGAGGCATTCTGGAGAATCTTTGGTTTTGATATCCATAACCGTTTTCCGGCCATTAAACCCAATAAGCGTCCACCTGGAAAATGGCCAATGGATTTACCTTACAGAAGGATGACTCCTGGATCAGCTTCAGAATCCAAAAGATACAACTTTGACTGCTTTCTTCAAATTGTGCCAGCAAGATTCGTTTGCCCATACACTTTTGTATATTCAGGTCCCCTCATACTACACACGGAATCGAAACATGTAGGCCTGGCGAAAGGTAGGTATTCCAGTTAACGGACATCCGGGCATCATGTTTGATGTGAAAAGGGGCCGAATTTACACTTTTAACCTCTCTCAACAAGAATGCTTCTACTTACGAATGTTACTCCATGAAATTAAAGGTCCAACATCGTTTGAAGATCTTAGGACGATTGACGGTTTTCTGTGTTCTACCTACAGAGAAGCCTGTGCGAGGCGTGGTCTGCTTCAAGATGATAATCAGTGGGATAACACCATTGCTGAAGCTGTCGTTGCTAATACTTCTTTTTAATTACGACGACTGCTTGCATTGTTGATCAGAAGTTGTGAGTTGAACTGCCCCCATGATCTATGGTTAAAACTCAGAAATGATATGTCGGAAGACTACCGACGTCAACTACAGTTGCAAAATGCCCATCTTCCCGTAGACTTCAATGCCGCCATCTACAACATGGCACTCATTCACATTGAAAACACCTTGGTTGAAATGGGTGGAGAGCAACTTGAAAGGTATGGATTTATTCCTTTTTACAGGAGCATTGAGAATCAGCTTCCAACTGAAATTCAGCGGGAACTTTGCTACTATGTTACCGAGCTGGCAGCATACGTGGCTCTTCAAAAACCAAGGATGCTGGTCGATCAACTTCATGCGGTCAACACTATTATTGACAGTGTCCATAACCGCAGTAATGGTGACCACGTTTTCTTTTTGGATGCGCCCGTCGGAACTGGCAATACGTTCGTCATTCAGCTGCTTTTGGCTGAGCTGCGCAAAGAAAGCAAAATTGTTTTGGCTGTTGCATCGGCTGGTATAGCAGCAACGTTACTTCCCGATGGCCGAACTGCTCACAGTACCTTCAAGCTTCCCCTGAGATTACCTGACGATGGTACCGCAACATGCCACATAAGGACATGTAGTGGCTCATCTGCATTGTTGAAACGGTGCTTAGCTATAATTTGGGACGAGTGTACCATGGCCAACTGAATTGCACTGGAAGCGGTCGACAGAACGCTGCGTGATGTCACAGGAAAAAGAATTCCATTTGGTGGCATCACAATGGTTTTATTTGGTGATTTCCGCCAGACACTTCTGGTGATTCAAAGGGATACTAGGGGTGACCAGGTAAAATTTTGCCTAAAATATTCACCGCTATGGTCAACGGTGAAAACTTTAAAACTCACAACCAATATGAGAGTTCTCCTGCACAATGCCCATGAAAACGACGGATTCTCCACCAACATCTTGAAGATTGGCGAAAGGAAAGTTGACAGCGATGCTACCGTAAACGTCCTTATTAGTTTGGTTGCAAATTTGCTGAGCAGTGACGAAAATCTTAGAGACAAAGTTTTCTCTGATCTCCAAAATAACTTTACCGACGCAGAATGGCTATGCGAACGATTAATTCTTGGTTCGACCAACAAATTCTTCAATTCTATTAACGACAGAATTAGCCGGCTTCTTCCAGGTGAGGAAAAACTGTACAAATCATTCGATACGATGGTTCATCCTTCCGATTGTGTTAATTATCCAGTTGAATTCCTGAACAGCTTGGAACTATCTGGCGTTCCATCGCACAAACTGGTTCTGAAGTTTGGCGCGCCAATTGTGCTGATGAGAAATATTGATGCACCGCGGCTATGCAATGGCACTAGGCTTATTGTCAAGCGACTGATGTCATACCTTATAGAGGCCACAATTATGACCGGTTGTGCAAAATGGGAGACTGCTTATACCCCCCACATTCCTATCGTGCCATCTGACACTCAGTTTAATTTCTGACGACTTCAATTTCCTGTGAAGGTTTGCTTCGCCATGTCCATCAACAAGTTCCAAGGTAAAACCTTCAGGGTGGCTGAAATTCACCTGGAAGAATCGTGCTTTTCCCACGGTCAGCTCTACGTTGCGATATCTAGAGTTGGCTCGAAAACCAATTTGTACGTATTGGTACCCAACGGAGTTACGAGAAATTACGCTAACCCAGAAGCATTAGTCTGAAGAATCTACCTTCCGTCTCCTTACGGTGCGTATTGATCCTTATTTCCTGCCTTCTCATGATCCCGTATTTCTCACTATTGTTTGATTTTCAAATTCTGTTATCGTAATGCCCACATTTACCACTTTCCGCCCCATAAATACTTGTTTACCCGCTCATATTTTAATGACACCTGTGGATACGTTTGTGATGCAGTTGGTCAAGCATGAAAAAAGATGTTCTTTGTAATGATGCTAGACAAATTACGTTGCCGCTCGGCAGCAAGTAAGGTTTGCCACCAAACTTCTCTAGCAGAAATTTCCTTTTAAAACCACACAGCTCGCTACTTTTCAGTACTTTGTTTACTTAGAATAATTGTTGATGACCATTGGGCTCCCAAGCTTCGATATCTGGTCCGCAGACCCGGTAACCAGCAAGGGTGTACGATGGGCTCAACTCCGGTACTCGGCGATGTTCTCGTGCCCATTGCGATCTTCCCCTCATGTGACCATTAGGGTATTGATCAACCGCGATGGCCTCCTCCTGACATGATTCCAACACTTTCAGCAGCAGGCAACCGATTTACATATACCCTTCGACCCCCCCCCCCCTCCCGGCCCCAGCCCCACACTCGACAGCTTTTCTCCTTAAAATCCCGCAAAATGGCATTCGAAACTTGACGTATGGAAAATGCCTGAGTAGTTATTTTTACTGTCTTCCCCTACCCAACGCTGATCCATTTCTGGCAGCGCCACAGGTTCTGCATCATAGCTATGTACAAAGGGGAGTTCAAAGGTATTTACCTATGAATTTCCGAAATGAAGCTAAAATTAACTGGACATAATCATTTTAAGAAGTTCTCAAATGCGGTTTGTCTACCTAAGGGTCAACAACATGTAACGAAGCCCAAGGCGAAGCCGGGCTTCCGCGCTAAAGTTTAAAATAAAGTCCAAAAATCGATCAGTAGTTTCTACTCAATTCTCACAATAAGACTTTAGGAGTCGTTTAATTTACTGGGAAGCAACGGCCAACCCTGGGGGCGTAAATGGAAAAGCAGCAATGCTAACAAAATGTCCGCAGTTGCAGCCTAATTGCATGTCTTCGCAGACGCAGGCATCGGCTTGCCCAGAGACATTTTTGAGTGCTTTTTTCTATGTGACGCTAAGCTGCCACTTCCACCGCTTACATTCCCTACCGCCATCAGCCGACCAAACTACGCATGCTAAAATCAGTCCAACCATGAGCCCATAGAGTTATATATATATATATATATATATATATATAGCAGTAAGGGGGTATGACAGCGTATGACTACTATTATGACTGCTATTATGACTTGGCCGGAATCGGCCTGGCAGGCGGTCACCCGTTGGGGACCTCTGACCACCACATGAACTTTGTTTAGTTCGGAAGCCAATTCGATCGGTGTTGGCACATTCCTGAGTGAATATATATATCTATATATATATATATTTATATCTCCGCAATCGACGAGGAAGTCTATTAATACCTTGTCAATAAAATTTCTACTAGCTTTGATACTAAGAATCTTTGAATTCGACTTCCATTGCAGTTTAGTTCGCAAATTTTTTTTCCGCAAAACGTGTCAAAAAGCATGCAAAAATGATTTTCAATGAGAGGAGTTCTGGGAAATGCAGAATTAGGAAATTCGGTCGAAGTCTTAAGTCCTAGAGTTTCTGCATAGTAATTCTATCCAATGAAGAAATTAGTCATTAGGGTTTGCGCATACTGAACAGAGAACGCAAAGTTTATAACGCCGATATATTTGCTTTTCATAAAGCCCATGTGGTATCCAGGTATCAAAATAATTTATCTTACCAATTCGCGTCAAGCGATTGAAAACCGTTAAGAAACTGCGATATCGCCGTGTGAGTCCCCAAGGAAGAGCACGACAAGAATAGCGCAAGGGTAGAAATATTTTTACAAACCTAATGCAAAAATATTTCTAGCAAGCAAGGCATACAAGACTAGACAAATCAAATTGTGCTCTTGAAGGTTAACATTCTGACTGATTGTTAGGTTGGACAGAGTGATAGCGTGGAACATATATCATGGCCAGCGGTTTGATCTATCTCATCACTAACGCGGATTTTACCGGTCAATATTGCACCGTTGGATGAGTAATCAGGGCAGCGTAGTAACTGGTCGTTTGGCCTACCCCTAACAAAGATGTCCCACACTTTCTACTTACAGTATGACATAGATATTCTTCATAAGGGATAAACACCAGTCCATTTTCAATATTGCATGACCATTCTTTACTATTCACGTTTTCAGGCCTTACATTGTCACTTCGGAATTTCTGAAATCAACGCCGAACGGTTTGATCACTTCCTTGCCCTGCACGCATGCTTTGGTCATAGAAGCAGCTGTTTGGTAAGCGTTATACTCTTGTTTGAACTCATGCAAGAAAGTTAAATGCATTTCTTCTCATCTTACTTTTATTTTTAAAGGTGCATTTGCTTCACAATTATATGTCGAAAGAAATTAAAGCAGAATTGTGAAAGCAGCTTGAAAATATGCTGCATACAAAACTGGGAATTCTGGTCGGAACTTCGGCCAGTTGTATCGGAACCACCAAATAGCCACCCATTTGTAAGGATAAGAATTCATGACTCATTCAGTGCTGTGTTGTCGGAAGACTCTGACACAAGCTCTTACACTTCCATGGCCTACACCGACACCAGGCGGCGATAGCATTTCGCCTCTACCAACTGGCGGCAATCTCTCAACCAACACGTAAACATGGCCTCAATGCCCAAACTTAAATAGCCCGCAGTGGCCAATTAGCGCCCATGTTAGACAGCTATTGATTTGTCTACATATTCAAACTTTAATTGTTGTGTACAGCGTTCATTTCCCTTGCAAATGTTTGGCCTGATGACGAGTTTCTGAAAAAATTGTTTGCCATGATCTGACTTTTAAGATTAACCATGGGAATATTGATGGAACTTAGATCCTTCGGTTAAATGGGAAGTAACAGCCACCTTTGGGGCCGTAGTTTGAAATCAGGTAATGCTAACCTATTTTTTCAGGGCCACAACCTAATTTTAGTTCTCACCGACGCAAGAGTCGATGCTTGCTTACTTGAACACAGACATTTTTGACTGCCATTTTTTCTGTGTGTTGCGCGACTGCCGCTACCGTTGTCGCCACCACACTTCCAACCGCCATCAACCGAACAATTTTAGAACCAAAGATTTATTACCGCAACAGTAACAAAAAATGCGCATGCTAAAATTAGTCCAACTACGATCCACTACATATGTACACCTGCGCCATCGCCGCGCAAGTTTATTTATGCCTTGTCGAAAAAATCCACTGGATTTGATGCTAACCGGGCTTTGAATCCACCTCTTTTTTCAGTTTTTTTCTCATAATGGTTGTTCCTCAGTGAGGGAAATTCTGAGAGAATATATAGATTGTGTCGAAGTCTTGTATATTAAGTAGTACAGTTTCTGCAGTGCTATCACATTCGATAAACAAATGAATTATTTTTTTGCAGAAGGACTTGAAAGTGCGCTTAAAAACGCTTATCTCCTAGATTTTCAATTAGTCCATGTAGGCACCAGTTATCAAAATAATTCATTGTACCAATTTACGTCAGACTATTAAAACCCGTCAAAAAGCTACAATCAAGTGGTCCAAACATTTTAATCATAATTTGACGCAGATATTGTCCAAAAAGATTTTTAACAGTCCACGTACCCTCTACTTTCCTCCTCTTCAGTGCTTTCATTGTCACTAAAGCCTTTCTGAAATCACCGCAGGACTGTTTAGGCACTTGTTCCCCCATGCATGAAGGTTAAAAGCCTTGCTTCTCATGTCATCTTCGTTTTTAAAAGCTCATATGCTTTGCAAGTATATTCTGGAATAGAGCATTGGAGGATCATGAAAGAGTACAGATCAATTTTTAAAGCATGTATATATTCTGCATAAAACACTTAGAGACCTGCTCGGAACATTAGCCAGTTGTTTCAAAATAACCTTATTATCACTGATTTCTATGGATTAGAATTCGCAAGTCATGCAGTTTATTGGGAAGTCGCAGCCAACTTTGGGGCCATATTTTATAATCAGGTAATGCTAACCATATTTCCAGGGTCACAACCTAATTAAAGCCCTCACTGACGCAGGCATCGGTGCTTGCTTGCTTGACCACAGACATTTTCAGCTGTTTTGTTTCGCGCGTAGCTAACGCCATCAGTACAACATTCTCCTTTGTGGTCTGCAGTTGGCTTCAAGGCTTGGGGCGGAAGAAGCCACGCAAAAGATCGAGTGTCTGATTCGCTGCATAAAAACATATTAAGCATCACTGTTCAAAGGTGGTTGCCAATAGATGCTCAACGTTTTCGGAAGTTTGTTGAAAATGTTCTTTCACCCCAAAATAACGGTTTGTGAGGATGGATTTTTCTAGGCAAACATGATCCAAATCTCCTTTGCGGTTTCCTAGACATGACGCTTCATCCGTTGGTACAGGGGCAGCATCTTAAGAGATTTTCGATCAGAAATCAAAACTTTATTGTCATAGAAAAAAATATGTCACTAAAACTGTAATACTATTTCTTTTTAAGAAGAAAGAAGATTGACAGATTGATATGTCCAACTACGTCTAGTAATTCAAGCATATGTTTAGCCCAAAAGTCTTCTTTTACAAATATTTTAACCTTTAAACTATCTAGCAAGCTATTCGCACTGTGGGACGTTGCAAATATTCTCCCGCAACAATGAAGACATCAAACATCAACAGACTTGGTTTGTGTGATTGGCCTTGAAAGTGGACACATGAAGTTTGGGAAAGCTTAAACAATAAAATACGTGTTAACGGATCAGTCGGAATGACTCTTTTCCATGCCTTAAACCACTTTGCTCCAGAGTAATCTAAAGTTCTGCGTATAGTTATTTTGCGGTTCATTCTATAAAATAAACCTGCCGTTATAATGGTGACATAAAGCTGTTAGAATATTTTAATGATGGCCCTTCTGCGTAAGGCTGCCTCTTTAATTTCGCATTATTAGCTGCTGGCCTGTAAGAACGACTATAAACGCATGTTCAGTAGCCTTATGTAAAATTATTTTATTGGTTTCAAGTCCCTGTGTGAAGTTGGGTTAATGACCTGCAATCGCTCTGTTCCACCGTTGCCGTGCAGAACTAGATGTTGAAAAAGTGTAATGTGGTCATGATTTTTTATATAATGCAGCTCTGGGTAAAAAGCAGCTCCAGCCGCGAGCATTTCAAGTAACGAGCGAACTACTCGCATAAAAATGTTACGATTGACAACCTTCTGCTCCGATAATAGGTTTCGGATGCATGTGAGTGACTGAAGCCGCCTGATTCAAAGGTGGATTATCCTGCCAAATCGGTACACCTCTCCTCTTTCGTCTCTCCGTCGTCTTCCTGGGTCTAGCAGTGACGTTCCATAAGGAAAGGAACAACCAAAAACAGCAGCAATTATTTATGATAATAGTGTACACTGTAAGTACATTAGAAAATATAATGGCGATGTTTTTTTGGGGTTAAATGGATTATGCTCATTTCAGTTATTTTGAATGGGAAAATGTCTGTTCGCAAGACGAGCATTTGTACACGATGAGCCCTATGCCTAAACGAATTTGACTCGTTGACCGAGCCTTCACTGTAGAGAGAACACCCAAGACAGAAGGATGGGGATGACCTATATATGGCCCCTGAAACAAGTCATACGAACAGGAGGAATTCACGATATAGGTGGCTTCGCGCCAAGTTCCGGTGAATTTAGGGTAAGTATTAGTGCTAGCTTAAGGGCTAAGATTTGGATTTTATTTAAGGTGAGGGTTAAGGTTGAAGCCTGAACTAAGATCAAAGATTATTAACGGTTGAGGTTTGGGTTAGAATTACCTGAAGAGATGCAGTCTGCTGAGTGCTACAAGCATCATTTCGCAATTTGAAAGAGATCGGTAATCACTCGCAAACCAACAAAGTTGCAATACTCTTTAGCATGCAGTCCGATTTCAATTATTTTCAGTCGCGCTGGAATGCCAACTCTGTGATAAGCTTCTTCCTGACCACTGCGAAAAAGTTAATGATGTAAAAATGTCTACTTCAATAGTATGAATTTTTATCATTGATTTTGACTGCCTTTATAAATTCAAATATATTTTATGGAAACCATGCACGAAAAAATAATCTCTTTTAATGGAAAAATGATATCTCACTCTTAAAGGAAGGGGTTCCTTTGGTATAAGAAATTCTTTTATTGAGTTTTTACAACTGTGCGGTGTGCATTCATAATACATCCTATCCGTCAATTTATTGATGCTTCCCCTGATATATGCAGCATGATCCATGTCTATTGCGAAATTCTATGAGATCTATGCAATCACTTTCTCAATCCGTAAGCATGAACTGACTCTTCCTTAAACAGGTTGAACACAGCATTCAGTTTTTAAAACTTGAATTCAGCTCTAGCAGTCGGAAGGTAACAAAATAATTCCGCAATTTAGAAATTTTTTTAATACCGAAGGAAACTATTCCTTTACAAAAATTTTAAAGAAGTCCTAATTTGCTATCAAATAAGTACAAGAAATTGTTTTTTTGCATACTTTCCATAAAATACAGCTGAATGTTTAAAGGCAGTCATAATCAATGATAAAAATACATACTATTTAAGTAGCCATTCTTTATAAAATTAGCTTTTTCGCAGCGGTCAGAAAGAAAGTTATCACAGAGTCGGCATCCTAGCGTGACTAAAATAATTAAGATTGACTGCTTCATAAACAATACCGCAACCCTTATCAATGTTGGCCTGTGAGTGATAACCGGTCTTTTTCAAATTTCGGAATGTTTCTCGCAGCACTCGCCATACTGTAGGTCAAGGTTCAGGGCTAGTGTTAAGGTTAGGACAGAAGAATATTTACACTTTCTGGATTTATGCACAAGGTAATCTTCATTATTGGGGTTAAGTGGTTTTAGTCGCGTTTTCTGTTTAGGGAAAATATAAGCTTTTCTTTACCAAAGAAGGATGAAATAGCTGGATGGCAGGTTTTTGCCTTTAACGAAAGCCTAGTTCACTGTCAACCTTGTGCGTTATTCTTAAACCGACGCATTAATAGGATTCTGGTCATTTTTCTGATTGTGCTTTGCAAAGAAATGGGTTTCATACAACGAAATCGGCCCCAACGGCCCTCTTTCTTTCATACTCAGGTACTTCTCCATCCCACCATTTTCCTGCTTGGCTTCTTATTCTATTAGATATTTTTTTGCTCTTGGTTTCCTAGTGATCCCGTTTTCATCTCTTGCATTTTTCCCCATGTGAACATCCATCTCTTTCGTCCTCACACATCCTGCTCTTCGTATTCTTTATCTTTCTATCTCAGTTCGACTGGGAGCAGTTCATAAATTAACCCCTTTTTTTCGCCACAACGGTCGTATTACCCCCGCCTGCCATCATCTGTCCCTTAAGGCCCCAGAGCAGTTCTTGCTGCTCCTTTCTGGCATTTGAATCCCTCAGGAACATTTATTTTTCAAATTTTGATAGAATTCCCCTGCTGGATATTGCCTGGTTCCCACATTACAACATAAATGTGGCACAATTCGTCACCCAACTACACACCTCAATATTGCAAGCTGCGCAGAGAGCGGGAGAGGTTGGTTTCGAATTTCGCACCATACACGTTCTCGCCGCCAACAAGTCTCCATAGTTCTCACTTGAAAAACCTCATCGACGAAGAACAGAGAGACCGGAATGGCCATTTCTGGTACCTCAGCCATCACATTCCAGACACGGCCAACCCCAGGTGGTGCTCGAACACGCGACCCTTTGGTTAGAAGTCCAGTGCTCTAACCCACTGCGCCAAGACCTCGTTACGGTTACGGGAAGCACTCCTTAGTTTGCACTTTGAGACTCACCCTCGAACCAAGCCAGAAATGGCCAAGCCAGGCTCCCTGGTGTTTGGTCGGTAATGTCTTTCTGATGATAATATGCTATCATCTGAGCGACAGCTGGCGGAGCTTAAGAGTGAATCCCGAGGCGCAATGAGAAACAGAATGAAAAGTATGCTCTATTTTGAAGGTAAAATCCAATTGATTCAGCTCATAATGGCTCCAGCCAGAGAGATAAGGTAAAGTACAAAGTCATAAAATACTCAAGGTTTAAAGGTTAACACGATATCCATATCTGCTATCGAGACAGGTCAAATTTCAATGTCTTACTTTCCGTTTCTTTTTACGTGAATAAGCGTGCTTAGACTGGATTTATAGAGTGCTGACATGCCTATTTACGGCAACACATATAAAAAGATGCCTCAGCGCATAGTACGGGAAGATTTCGCAACCATTAGTTCAAAGTGAAGAGGGTGAGCGACCTCAGTAAGAATGCGATCAGCAAATTGCTTGACCGTTTTTAAGTAGCGTTTTTGTATAATATCGGGTAAGAATAATAGAAAACCACCGGCAGCTGAAGAGAAAATAAAGATGAAACGTTAAAAATGACCAAGCCGAGTGAGTTTCATAACTGGTAGTTCATCGTTTGTCAGCAGTCGGTACCACCAGCGAGGCCGCATGTGCGTCCGTATCTCATAATTGAAATCAGATAGAAAATATTTTCTTTTTTTGCCAAATCTGATGTCCTGTGCCTACTTGTACACCAAAGTTGCCAGCAATGCTCGGAGATTTCGCTGTTGGCATATGCGGAGACCGTATACATTTTGCAAAACCTGGGACTGGATACGACTGATCGACTGACTGATGAAGCCAAATGGTCCATTCCACTCTACCTTGCCTTTGTCAGTCACGTCCTTCCGCCTTGATAACTTGGCAATTTCCTTGTGCGTTAGCAGTGCTGTGCGCCACTCTTTGATTGGCAGGCTTATGGAGGAGCATTAATGCTATTAAGGTTTTACCCTAAAGGCTGCGGTCTTCCAGGCCCGATTCCATGAGAAAGGAGAGAGAAATATTTGAAGAGAGCCAGATTGTTAGGCAAAGTTTATTCTGCAGAAGGATAGAAGCATAGGTTGTGAAAGATGACAACCGGACCGCAAGTCTAGTTGCAAGGCAAGCTAGGTCCGAAGTGGTGTCTAGGAGTAGACATTCGAGCGGCCACCATTGGCTGCAGCCTTGAAGGTCATTGAGTAGACCACGCGTGGGCGAACCAGCGTGGACGCATTAGCAGGTAACGCGTCAGTGCGTCTAGTGGTAGCCTCGGCCTTGAGGATTGTCCAGACGGATTGAGGTCACGCCACTGTGGGTGGAGGCCAGAAAAGGGAAGATACTGTGCGTGCGTTCGCTCGCGCGTCAATTTGCGTCTGGCAGCAGTGACCACTCCAGGTAATTAGCTACCATGCAACGTACGCTTTGACTACGGAATCGCAGTGCGCAACGCCTTAGTGCGACAGTCAGTGTTAAGAAATACACAGAAACTCCAATTTTGGTAGAATCCTACTTTGGGTCCGAGATCAGTTCGAGAAAGCCCCATCCTTCTGTAATACAGGACTAAGTGTAATAAGTAGTTTACAATCTGGACAATGCACTGGAAAAGAAATATATATATAAAAAAACCTTAAAAAGAAGAAAAACAGGAATTATTATTTAATTATTCTAGTGTTTGTCAACAAAAAGCGCGCCATAATTAAAATGTACAATTATGCAAATATTGGGAAATAAAAAAACTGAAAAAATAACCAACTAAAATTAAAATCAACTAAGTGATAAAACATAAACTGTAGAAAGCTATACTCTTAAATAAAAAGAATCTGAAATTAAAATAAAATAGTCACTATATATTATATATTTTAAAATGATTTGGCCTCATGATTGTAATTATCCGAGTACAACCCACTACTTAGACCCCTAAAAAGTAACTAAAATCATAAAATCTGAAGTTTTTGAAAGGGCCATACGCGATCATCAAAAGAGCCATGTATGGCTCGCGAGCCATGGGTGGCCGACCCCGGTCCTAACCCCTAAATTATTTTTAGAAATATCAAGAATCCCAATAAACTATAAAGTATAATTAAGTAAACAAAATTCAAATTTGGCACACTCAATAAAATATAAGGAAGGAAGAAATGTATGTAAATTTTTGTTTATTTATGGCAGGCTATTTTTTTGTGACAACATTCGTTTCTTTAAACCATTTATGGAACCCTTAGTAGGACTCTACCTCAATTTTTCCCAGCTCGCACTCAGTCGGTGCTCAGATTTCTAAAACTGAGAAGGGTGCAACCTATTTTGGCCAAATTTCGTTTAGATTTAAGTTCACTCGACAGAGAACCACTCAATAGACAAGATTTTTTCTAGCATCCGAGGAGGGTTTAGCAACCTTCCCCGTGTTTCGATTCGACGGGCTGTCAATTGACTGTAACTGAGGGGCTCGTAGTTTCATTTCACCATTGTTCACGCCGTCGTATAAGTCATGTGTTCCACTATGTCGGTGACAAAGTATATCACCGTTTGTAAGCAAGAAAGTGGCATACGATATTTCTCCTAGGTTATCAACCTACAGTCAACAGTATTTAATTGGGAAGTATTTGGTTAAGCCCTAACAGCTGCGTTTTCTAGGCGCCGTTCCGTAAGCGATGATAGAAGTCATGGGAAGGCCAGAGTGATAGAAAGGATGTGTTCTGTAGAGACAGAAAGGGGATTAGTTAGGACGAAGTCTTTACTACCGGAGCGCCCGTCCAGCCGCGCGGCGGGCTAAGTCCGGAGTGTGGTATAGTGACAGTAGTCTGGGCGGCCGCCAAAATCTGTCTCGGTATCGGTCAGCCTTGATGGTTATTGGCCCAACCGCGACATCGCGTGTTAATAGGTCGTGCCAGACATTGAGCGAGACATGGCCAGAATGCGGGCAGTCAGCGTGACTGCAGCCTTGACGTGATGAGTCGGTGATCACGGGTTGCCACAGTAGCGGTAATGCCCACTACAGATTTGTCTCTCATTTTAGACATAGGACTTTGCTCTTGCTGCTCTATATAGAATAATGCTGACGCTCTATTCACTTGCAATGGGCTACTTTAGTGGAGGGTTGTATAATGAACACTTTGTAATAACGCATTTTCATATATTCGTGAGCCTTTATGACTAGGATGGCTTTCGACACAAGGCGACATTATCTTCATATTGTCTGTTCGCAATGATACTTACAGGAGTATAGAGAGTGTGAACTGGTCATTTCATAGAACTGATAATCACGCGCCCCCGGGTGAACCTTGCACTTTTGCCGGCACTGTTCACGGGTAATTTATACCTTCCTCAATACAATCTGTTAAATCCGTGATTTTATTTGAGAAAACAGTTAGTCACACGGATGCGGAGCATTAAAGTGCTTTGTGCATGAATTAGCTTAGTAAGGTAGACGTTTACAGCATCGAACACACTCGCTCCTCTCATCCATTTTACTTCGAGGGCAAAACAAAGTCAAGAAGAATGGCGATAAATGGGGACGTAGCTAAATAGTTCGTCTGTCCGTGCCCAACACGATGTGGTGGGGCAGGCTGGATAGGAGGTTGGAGCAGGGGGCGACACTGCAACCGAGGACACCAATGTTTCATAATTTGCTCATTAGAGATTAAATATAAGAAGTCAGTTTTTTTGGCAAACAATTGTTTTCAGCAACTCTTCATCAGACCAAACATTTGCAAGGGAAATTGACGCTGTACACACCAATAAAAGTTTGAATAGGTAGAAAAATCAATGACTATCTAACACGCGCGCTAATTGGCCAACGCGGACTATGTCAGTTTGCGCATGTAGGCCATGTCAGCGTGTTGGTTGAGGGATTGTCGCTTGTTGGTACGGGCGAAATCCCATCGCCACCTGGTGTTGGTTTAGGCCATGGAAGTGACAGAGCTTGTGTCAGAGTCTTCTGACAACACAGCACTGGATTTTCTAGCCTTATAGCTACTGCTTTGGCTGTTGCAAGCATCCGTTGACGTAGGCCTTTGGAAAAAGTAGATGGTGTCCTGTAGACCACCTGAAAGGCTTCGTTAATATCAACTCGATGGTTCGTATCGACAAGATGTGCGAGAATAGCACTCGAGATCGATCTAGTTTCACCTTTATTTAGCCAGGTCGGTATTTGCTCACGTACCCTCTGTTCGAGACGCCTCGTTGTACGGCCGATTTATCCCGCTCCACAGGAGCAAGTGTAAGAGTAAATGCACATTGATGTGGCCTTCAAATGGAGTCTGCCTTTTTATCCCAATCGTAGGAGGGGAGAGTTCGTGAAGAGCACCCGTAAGTTTGCCGCTGGGAAAGCTTTTTTGATTGCAGTCCTCAAGCGTCGTCTGACAAGCTCGCTGGTTGCATCACCTAAGAAAGGCAGTCTTATTAACACGTCTTTCTTTTCTGCAGTTAAGGTGACAGGCTTTTTGGCGCGTTCACCAATATTTCTGCGGATGAACCTTTCCGGGTATCCATTTTTAATTATTGCATGCTGCAGCTGTTGGAGTTCTGCTTCGACAGTTTCAGGAGAACAGATCTGTCGTATTCTAGCTGCTTATCTTTGGACCAGATTTCGTTTAAAATTGAGGGGGACAAATCTGTGGAAGTTAGTGTATTGTCCTGTCCAGGTTTTCTTTCGGAAAACCCTGCCTAGGATAGATCCATCCTCTTGCCTTCGCAGAAGCACATCAAGGAACGCAATTTCATCGTCCACTTCAGTCTCAGCAGAAAACTTGAGCGATGGGTGAGCGCTGTTAAACTTCGTGACCAAGGCGTCAATGTCAGCGTTATAGTCTGTCAAACAGAAGATATCATCTACATATCGATTGTAGAATGTAAGGTTATTGACTGTGTCTCTTAGACTCGTTTTCTCGATCTTGCCCATGAAGACATTTGCAAGAAACGGTCCAAATGGTGAGCCCATCGCCACACCATCAATCTGTCTCTAAAACTGACCATTGCAGAGAAATGGGACATTTTTGTGTGCATCGCGTAAGGAGATCTTTGAGGGTTTTCACGGGCATTACTATCTGGTAGTTCGTGTCCCGAATAACGTCGCAGAGGTAGTTTATGGTTTCTGTCACGGGTACGTTGGTGAATAGTGACGATACATCTAATGAGAGCATCTTACTTCTTGCAACGTTCATATTCTTTACAGCTTTGACAAATTCAAATGTGTCTTTCAGGCTTCGAGGAAACATTTAACGTCCAAGAGATTTCAGGTTTTCTACCAGCCATTTAGCAATGGTGTGGTAAGGGGAGTTTCTCATATCCAGGATAGGACGTAAGGGCAGCCCCTGCTTCTGAATTTTCTGAAGACCATACATTCTAGGTATTGTCGTTTCTACAGGTCTTAGTGTTTCAAGCTCTTCACGAACTCTCCCCTCCTACGATTGGGATAAAAAGGCAGACTCCATTTGAAGGCCACATCAATGTGCATTTACTCTTACACTTGCTCCTGTGGAGCGGGATAAATCGGCCGTACAACGAGGCGTCTCGAACAGAGGGTACGTGAGCAAATACCGACCTGGCTAAATAAAGGTGAAACTAGATCGATCTCGAGTGCTATTCTCGCACATCTTGTCGATACGAACCATCGAGTTGATATTAACGAAGCCTTTCAGGTGGTCTACAGGACACCATCTACTTTTTCCAAAGGCCTACGTCAACGGATGCTTGCAACAGCCAAAGCAGTAGCTATAAGGCTAGAAAATCCAGTGCTGTGTTGTCAGAAGACTCTGACACAAGCTCTGTCACTTCCATGGCCTAAACCAACACCAGGTGGCGATGGGATTTCGCCCCTACCAACAAGCGACAATCCCTCAACCAACACGCTGACATGGCCTACATGCGCAAACTGACATAGTCCAAGTTGGCCAATCAGCGCCAGTGTTAGATAGTCATTGATTTTCCTACCTATTCAAACTTTCATTGTTATGTACAGCGTTAATTTTCCTTGCAAATGTTTGGTCTGATGAAGAGTTGCTGAAAACAATTGTTTGCCAAAAAAACTGACTTCTAATATTAACCATGGGAATATTTGCGGAACTTTGATTCAATATAGTTGGATTTGGACAGTAGCTATAGACACACACCACACACAAAACGGTGAACCTCGACCAGTATAGCCATAGTTGTGCCCATTTAGGCAGCTAAGCATCCACTCCAGCAAACTGAGCACAATGACCCTGTGTGTGGCACACTTGCTAGGAGAATCCGGTTAAGACCACGAGCGCCTGATTGGAATAACAGCACCGTTGCCACAGTTCGTTACAAGCTGCCCGATTAATACATTGGTGTGCCGCAAAATATTTGTAAAAGTATTACATTAATTCATCAATATTCCCTCCACACACAACAGCATTAGCTGCTGAAATCGTGCGTGGGTGTCAGCCGCTGGCTGGACGTCGATTGGCGGGCGGCAACAACCGCCCATTCCCCACACCAGACAAATTATCAGCTCCGACATTTGCTGCAGCCAGGGAATGGAAATGGAGAGTGAAGTCAAGGGATCAGTGCATTTTCCTCAATATAAACAATCTGACACGTTTGAAGGTATCAGGACGCACTAAAAGCCGTGACTTGGCAGGCTGCCTATCAACGGGATAACCTAGACCCCACAGGCAGTTCACTGTGTGTGTTTGTGTAAATTGGCCATCTAGCGGACTGAAAATCAGACTGCAATGGGTCCTTATTACGGTGGACTTAATGGCACTCCCACTCCATAGGATACGAGCCCGGTAATATGCAATGACTTCCCATGCACGCCCCGCAGGTGGTCACGTGACTGCAAGCTTTGTCCAACCTTTTCGAGAACCCCCGCAAAGGCCTGGCTACAATCCATAGTAGTCTGACCTCAATTTGTCCAGCAAAAAGTAGAACCAGACTGTTATTTTATTTCAGAAGTGTTCATAGGGCACGACTCTTGGTTTTACGGCTAATATCTAGAAACAAAACAGCCGTCCAGCCAAGAGAAGAGAGTTCCATCGTACAGAATAAAAGAACGTCCAGTGAAATCGAAATCAACCTCCATGGTGGTTTATTCTTTCAACATCAGATATTCTTTCACGTGGAATTTGTTTCCAGCGTCACTACAGCGAGCCAATATTACTATCTGCAAGCTCTGACGTGATTGCGTGAGACCGTGAGAAAAAGGGCCAGAATTGCGATAATCAGAGCCTGGGTGCTTCATCGTGACAACGCGCATACCTACACAGCGTTCAAAATCAACCAGTGTTTGACAAAACACACGATTACTACAGTTTTCTACCATCTTTACTCGTCAGAAGAAAAAAAAAGAAAAAATTCTAAAGCAAAGACCTTCTTCTGAACTTAGTGCAAATCACTGGAGACACTTAACAGGATTAATTCAAAATGATATGCATAAAAATGGGCAAATGTAGTTTAAGTAGTATACCTCATCTAACCTTAATCCTAGCATTTTTCCTACGAAAACGGTGGCTGTACGGGCTTTGAGAATGAAAAAAATAGAATTGGCATAAAGTGAAAAAAATGTATTTGAATGTTTTCCGCGGCGCCGGGTGTAAGTTATTCTGCATGTAAATTGAAAGTGTGCGCAGCGGGCTATACTAATCGAACTAAAGAACGGTAAGTTGTGCTTCAGGTAGGTTGACGTAGAAGCCCCCCAATCACCATTTATATGTTTTGAAGGAATTTCGAGAACAGTGCAAAACCTATGTGGAAAAATGCATATCATCCAATGGACATATGTTTAAGGAACTGCTATTTTTAGAAAATTTAATCCTTTAAAAGTCAATTATTAATTCTCGTTTTCTTGCGTCCCGCCTTGTTTAACGTCTAACCAACTGGCGGCGCTCTCGGACGCAGTGGTACAAGAAGCTTAAGCAGACCCTTTATGAGTGCTGTACTGGACCCGGTCTCCACTGCATCTAGGCTACATTCACCAGGGCGATTTGGATTTCACATCAACGCGACGGCCATACGAGCCAACGGAGGGGGTGGGTGGGGTGGAGTGGGAGCCATTTGGTCTAACTTCTAGCTCAACAGTGTGTCAGCCCGCGTACACTTGCACTACCGACCACGAGAACGAAATTATCCTGTCAGTTGGCAAACGTCCAAGTCGCCACTGCTAGCGCGTCGTGATACTAAATTTAGCAACTGTGGGGGCTGGCACCAACGCGCTGTACTCCCGGCGCGTCGCTCAGCCCCACCCCCGCCTTGTGGCAGTGTGCTGGCACGAATTCGAAACTTACGATTATGTTCAGTACGTGATATGGACTAAAAAATGAGCAAGAGACAACCTCCACCTCTGCGGACTTGCACTTCACAAACCGTCTTTTTTGCATTACTCCTTCTTTTAGTGCCTCATTGGCACAAGATTTTCGCATGCTCTGGATTTGCATTGAGCTTTGACTGAATATGTTAATCGCGAGAATTCGAAGATGGTTTCTATGTGCATTCCTTCAGTGTGAAAAAACCTAATCGTACGGTTTATCATCTGACAAGAACAAAACACACAAATACGACGACAGGTAATGCATCAAAATAGTCACACAGAATATTGCACAAAATCCAGGTACAAAGAAAAGAACATCAATTTCTGTATGACCTTAGATAAAAGAACAGAATCAAATAAACTAATCTAAAGCAATTTTTCCCGGTACGAACTTAAAGGCAGCGTAGAAAAATTTTGCGACGGCTGATCAACTGAATCCCGTTGTTGTATGAGTCAGGTAATCGTTAGATGCATAGAATAGATTGCATTTCAGAGAATGTCAATGTATAACAGCAAGGTTCAGCGTTAAGTGAATATAATGGACAACTGAATCAGCCTTAAAGAAGAAAGGGGAAAGGCGAGTTTGGTACAAACCAAGTGATGATTAAAGCTGGCTGCCTGATTACCAAAGTAATTGGAGATAGACCACAGCCCGTAATTAATTCCTTACTTTAGAAGACGACGACACTACTTTTAGTCGCCTGGCGTTGTCGTCTTCTTCTCAGTTGCTTCCTGGGACTCGCATGTTTGCTTTTATTGGTATATCTTTACTGTTTAATGGAAATAATATAAAGAATACAATCAAGCGACGGTTGCCTTGTTCCATAGAAAGGATTTACAACGCAACTGAACTTCTCTTCATCAGACTTACTAAAAGCCTAACAGTAAAATGGACAGAAATGCCCTGCCGTTGCACGCCACCCCAAATTGTATCTATGAGTTCAAATGCACTTGTGGATGCAAGAGCGTTTGGCGTACGCAAAGGCAAATGGCAGCCACGGTCGACGAACACTTGCCTAAATGGCTTTTCAGGCAAGAAGACCGAGTACCACGATCTTCGATAAGTAAACATCTGCTGGACAGTGGTCACTCGGTCGACCTCAAAATAGCTTTCCGAGTACTTGTGGACCCTACGCTATTTGGACGTGGCCTGCATACGGCAAGAGAAACCCGACCTGTGCAAGCAGCTAGACCACGTCGTCAATCGCAACCTACCTTGGTAATTGGGCAGCTAGTTTTAATCACGACTTGTGTTGCACCAACTTCCTCTACCCCTTCTCCTATAAGCTGATTTAATTTATTTCGTATAAACTGAAAGGCAGGCATCCCAAGGAATCTTATTTCAAATAAAAGCGTCCTTTGAGAAAATCAATAAGTTTAGTCAGTAAAGTTAGTTTAATTTCCTTTATTTGATCATTATCGACACTAACCTATGACGCCTGCTTTTTACATTGAAATTCTGTGAAATGCAAATCTGCTGCATGCTTCTAACCTTTATCTGGCTCATGCAGCGACGGGATGCAGTTAAAAAGCGGTCGCAAAATTTGTTAAATTCAATAAATCCTACTGTCTACGCTCGGTTTAAAATAAATCAACTGCTGCTGTGTTTGCATTTGACCGTATACGGTTAAGTATGAGGGAATAGCCCTTATTGCATCAAAAGCTCGACTGATTTGTGAGCTATTTTTGGCTCATTTAACCATCTCAGGCCAAAAATATTGAAGATATTTATCGCAATATCTTTCTTAGAAAAGCAACCGTTTCTTTATTGGTATGAAACTATCGTGAGAGCCGGATGAACGAGTTTTGCGTTACAGGGATTTTTACACGCAATAAATGACATTCCGTGAGATATAAAAAGTACTGTACTTGACGTCAGACCTCGGATTTATAGTGAAGCCGTTGCTACTTGGTAGTAGACACTCAGTGGAGCCAATGGGGTTGAAGACTCCTGGATGATGCGGCAAGTATGTAAGAAAGAGCGTTACAGCGTTTATGTCTTTTTATCGACCTTTCCCTATTATGGAATCCTGACCGCAGAGCGATCCCACACATGAACCCTGAAACCTTTAACTCTACTCCAGAACGTAGCTTCACTTATTATCCGTCGTCTACTTCGGCGTGCCTGAAATAAGCCCATAAAGCATGCTTGTATAGCTTGCACATAATTCGCATTGACCGAACAACTTCTAAATTAACGATAAGAAAAATGGCATTCTTATCTGGCGTACCATGTTGGAGAATGAGAGGCTTTACAATTCCCCAAGTCACTCGTGTAGACAACCTATCACACAAAACGTATTTATTGATTGTTTATGCGGGGCCTGCTGGTCTAATGCACACTGCATTGCGGAAATTACTTTAAAAATACATTAGTTTCCAAGCAGACACGCCAAAAGAAAAGCTGATCGAGTCATGGTCCTCAAGGTTACAGTCAATTATCAAGCGCAACGGTGTTGCGTTCCCATACTGCGTACTGAAAAATTACCTGAGCACGAGAATCAGCCACGTGGGTAGCGACGGTCGCAGCAACAATTCTGACGACGGCGAACAACAAACTCGCGGGAATTATTGAATCGCAAGCGAACTGCCAGCTATCACTGCATCAATAACGACCTCAAGCGGTGGTTAAAGGAGCTGATAATTATAGTACTCATGCGGATGACCACTAAGAACTATAAATAACACGCAATTTGTGCATGTCTGATACTATCCTACGGTTGCCTATGATTAAGGATACTCGACAGAATCCAAAACAACACGAAAATAAAAGTTTTTCTTCAGTGATCGCAGCTCCTTCTTTTGAACATATCTATAAATCAGAAATTAACTGCCATGGAACCTTGCACTTAGACATCCTTTGCATAGCGTCAACCTTATTTTTCTGGGAGAATAATTTGCGAACGTGGCGTAGATTTTTAGGAGCAAAGGCTTTAGCATAAATTCTGAAGTTGATATTAACAGATAATCTGAAAGCTACTGTAAGACGACACAACTGCGAAGGATCCAGTTCATTTGCGGATTCCCTAGCGATCCTCATGCGTTTTCTGATTAAAATTACTAACAGTTGCCGGTTTAATTAACCTTATAATAACCCTCGCCTTCTGTGTCAGAAAGACCTAAAGGCGGGTGTCTGCAAAGGCATGAGCTGGCACAAAGTTAAAGCTTCCTAGCCTCAAGATATCCAACGGAAAATGCTGGACAAAAAGGGTACTGGAGTTTCTCAGAGTAACCCATGCGAAATAAGATTTGAACTCCGAAGGTAAGGTAATCATTGATTGAGCAATATAGATCGCTGACAATATTTTCATTTAGATGTACTTTATTCAATACATGCTGGCTCCAAAAGGTGCATTTATCATAAACGTGTTAAAAAGCTGTAAATCGAAAGCCTATTGGCTGTGTATCATCATTCGTTTAATGGCTCCAATAACTACGTGCATTTTGATACCAGTTTCCTCTCCTATCGTCAAAGAGAACTTTCGAAATTTATCAAGCAACGCACGACTAGATGGAAACGTGAAACCCGGTAATTGAAAGGAGGTGAAGCAGCTTGAGTGACTGGGAAACAAACAATAATTGGAGATAACTAGGTGTGGAAAACAAGTTTTAAAACTTACCTAGTTTCTCCACAATGAACGTAACCGATAGCCAGCCACTTGATTGCTGCCAGACGTGCCTTCTGATTGGCTCCTTCGAGCAGATAAATAAAAGCTGACGGCCGACGCCGCCGCCAAAGACCACAATGTAGGCAGGAATTCATAATTAGAAAAGCAATTGGCAGACGGCAGGCCGTGCGGATCGTTGTCAGTGTCATATTTGCAGCCAGCTTTTGAGGGAACTGCGGTGCATTTGCGTAGGCGAGTTTACGCGCGAGCACACGAGGTAGCGCGCACGCCGTCATGGCTGTTAACCGTACTGACGGCTGGCCAAGCAGGATGCCGTGACCTGGTCAGTTTAGTCTCCGCACTAACAAGCTGCCGCCAGGATCTCACTAGGCTTTGTTTCGTAATCTTTGGCCTGCCATTCGTCGTCATCTTGAAAGGTCACCTGCGAGCCCCACCTTCTCACCTGTATTGGCAGGCGGCAAGACGTAAAGAAGTGGCTTCTTTCATTTATCAAATCATAATACAGTATATTCCTTATATCGCGAAACGTCACCCGAAATTCTGAAATACGTTGT
The DNA here is from genome assembly GCA_036362985.1 of Ligula intestinalis. Lineage (NCBI taxonomy): Eukaryota > Metazoa > Platyhelminthes > Cestoda > Diphyllobothriidea > Diphyllobothriidae > Ligula > Ligula intestinalis. Next base: position 62,427,437 of record JAYGXS010000004.1, on the reverse strand, counting down.
CGATTCAAACAAATTAATTACGTATGGTTTTAAAATTGACGATCATACAGCCTAATCTCAATACACTTAAGTCACATCTGATTGCCCGCTTTTTAGCGAGCTTCATTCTGACCACTAAGTAAAAGTATGCACTAAAAAAGTAGCTATTGAAGTAGTATGCCTTTTGTCATTGAATTTGGCTGCTTTTATAGATTCAAATATATTTTTTGGAAAAATGCAGGAAAACATTGTTTATTGTACTCGTCTGGTAGAAAATTACGCCTTTTTTTAATATTATTTACTTAAAGAAAGGGTATCTTTTGGTTTGAAAGAAGTTTCTAAATTGGTGAATAATTTTGAAACCTACTGAGTGCTAAATTGCAATTCAAGGTTTACAAACTGCACACTGTGTACATCTTGTTTAAGGAAAATAACGTTTTCGTCTACAACTTGAGGAAGATCTTACATAGTTCTCATTAAATGTTGCAATAGATATGGAGCATGCTTTATACAGTAAAGGCAGCATTAAAAAATTGACAGCTACGATGTTCTGTGAATGAACACCTAAGAACTGTAAAAAATCTCATAATTATAATTTTTAAATCGTAAGATGTTCCTTCTTTAAGTATCATATTTAAATAAAGCGTAATTTGCTACCAAACGAGTACAAAAAATAATTTCTTCCTGCATGTTTTTCAAAAAATATATTTAAATCTATAAATGCAGTGAACATCAATGAGAAAACGGCATACTATTCACGTAGCTACTTTTTATAGTACATACATTTACTAAGCGATAAAAGCGAAACTTGTTAAAAGGCCGGCATCCAGATGTGACCAAAATGTATTAATTGAGATTAGGCTGTACGATGGTTATTTTTAAAAACATAAATAATTAATATGTTTGAATCGAAAATATATTTCAGAATTCCAAGTGATGTTTCACGAGATGAAAAATCTACTGTAAGTGGATCAACAGGCATATATGTTGTCTGTTTCTTGAAATAAACGGAAATTACGATGTTAAATTGGTGCTTAACAAATACGGCATTTAACATACTTGTCTTGTAATACCTTGGAGTTCAATCTTGAACACCGCCAGTAAACGTGCAGCGGCTAAAGCGATAAGTGGAATATCCGAACCGAAATACACAAGAGACAACGGAATGACCATGGCTGGCGTATTAGCCAACATCAACTAGACCAATCCAATCCCTCGTTATGCGACCTGTTAGTTGGAAATACAACGCCCAACCCTTGAGATACCTGCTTGTTGTCCTGAAATTCGCTATTATATATACTAAAAATAGCAAGAGGGTGGTTCACAGGTTTCAAAATCTGGGCCTGAGTATGGCTCACCGATGACGGCTAGTAATCTAGAGATGACAGTTCCAATCTCCCTTGTCTGCACGGCTTCTGCTATTTGACTCACTCATCCAGCCAACGTGCGCTGCTGGCAAAACGAGAAATTTATCTCTAGAGCAAAATGGGACGAGTACGCGCCATAACGCAATCGTTGAGCGGAACTCTACCGTTCTTTATATTGTCATTTGCGACTGACAGGCCAAGGAAACCGTGGCTTAATGGTTAGGGCGTTGGAATAAAATGCGGAAAAAACCATAAGGGGCTGCAAAACCTGGGGTCAAAGATGAAGGCCTGATGACGGCTTAAAAGTCCTAAAATACCATGCCAGTCTCCTTTGTCTAATGTTATCCTGAACGAGAAATGCGTGTGTAAGGAATGACATTGTAGAGGAAGCGTTTGCTACTTACATCGTCATATAAGATTATAGTCAGAAAAATGGTTAGTTGGACAGACTGCTTGCAGGCCTGGATCTTATACCGTTACTCGAATTGAGAAATCAGCTGATTTAGCTACTGATACGACTGCCCCCTTACAACATGGCATGAACATAAATGTAGGCGAAACTATAAGAGAGGGGGGATTGGTTTAGAACCTGGTACCTTAGCCTGAGGGAAGAAGCTTTTCACAAACCCTATGATAAGTTACAGAAGTCACCTACCAGTGGAAGCTTATACGGGCAAACAAACACCAGCGTGGGAATACTTTTTCGTGTCACTGATATGAATGACAATTTAAAGTCCGTTTTTGAATGCAGCCGTTACGTTTTAGGAACCCTTTTTAAACGGAAAATTACCACATGACCTTGTCTCATGGTCATTAAATCTGCAATACATCCCATCTTATACTATTTCGTTCGCACATTCAACAAAAGTATGAGATAGATTCTGACAATATGGGTTTTATAACGGGTTCGCCTCGCTGATTTTGACATCCATTTTGAACATCAGTTGTGCTTGTGCAACGAATTACCAAAATAGCGGAAGATTTATTGAAAAACCATGAATTATGTGGATCGCCTAAATCTACTGAAATCACTTAGCTATTTTTAAAAGAGGACGGCTGTATGTACTTTTTATTAGGCAGAATGCATGCAATATGCAGTTTGGACTTTTTGAATTCAGGAACATCAACCGGAAGGGTTCATGTCTATGCGGCAGATAGGAAACTTTTTTAAAACCGAAAGATATCCTTTGATCAATAATGAACATTTCAAAGGGCATAATTTTCTCCCCAATAACTACGAGGTAAATATGTTTGTAAAAGTTTTCTCCAGAATGTATTGAAATTATACGGGCATTGAAACTCATTGGCTAGGCATTCTTGTAGAGCGTTCTTTTTGCCTGACTTCAGAATGAAGCACTTGTAAATCCAGTATCGTCACGTGACGGAAAGCTCTCGAGATTAGGCCGCACAATAATCAGTATTACAATCTTGCTTACGTAATTTGTAAACCAAAATCAAATTCCAGAATCTAGTTTGACGTTTCATGAGATAGGTAACCTATCGTAATTTCTTATTCGGCTGAACACATGGCTGCAATCATAGTCTCAAACGGCTCTCTTAAAAGCAAGTGAAGTAAGCGATGGAACTTGCGCTTTGGACTATGAGGATCTTCAATTAAAACTCACAGCACAGTTGCATATCTTCGCGAAGCAACACCTTAAAGTGGTATGGAGGAATAAATCGGTGCAGCGAGTACCACTCCCGTGTGATCTTAGGAATGTGTGACCAGAGATGGCGATCCCAAAGATCGTGGCTTAAATAGAAGACTGTTCATTTTAAATTATCTAAATATAGCCCGAGAGAGGCCCCTTTTTCCTTCCAAGAGAATATGCCACCCACCAGCATATAAATTAGCTATTAACATCCAATGGCATATATAAATATGCGTTTGACATCTCATGTGCGGCATAATGCCGAAAAACGAACTGTCAAAGCGCTAAGGGCGGCAGGCGGATTTCTAGGCGATATCTAGGGCACAGATCCAGAGGACGTCAGACAGAATTACTGGCTAATAATCTTTTGATCTAACCCTAACATGCTCCATCCTCCTAACCCTGCACCCGAGCCGTCTGTCTTAGTTCAAGCTGAGCATCATGGTGACCTCGACAAGACCAAAGCGGGGCTGAAAAATAGTGCAAGGTGCCATTTTATGGCAAAGTCGCACAAAAAGGGCCTGGAAAAATGTCAAGTGAGGTCTGCCAACAACAAAGGGAAGAATTTGATACAGCTTTTTGCCACCAGCACCCAAGCGAGGTCGGTTCGACGACCAGACAGACATCACGGCCTTTCGTTAGTTTTGTACACTCGATTCGGGAGGAACAAAGTCCTTGGCAGTGAATGAGCCAAAAGATGCCAGACGCAACTGCCAGTCTTTAGCTGCTAATTACTTCTAACTGGCTGTTACCTTTCCAGACGGAAATATGTGCGCTGCTCTGATAGATTAACATTGCACAAAAACATCCGTTCCACAAAAATTCAACAGCTAGTCAAGCAAGTCCAGCTTTCCTTTCTGACAAGCACAAAGAGTAAATCGGAGTGAGGGCGATATTGCTCTCAAAATTCCCTTCAGTTTGTTCAGCAGTTCAGGAAGACCGAAAAATAGACAGACTTGGTTAAATGAGTAGCGGTTTCAGGATTGTTGTGAACAGTCCCGGTTGTTATCCTATCTGCTATGCCAACCGAGTTCCAGTGATCAAGGGATCCACAAAGGGAGCCATGGGGTGCTACATTAGTCTGTTTTTCAGAAAGCACATGGCACCACCAGTCGTAAGCAAAAGAAAATCTGAGGAATGAAAATAGCGTTTTTGGGAAGTTTGAGTGACTCCCGTTTTCACATTAATTGTCATTTCACAGGTCATGAACACCAATCACTTTACACTTACGTAAGTATTTTAACTCAGTTGACTCAATTGGGAAAAATTTGCGGCATCGGTGGGATTCAAACCCACACAGCAGGTAAGGCTTTTGCGCAGCCAACGCTCTTCCACTGAACTATGAGACTCAACGTGACGTGCGAATTTAATCTTTCTTTATTTATCTTAAAACTTACACCAACGTCATACTAAATTGCAGGTAGAATATTACACTGCTGGCTACAGTAAACTCTTTCCTACGAAATTTCACCTCGAAAGAGCTACTTAATTCGGCTTGTAATATTAGTTGTCGTGCAACTTAATCTTAAGATATTTTAAGCACGTGAGGATGTTGGCCTTTGAACAGGCTGGTTTCTGATTGTCTATTAAAACTTATTCTATCTAAAAAACTGCTAAGTAATAGTCATGCATTTTAACTGATTTTCGGTGTCCCTATTAATTTACATGTCGTTTATAGAAATCATTTATGGAACATATTATTTATTGTATTCTTTAGGATGACAATTACGCTTTCTCAAAATAGTTTACTTAAAGGAAGATTATCCTTCGGTTTACAACAGTTTATAATTTTGAGAAAATTTAAGATCGTTAAATGTTAAATTATAATACCTCCCATAAGTAAATTTATAAGTTCTGCTTATAAAGTCTACAATATGATCTTCATTAACTGCAAATTTCTATTAAAGCTATATTATATCTGTTTCCTGAATATTAAATATAAATTCTTTATAAAAAATACCGTATTTAACTGGAATTTGGCTAAGTTTTCATTAGTTCTCCCGTATACTATGAGTAACGCTTTAAAAGCCTCTCCAAGTCCTTACGAGGTGCAGTACATAGATGGCCAAGGGCGTTATTTGCGCGCGCAGTACGGCACACGTATTTGGGCTGGGCAGTTTTTTTAGAAGTAATTGGGAGTGCAGAAAACTACAATACCAAGGAATCGTATATTTAAGAGCTGTTTTAAGAATAGAAAACATGTCTGATTTGGATAACATCCCATGTGTCTTGATGTCCAACTAATTTTTTTAAATAGTTGCATTCCTCGAGCTCAAAGATCTTGTCGTGCGCGTTATGCTATCAACACTCATTAATCATAATAAGCGGGAAACTTCTTAAACAGATCCTTTATGAAAACGGGAAAACGGAGTTGGTAGAATGTGTTTAAAAATTTTTTTATAAATTTGTGAGCGCCCTGTGCAATACATATCAGTTGTAAAATTGTTTGACCACTTTCTTTTACCACATTGAGATTCAGGAAGTGTAAAAAATATATTTAGAGAATCCAAGACATGCTGTCCCCTTTCTGTGTCACACCGTACGATTAAGATATCCAGACAGTTTCACTCCTAGGTGGACTATGTACGGATACGAAAATTAATAGCGGACGATTTGCGCATGAGTCATCAGCAATCACTTTCACTCTGTGGCACATTATTAATAACAGAACCGTGCCCAGAAAAAAAGCAGGACAGAACAAAATGGCCTACGAGGAACACGATGAAAATTTATCATTGAGTATTTAGACGCCGTTCAAAGGTGCTGCTTTTCTGTATTTTTTGAACATTATGTTTTCACTGCTTTCCCTTTTTCATGTGTCTCTATAGCTAGCACTATTCCAGGGAGTTTTTAACATAACCCTTATGTAAAATACACGTTTTCTGCAAAATCTAATCATTTTTGTGTCAGTAAATATAAATTCATAGGCAAAATGCATGACCAAAAATTATGGGAGACTGGAATGACCATTTCGGGCTCATTAGCCATCATCAGCCAGCTCTACCCAACCCCAGGGGTAGCCATCCCCGAGGCTCTAACCCCCGACCTTGTAAGTTGGCAGACGAACGCTCTTACCACTGCGCCACGGGCTCGTTGACTTGCCCATTCGGATCGGGGATGTACACCATGGTGGATTGGCACCCACCGATCGACACCTAACCCTTTTCGTTCCGTTGTGCTCTGGAGCCCAGCAAGTTTATAGTATGCTAGCCGTTGAGCGGCTGCTGATAGGGCTCTAGAGCAAGTTTCAGAGCACGAGTGAGTTTCGTGTCGATCGGCGAGTGCCCATCCACCAAGATTTACATCCCCTATCCAAACGGGCTAGACGATGAGCCCGTGGCGCAGTGGTAAGAGCGTTAGTCTGCTAACTTACAAGATCACAGATTCGTGCCTCTTGGAGGCAGCTACCCCTAGGGATCGGTATGGTTTGTAAATGAAGTCTTATGAGCCAGAAATGGACATCGCAGTCGTCCTTGAATTTGTCGGTAATGCCTTCATGTCTACAATACGTTGGTCTTTGAGCGGCTGCTGGCAGGTCTCGAGAGCGGTCCTTTTTTACTGTCATAGAAATTTTGGAATGCAGCTTGGACGGATTTTGCATAACCGGGAATTTAAATTAAACGAATGGGATTTATTGAGTTATTGAATCTACTGTACAAAGGACTGTGAGTTCTCATAATTAAACGGATGGTTCTGCATGAAATTTCAGAAAAAAACAGATGGAATGGAGTCAAAAACGTTCTCCTACAACTGTGACTGATGACATGACGTGAAAAATTTCGAAAAGGAAGGACTACGTAAATGTAATTGTACTATTTGTTATCATACAGCATAATTCGAAAACACTTGGAAATGCTGGCTTTTGTATACAAATATTTTCAGTCGCTTGTCAAAATCACACCCAATCGAAAAACAACGTCTAAGCTAGGCATATTTTCTGTAGATTTTCCATACTTTCAAGTTTTAACTATATAAAGTAGAAAAATCAGGCAAAAATAATCTTTCTTGTACACATTTGGTAGCCATTCACGTGTGTGCTTTAAAGATAACGATCAAAAATGTAAATATTAGCTTAAAAATTTCAAATTCTCTGAGATTTTTAAGATCAATTAACCACTGCATTTGTGCTTAGATTTTTAGTTTATAAGCAAGATGCCTTTAATTTAACCAAAATCATACATGCATTTATACTATAAAGAAAATAACATATGACTTTCAAAAAAATTGCAATTGATGTAAAATGTGTTGTATACTTCACGAGGGCCAGATATAAACATGCAAATACGATGCTATCTGAATGGACATTATACGGTCTTAAAAAGACGCCTTAATATCGATAGAAAGTAATGCAAGGCTGTCGAAATAGAGATAACCTATTCTTATGCCTTGTCTTATCCTCTTTTCGCGGGCATCTGTGAACGCAAGTGGCGTTTTTCTGATGCACTGTCTGGACTGAATTTCAAAAGGCGTTACATATCAGCGTAGGCTGTAATGTGTTTGGTCAAATGCCGAAATAATAGTTTTACTATACAGCTTTTAGTGTATAACAATCTACGTTGCCCAAATCACACTTCAAATCAACAGCAATTGTAGGCTAGAAAACTGTTGTGCAATATTTTTTACTTACTTAAGCGTTAAATTGCGATCTTCAGAGCGAACACTGTACTATTAAACCTAAATTGCGTGTGGGACAAACGACGGCGAGACGACCAGTTATTCCAAAGCACACGCTAGTCCTTTCCTGAACACTGACTTTAATCGAAATCACAATTAGCACAGAGCTCCGAAATACGAAGGTGTAGCGGTCTAAGTAGTGGTTGTGCTTGGATCACTACAACTATCAAGTCGAATCCCAGATGGAAGGTAAAATTCAAGAGTCACCAACATGAGGGCTTTATTGTATACAGAACCCTGCATTTCTGTCACAGGCAGCAGTGGCCGGTGGCGAAGCCAGGGCTAGTGCTGACTGCGTCCAGTCGTGCCCGAGAGAATGAGACATTGGTGGCAGCTGCTCAAGTAAGATTGCGGAGCAGGTTCAAGGTCATGTATGACCTTGAGGCGGCTGGCCTTGAACAAGGACGCCGGACAAAGTAACGTCGGGCGTCGACTAGAAAGGCAAAATTGCATAAAAGTCGATTCCTCTGTGCTAGATCAGAAAAAAGGAGGAGTGTTCATCAGGGAGAGGTTTATTAGAAGCCAATAAAAGCTTGTAATAAACCTTTCCCGGTGAACGCTCCTCCTTTTTAAGGTTCAAGTGTTTTTCCGTTGGTGTATATGCGTGTGACATTACCCGAGGGGTGTTGTGTCTGGTGGTGTGGGTTCTTTCGGCCGAGGGTGGGGGAAAGGGACATCTTAAAGTGGCGCTTGGGCAGCCGCGACAACCCGGACGCAAGTATGCTTGTCTGAGTGGAAGTCAGTCAAGTCTCTGCAGGTCAGCACGTCTGAAAGCGCTGGTCGAGGTATTGGATGACCTTGAGGCAGCTGGCCTTGAACCAGGACGCCGGAGAAAGCGATTTTGGCCATCGGCTACAACTCTCCCCCAGATAACGAACAAAAAGAGGGGTGACAGTGTGCCCAATGACGAAATACATAGTAAAATCCTCTGCAAATGAAGCCGAGCTTTTCGGATATTCTCAACATCAATTGGCGTTTCAAAGCCCGGTCTTCATCATCATTTTCGGGAATGTGTCGAAAGGCGAAATAGTCGACTACAGAAGGTTCCCCAAGTCAAAAGCCAGTAAGTGATCAACGCTTAGCTCACACCTTTTCTCCTCTGCCAGGCTGCAGACCCACTTTGACTCTCAGCCCCATGTGACTCATTTATGCGTGACTGTCTAAATCTCGGTCGCGAGCTGTGCACCTTCTCCTGATTAGTTGCAGGACAGGTCAGAGGTTGCTTCCAACCCTGCGCAGAGGCGCAGAACACGGACGGACAACAACTGCTTTGCTTACTGCTAGCCGTTCCCGTCTACGGCGCCATTTGTTAGCTGCTTTTCCTCAAGTATACTGTCCTACCTAATTGGTCTTACTGACTTTTGACTTGGGGAACCTTCTGTAGTCCACTGTCTTTCCTTTTGACAGTGGTTATGCCGGCGTGATCTGTGCCTCTGGGCAGGGTTGGAGGACACCTCTGACCTGTCCTGCAACCAATCAGGAGAAGGAGCACAGAACGCGACCGAGATGTAGACAGTCACGTGTGCGTGGTTCGTGGGCAAAGGCATGCTGAGTCACGCAGGGTGGAGAGTCACGTGTGGGTCTGCAGCCTGGCCGGGGAGAAAATATGTGAGCGAAGGGCTGATCACAGGACCGCCACATATGTACACTCATGGCTGCAATGGCAATTGATGTCGGTCGGTTCTTTGACTTCATAAGTTTAGCATTGAATATATACGGCATTATCTAGAATTCAGCCGTTGGTTACTGTCTTACTGGAGGCCTCGGTCTGACCGTTATGCGCCAATAAAGATCCTTCAAAGTTCAAGGTCAGTTTAAGTTTACCCATTGCCCACTCTTTTTCGCATGCAGTTTTGTTGCTCATCGGTAACCTATGTGTGTTGAATTTGGCGGGTAGAGAGGAGAAGACTGGACTGACGTCTCTATCCATCTGAGCGTTGGAACTCTTACTAAAGTTCGTGATCAGAGCTGAAGATGGCAACCAAAGCCAGCAATAGTTAAAGCGGGTGGGGGCCAATCAAACACACATGGTGTCAGTCCGGAGGCGACTGTATGGGACCCTTCATTTAGGGGTTAGATCAGTGCGTTTATCGACTACAACACCCAGGATTCAATCAGATGAATAAAAACATGATTCCCCGCGAACGAATAGCCAATTTTTTTCTCTCCTCAAATGCATACATAAAATGCAAAGAAAATTGTCTTTACTGACCGGTTCTACCAGAACGCAATTAATCCCGTTTTGCAGGATTGGGAAAGTCTGTCTAGCAAAAACGCCAGATAAATAAATCAGCGAAAGTAAGAAAAGCGTTTTACAATAGTCGTTTATCCAAGTTTTGTACTTCGATTTC
>JAYGXS010000004.1:62357633-62392414 GCA_036362985.1 Ligula intestinalis | reverse complement strand
TCATACTAAGCACGGAGTATGCAGGGGGTTCTGTTTGGCACATAAAACTGGTTTCCTCAAGCTGATTGAGGTCACTTCTGTTGTTGGGGTAGTTTGGTGAGACCTCATCAATCACCTGAGGGGCTTTGATGGGTCCAACAATGTGCGCGAGAATAGCACTGATTATGTATCTGACTTCACCATTTCTCAGCCATGATGGGAAATGCTCCTTCAATAGTTTCGACAGGTGCTGAATCTTGCGATCAGAGTAATTGTTTCCTACCTCATAGAAGGTGTAGCCTTGCTAAGCAAAGTCATATGTCATCGACGGAACTAAATTGTGATCTGGTGGAGCAATTTCTTGGAACTAGGCCGAGTGAGGTAGGAACTGCCGATAAAATGCTTCCAGAGCTCTCCCCACACGATGTACAATATGAGACCTGGAGTTTTCAAATTGCATAGTGACTTTATCATGTCTCCTGCTTTTTTTATTTTTCAGTGCCCTACAAAAGTCAATGGATTGTTGTTGATATGACTCAGCTTCAGCAACACGTAGGACATCACTGTTTGTGTCCAGATTTTAACACAATGGATCTATCAACTCAAATGATTCTGATATTTCTTTATGATCTTGACACGGCTCATGATAAATAAGCCTCTAGAATTCTTAATATTCACCCTATTCCAACTGTTCTACAATGTTTTTTTTAAATGTCAAAGTCAACACTTTCATAGTGCTCTAATTATTCTCTGCATGTTCTTTCAAAGAGAGAAAGAGCATGTACAACCTAAGTTCCAATATATAAACTATGGCTTTCGGCGGCAAATTTTGTTAAATTAGACAAATAAGACAACAGTTTGTGTTAACGCATGTTTTCCTACTATGAAAGCATGTATGTTAGCCATTTGATCAAATGGACAGCGTCTGGGGGCTACGGCAGAAGCAACAACCATCAGGCTGCGGGGATCGGTCCTATGCGCCCAAAAGAACTTTGTCGCGGAACCCCAGTTCCATGGCCGAAAGTCACTAATCCAACAGTCTCCAGCTTGCCACCCCTCTCAGCTACCAGTCCCCCCTAACGCTGATCAGAATTCTGATACCGATTCGCCACTCACATTCCCTGACAACCGCACATTTTTTTCAAACAACCTGCATAGTTTATTTAGTTAATTTACATATAAATTTAAAGGCCTGAGGAGAATTTATCGAATCTATGTTCACAATTGATCTTCCGAAAAATGTAAATGGGAATTTTCGGAAATATGATAAACTAAACACGACAAATTTTACACCTAGTTTCCAATATATGTGCCACAGTTTTTGCTTTCCTGAACACAGTTACCTTTCAAAAAATACAAAAAATGACGTGAATTAAGTGCTTTACGTAAAAAGTAGTTCAATCACTTGCAGTTGGTCATGAAATTAAGAATTGCACGGAATGTTCATCAATAAGCGAGTGACCATTCATTTCTAAAGATTTACTGACACCTAGCTATTGTTTGCAAATACACGAGGCTGACTGCAGCGACCAACGCTTCGGCTGACTAGCGAAGCGCTTGGAAATAATGCATAGAATCTAGGAGGTTTACGTCAGGTCAGGCATTTGCTCTATTTTCCGTCTTATTCACTTAATCTGGTCCCTGGATCAGGATGGCTGGAGGTGGGAGGGGGCAGGAGAGCGGGCTGAATACCGCAAACATTTCTCGTCATATAATCTTATTATCGCGCAACTCAATGCTGCATCCCTGGGGTAGTAATAGTTCTTGTCGTGTCACAATAAATCTCCTGCTGACAGGGCTGAACTTTTACCAGCAGCTTCCACGTGAACTGGACTCGAAGCGTTAAACACCCTTAGCAAAATGTCGGTTCGAGTCATTGCGCAGTAAAACTTTAAGTGGGTCGCCTGCAAAACGATTTGATATCGTGAGTGAGACTCACTTATTAGGCAAGGGCTACTTACGGGGTCCCCGATTTTTGCGCTAAACGCCGGAAAATAAGAGTTATGCTTAAATTTAGAGTTGACTTATGGTCAAGGTTAAGTAAAGGGTTAGGAATAGATTTACTTGTAGCTGTGGGATTGGGGTTTAGAGTAGGGCTGGGCGTAAGCCTAGGACTATGGTTTGGGTTGACTTTAGGGCTTTTGGTGGGTTTTGGACACTGGAGTATTTATCCTTCCGGGATTTATGTACAGAGTAGCGTTTTTAACTTGGGCAGGGCATTACTATTCCCACGTTCAGGTTGGGCGTCATCCGAGTAATTTTTAACATTTAGTTTTGGTACCGAGAGAGACTTGTTAAGTGTTCGATCTGTACAAAAATATTTTGTAACAATGAAGTTGGCTTATCACCTTAGATACCGCTAGCCCCAGAATTCCGCCTAACAGGACTACCGGTATCAGGTCATTTTACTTTTTAGTTTACTGGTAAAATTTTAGTTTCAGTGTTGTTTGATTTTTAGATTTGTTAATTTTGTTAAGTTTAGCTTAGTTTAGTTAGTTAACTTTAGTAAATATGAGTTATTCAAGCATATGTATCTAACTTTGGCGGTAACTATCAAACTTTAAAAAAATATTAACTCAACTAATAGTAATATTAAAATAATAAATTAAAAAATAAAGTAAAACTGAACTTAACTTAAACTATCGTAAAACTTATGAAATAAAAGTAACCACAACACTAGGATTTAGGTGTATCTAATGTTACAGACCGACTTTATCGTCACCAAATATTTAATTATTCCTAGAATTAAGAAAGCATAAAAATGGCAGAAATATTGTCGGAGAAACTTCTACTGTCATCCTTTTTATGCTATCTGAAAACCTCTAGAGAGAAAATGGACGTGATAAAACGGCAGTAGGTATTGTTTATCGGAGGTTCAGAGCAAGTCACTATGGCAGGTCCCTTCTGTAATTAAAATAAAGATAGCAAAGAAAGGCCTTTATTGCTGTCACCATGGCGTAACATGATTTTTTATCTTATCTTCTGTTTGGTGTCGGCAGAAAGAAAGTTCTACTGTCAATTTGCAAGTGTACACTTACTAATGGCTAACGGTTTGTCAGATAAGCGGCTGACAGCGTCAAGGTACGTGCCTCGTACCCCTCAGCCGGTAAATAACCAATACCCTATTGTCAAACTCAGTCCAAACAAATTATCAGTCTCCGTTTTCCCACGACCAGCCTCACAATTTGGAAACACGCTCACTCAACCACTTATAATTTATGGTTGGTGACACAGCGCTAAGACATTGGAATATAGCACCCGTAGGACAGACGACCTTTCGTTAACCTCCAGAATGGGTATGTATTGCTGTCGAACAGTGCGAATCCTACTACCAGCCATAATGCAAGCCCTAAACCTCACCCTAATCTCTCTGGAAGTTGGTGCAAAACTACTTGTATAATGGGAGGTGTTCCTATCTCTGAGTTCTAACGTATCAAGTTTTACAACAGTTGGCAAAACATTTCACGCCGGTTAACGCGTTATGCCCGTAGTGCATTCCATGCATCTGAAGTGATTCAGTTGGATTCTTGCCTATAAGTACCTGTAGATGCAGAAATACCGTTTTTCTGTTCGGATAAGAAAACTGTGATATAGCTGTGCATTTCCTGCAAAAAGGCCGGTTTATAAATTAATTCATCATTTTTTGCCAAATGAATACGAATCAATTACATCCTTAACACTCTCTACGCCCCATTTAGAAAAAAAGTCAACTGGGCTCTGAAAACAAGCCTACGGATTTCAATTTTATTGGTGTACATGTTTGAAATTGGATACTTTGAACGGTTACTAGGCGTGTGATCTCTTCACGAGCCTACAGTGTTTTATCTACAGGCCGAAGGACATTACCGACAAAGAAAAGGGAGAGAAGGATGACTACTTCTAGCTTATAAGCCATCGTACAACCAGAACAAAGTGTTGCCCCCGAAAAACAGGTGAATACGGATCCGTATGTAGCCATTCAAGAGAACTCCCACTAATTCCCTAATTGTCTAACACTATATTTCGGCCGTATGTAAAGGAGTTAATTGCTTAATTTCGGAATGAGGTAACACCTTTTTGCTTGGCAGCTCAACTAAGTCCTGCTCTGTAGTCTGTTGGCAACGATCACATAAGCCTAACTAGCGGCATCTCGGTTTTACACTGCTTTCTGTAGCACTGTCTACTTCGTAGTTTTGCGCCTTTTCAAGTCACCGTTTATTCACACCCTTATCACCAGCAAACAGACCAAGATGTTTATGGGCTTGACCTTCCGCATTTACAGTTGCACTCATCATCAGAAGCAACCGCGGGACTAAGGCACTTATTATAGCCTATTGTGTACACTAATGACCATAGCCGAATGATGGGAATAGCCTGCTAGAACCTCAATGTTATCCACCTATCTGGTTATCCTAACTGGTCTTGTTTTGCGGACATTTCCTTGATTGTGCTGGTTGAATAGTTCACTCTGCACTCAAAAAAACTGACACAGTGACGCTCTCACTTTAGCCCGTCTCTATCTATCTGCCCTGAAATTATTAAGCCCAAACCAAAGAGAGAAAATCCATACTAGCTTTTTCACATATCCTAAAAATTGCATTGCCACATTATGTTAGAGGAAGCATCACATAAGTTGCGCAAGTAAGAACCTTAACAGCATATGTTTGGCGGTATTCCTTACCAGGCCACGCGGTCGATGCACTGGATCCACATAGGGGCTACACCAGGACGTGGAAGAAGTTATTCGGGTTGCCAAGAGAGAGAGAAGTCGAATGCTATATTGAGAATTTAAAAACCTGAATTTTCAGCAAAAATGGCTCCATTCACGGAGAGCAGATGGTAAGGTAAATTTAGGGTAATTTTTAAAGGACAAAGTTAAAAGGTCATGTAATACTTGCAAGTCAGGATTTTCACGAAATTCACATCAACTATGGAGACAGATCGGCTTTCAACTTCTTTTCCGCTTCTCCACACGCTTTTTTCTTCGTGTTGTCATCCTACGGAGGATTGTCGATGTTGATGTTGTTGGTGAATTGCATATGCGACAGAGTGGCCGCATTTGACAAATATTGGGATATTGATATGTTGTAGATAAAATAACTTGTTTTCGTGCATTTAAAAAGGTAGCAGTGTACTGTAGATATGACCTCATGATCACAAATGCAGACAAACAAGCTGAAGATTACAAAGGATGGTATAGGATGATAAATCCCCACGTGAATGGAGATTTAAAAAAAATGGGTGGCTCAAATTCGAAAGCTGCGCGAACATTCAAGTCCCAGGAAGTAATTGAGAAGAAGACGACTCGGTCGCTGGGACCATACTTTTATTTGCCTGACGTTTCGAGATCCGTCGCGGATTCATCATCAGAGACATACCCGCAGAACAGTAGCAGAAACAAATTTTGTGTGCACAGAGTTCTGCCGTTAAATTGAAACGTACAGAAAAAATTGATAAATGCCTTTACCTGTGCGCTGATCCGTTGTGTCAGCAATTACGATCTGGCCTTGAGGCGTTGGCGTTAGATGATGTGATGGCCTGTGTGTTCCCCGAGCGGTGATTTGCTTCGGCTAAACTTAGTTACAGCACCGAGTACGGATTGGGCAAATTGCTGCACTTGTTGATGGATTTGGGGCTCGTGAACCGTGACTCAAGTAATTCTCGGCCGCCACGGAACACACAGGCCACCACATCATCTTATGACAACAACTCAAGGCCAGATGATCATTTCTGACGCAACGAATCGGTGCACAATCAAAAGAATTTATCGATTTTTTCTGTACGTTTAAATTTTACGGCAGAACCCAGTGCACACGTGAACTGTTTCTGCTATTGTTCTGTAGGTATGTCTCTGATGATGAATCCGCGACGGATCTCGAAACGTCAGGCGAATAAAAGTATTGTCCCAGCGACCAGGTCATCTTCTATTTCTCGATACTTTTATTTGCCTGACGTTTTGAGCTTAGTCGCGGATTCGTTATCAGAGACCGAGTCAGAGAGCAGTAGCACTGACTATGTCTTTGAGGACGAATCCCCGATGGATCTCGAAACGTCAGGCGCATAAAAGTATTGTCTCAACGATCGGTCGTCTTCTTCTCAGTTATGCGTGTTGTTGTCCTGTAGCAAATTCTTAACACGGGAGTGTTGTGGCACGCGTAAGTGTAAGCTCACATGGTGCCAGCCATCTGCACCAGATCCTGTCTCCGGTTTTCTTTACTTTGTCGTGACATCTGGTACAGGTGGATGAGGGAGGAGATAATGCAGTAGATATCGCGGAAGTGCATTTGCAGGGATAATGACAATTGTACAGTTGGGCAGGGTTAATAAGTGTTCTTTGGCTACAACTCATTGATTGAGAAGTACAGAAGTTTTCTCGCCTGACGTTTCGAAATCCATCGCAGATTTATCAACAGAGCCATACTGACAGAACAGTAGCAGATTCGTTGTGTCAGCAATGACCATCTGGCCCTGTGTTGCTAGCGTAAGATGATGTGCTCGCCCGTGAGTATGTCTCTGATGATGAATCCGCGGTGGATTTCAAAACGTCAGGCGAATAAACATATTTTCTCAGCGATTGAGTCGTCTTTTACTTCTCAATTTCTTCCTGGGACTCGCATGTTCACTTGTATTAAAAACAAATCCTGTTTATGCCACCCGAATGGTGAGATCTCTGTGTAGAAATCCTTTAAATGGGTGAGGGGGCGAAGGGGAGGAAGTAGGGTTAGGATGTGGGCATTGATCAGAGGTCAGGTACATGAAGTGCTGATCACTGTCACTTGCACGAAACAAATGACTGTCACTAGGGTGTGATGTCGATGGGCGATTGCCACCTGGCGTAGGGGTTGGCCACAAAAATGAAAGGGCTTATGCTAGCGTCTTCTGACAACACAAGACTGGATTCGCCAGCCGTATAGCCACTGCTTCGGCCGTTGTAAGCACTCGTTGGCGTTGACCCATGGAAAAGTTAGCTGGTGTCCGGTAGACAACCTGAAAGGCTTCATTGGTGTCGACTCGACGATTTTTGCCGAAACAGTGTGCGAGAATAGAACTGGAGATTGATATAGTTTCACCTTTACTTAATCAGGCCGGTATGTGCTCAACTACCCTCTTTTCCAGGTGCCTCGTTGTTCGGCCGATGTTCCCACTCCACAGAAGCAAGTAAAAGAGTAAATGCACATGGATGTGGCCTTCGACGGGAGTCGGTCTTTACCTCCCAATCGTAGGAGGAAAGAGTTCATGAAGAAGGCGCGTACGTTAGCCGCGGAAAATCGCTTGCGATTGCAGACTTCAGGCGTCATCTTACCAGCTCGCTTGTCGCATTTTCTAAGAAAGGCAGTCTTATGAACAAGTCTTTGATTTTCGCGGTTCATTCTGAGGATGGACCCATTTCAGCAACAAGTGACCCTCTCAACAACTCTTCCAGTTCAATGAATATCAGCTGGTGAAAGAGATGGATTGGATTTAAAGAAACTGAGAAACAAAATCTTAGAATTTTTAAAATTATGATTAATATATCGTCCCGAGTTGGAGAACAGGAGTCGCTTCGTCGGATAGGGGCGGAGTCCGTTTTCAGAAAGCGTGTTCTGCATCTGTTGGAATTCTGCTTCGACAGTTTCAGGAGAGCAGACCCGTCGTACTCTAATGCCTTATTCCTGGACAAGAGGAACATAACTGTGAAATTTGATGTATTGTTCCGTCCAAGCTCTCTTTCGGAATACCCTACGCAGGATAGATTCATCATTGTTGCCTTCGCAGAAGGACATCATGCACAAATCGCCATGCTTGTGCCAGTGTTTTGTGGAGTACACGGTGGACCTCATTGGGCAACACAGTCGAAATATCGAGTAAAGCTGCTGTAGAGTGCACTGAAAAAGTGTGAAATGGTGACATTTTTTTCTATCGGCCTTCAACTTATGCAAATCCTTAAGCACAAAACAAAAAGATCGAAAGCCCCTCTAACCTCTCTTGCATTTTCTCAAAATCATATTGAGATGCATCTATCAATGTGCTTTTCGATATTTACAACCCAACACAATTCTTTCTGTGCCATCAGGCCGAAATAAAAATGTCACTTATTTGAAAAATCACATAGCCATTCTACTAGGGTTCAAAAAGGTTACGTCGGTGGCTGTGCTTCGCCAGATGTGCAGCGCATATGCACAGAGAGAGGTAGTCACACGTGCTCGTGATCTACATACCTGGAGCGGCCCTTCAAAGTACTTTAACTAGGCGAAGGTGCGTAGAAGTCCTATTGGAGGTTGGCTTGCAATCGAGGTTTGATTGAGTCCGTGTTCCGTAAGCTGATTTTCGTTGCTGACTGCAAACTCCTGCAAGTCTTGAGTAGAATCACCTGACGAAACAGACATTAAAAATGAAACAAAAAGACGACTGCATTCGATTCTACTATCGTGTGTGCAGGATGTTGAAGGGCATGGCTAAGAAGATTGTCAGCTGACGAAAAAAATTGGTCGTGACTTCTGGACAGAGAACCAGACAGCAATGACTGGTCTTAAGGTGGCTTCACAGGCATTAATGTAGTGCCCGAATTGATAGTTCGACCACCGCAGGCCCCAGAGCAGGGATAGTGACTGTAGTCAGGTAAAGTGAAAGTAGACGAGCAACCATCTACCACACTCTTAACCTTCTTCCCACTTGAACCGTTGGTAAGACCCAGCAGGATTTCGGAGTTATCCACTTTCTCCAACGCAAGCCAGAACCACCGCCTAACTTAGTCTTAAGTGACAGTAGCCTTTGGCGCTGGTACTACTGCCCTACCTAGCCTCACTCACCTTCAGCAGGTGCCCAGAAAGGCTCAAAAATGGCCGAGTTTGATATTGCTACTACTATTGCTGCTACTAATATCTACGCTGATGAGTACAAGCAGTATAGCTGAGTGGTAGTAGTACTGGCACTATTACTGACGCCAAAAATTGGTCCAAAATTACACTGGTTAGAGGCAGCGCTGGAGTCCTGTTCCCTTAATCCCGACAAGGAGAGTGAATGCGGGTTTAAACCATTCCGTGTAAAAAAAATGTTTGACGCCTGGAGCACATCAGGGCTCGCCTTGGTTTCCATCCTCTCACCTCTGTCCACCAAAAGCTGGGTCACATTTTACTAAGTTTGGGTTGGGACAATGCTGCTAGAGGTAATATGCCACTGCTAAGAGTGCTAATTCCAGTAATCGTACTTACTAAGATATGCGGCTTGTATATTATAGTATTATATATCTGCAATTGTATCAATAGCTGACATACATGGTATTTTTGCAAAATGCATAAGAGATGGAAATATTAGCTCACGCGCGTCCTAATTTTCACCCGGACGGATTTTTAAGGCATGTGGGCGCGCGTTCAAGCCTAGTAGACAAGTAAGACTGTCATCAACTTACTGACTGGCTGAATCGCATAGGACCTCACTGTGACGACTGCCACGCTAACAAACTTCAGACGCAGTCTCTCGGGTGCGGGTGTATGCTTGTCCAACAGTCAACTTTCCTCAAACTGTTCCCCATAAAGTCTGGATGGAATACACTATTCCTCCAATCTGGCGTCTCACATCTTATTTTTCCACACGGAACTGGGTCTGAAGATCGCAGTAGTAAGGGTTTATCTTATAACCTTAACACACTGCGATTTTCCCAGTAGTTTGGGTGATAGAAGTACGTACCGTAGACGCAAACCAAATTAACTGTTTTTTAAACTAATTCACATAAAATTCGCCGTCCTGGCGTCCACCCTGTTGTAGATTATACCGTCAGTAGCGACGGTCGAGCTGTCATAGCTTAAGGCATGCCAGCGCATAGTATAATAATATATGCAGAAGGGTATTACCGAAAAAGACATGGGACACTAGAATGGAAATTTCTGGCTCATTAGCCGTCATCAGCTAGTGATACTCAACTCCAGTGTTGCCGCTGAAATTGCTGCAACATTCAAGTTTCGAACTCGTGATCTCTCCGGTCAGAGGCAAACGTCCTAACCATTCAGCTACGAGCTCACAGTCTTGATGGTATTAGATCGGGCATATGCAGTTACATATACATGTAAAACGATCTGTTAGGGGACACACTCGTCCGTCCATGTTGTCATTTGACCTCTCACTCGGGACGGTTAGGATAAAGGCAGAAGGACATTATCGACAAGGACGTCGGACATTAGAATGGCCATTTCTGGCCCATTAGCCATCGTCAGTTAGTGAAACTGAACTCCAATGTTGCCGCTGAAATAACTGCCTGGTACTTGTTCCGATTTAGCGACTCATAATAAGCGTTACTCGTTACCTGACGGCATTTTTTAAATCTTTATCTTTAGTCGGAATAGGCTAATTTTCCATCTTCGATTCTTGTTATCTGCATTTCTGTTTCGTGCCTCAGATCCAGAAGATAATAAAATTGAATATGGCTAAGATTTGAGGAAAAAATTCCCTTTGGCTGCGTTGATAAGTCCCATTTCAGCAACAAGTGACCCTCTCAAAAACTCTTCCAGTTCAATGAATATCAGCTGGTGAATGAGATGGATTGGATTTAAGGAAACTGAGAAACAAAAATATTAGCATTTTAAAAATTATGATTCATATATCGTCCCGAGTTGGAGAACAGAAGTCGCTTCGTCGGATAGGGGCGATCCACCGTTAGAAAACAGTTTTCCCTTTTGAGAAAAAGAAATGCCTGTAGCTAAATTCTCTTCCAGCGTAAAATTGTACTTGAATATAGTTTGTCACAATACGAAAAGCGTAGGATCTCAGACTTGCCTTTCTTATAAAAAGGAGACCCTGGAGATGACCATGGAAAATATTAGTGGGTGCGGCGTAGGCTCCGGGCTGGCCTATGTCAATGTCAAAACACAGAGTTAACCAATGCGTCGTGTAAGTTGTGGGGAACTCGCAGCGTGCCAATTAATGGACGTCTGAGTTCTTCTGTCAGTATGCCAACACGGTCAAAACGGAGAAAACCGACACGAATGGTTTCAACGTCTTTCACATGCAATTATTGGGGTGGTGAGCTTGAGAAACAGGATAATTTGAGCTTTGATTGTTTTTCTTTTAAAGATTTCCACAGCTTTATTGAGGGTGTTGACTTTCTCGAATTGAATGGCGCGCCAGGCCACATAAATAAAATGCGAACTGTATTTGTCGAGAAATATGAATTTCTGACTGCTGCAAATCATATAAAAAATTCAAATCTCAGAGAGAACTTAAAAATACTAATGTTCGGAAAGGACTGAGGATATTTAATACAAATAAACAACTAGGAGAAAACTGAAGTCGACCGACTTCTTCAAATCAATAAACATCCTCGAGATGCCAGTTTGGTTAAACGTGACTTACCTGGGAAAGAACGTGAGCCAAGTGCAAGTTCAAGTTAAGCTGTGCAAATTGTCGCTTTTCAAAAAAAAATACGAAGAGAGGATCAAAATACACGACCATCGGCCAACGAAATGAGAGTACGAATAGGTAGACATTTTATTTCTAACTTATGAAAAAATATTACTCGTACATTAAAACGGAAATTCCTTCTGGATGTCACCCCTGTAAGCAACCTGGTTTCGTATAACAATGATTCATTAGATGCGATTAATGTTTCTTTTCTTATGAAAATGATCAATGATCTGACTGAAGAGTTTGTCAGAACAGGCACTTTATGCATTACGTTGATTGATGAAAACTTGACCCGTTTGCGATGTCCGTCCGATATTGTAAAGAAGGTTTTATTGCAGCCGATATAACTAGATCTGCAGGCAATGCAAGTTATGTGAGAACGCCAATCTTGGTATACGGGAGTGACGGTTTACCTGCCATTTGCAGGGATTTCTTCATAGAAGCGAAGATGCGAGTTTCAGGAGGCAGTTCAGAAGGAGATTTGATCATACGAATAACAATCCTCAGTCATAGCTAAACGTTGCCTTCCCATACCACGTACTGAGACACCGCCTAAGCAAGAGAATCAGTCATGTGGGAAGGACCGGATGAAGCAAAAACTCTGACAGCAGCGAGCATAATTTTTGTGCAATTATTAAGCCTGCATGCAATAAGGGCAACGAAATCGCGGCCATAAATGGGTCGAAAGCGAACTCTCAAGTCACCACCGTACCAAATAAGACCCCAGGCGCTGATTATTATAGTAGGCATAGTGATGACCGCCACGAACTATCCATAACGTGCAATCTGTGCTTGTATCAGTCAAATGTACAATGTATTACACTATCCTACGGTTACCAATGATAAGGGATTCTCGACAGAATCCGAAACGTCAAGTAAATACAATTCCTTTTTTCATAATATGATCCTTTTGACTATTTTTTTTAATGAGCTTAATTCTGCCCTTATAGTAGCCTCTTACTTCTTAAGTGTTAATCCCATCTTTTAGGGGGCACGTGTAGACAATTCGTTCCTTTTATCGGCCACTGTGCAGGCTAGACTACTCCCTCCCGTCGTTCTGACTTGGTCTTGCCAGAGGGCTCTGGAGTGAAGGGATAGAGTGTGCGGAGAATGTGTTGCAAGTCACGCGCACATTGGTGATGGTGCAGCTACTCCAAGGGGCGCATCAGGGACGAAGTTTCTCTTGCGTCTCTCGGTCAGCGTCTGATCACGGGTGTTGAATGCAGGTAACGCAGTTAAATCCTACGGAGCACTCGTCTTAGTCCAGCTCGCTGTTGTCCGTCATTGTTTAATACCGTTTGTTTGACGATTAACAGCTTGCCTCACCTGCAACCCGAGGGTAAAAGTAACCTCGTGAATTAATATCAGGAAAAATAGGTATCTATACAGGTATCTATAAAGATCCTTTACAGGAATCTTTCCAATTTCTTAGGAGCAGATTAAGGGACTCCCATGTTGTTGGAGGTTGCAATCTATATGCGGATGAAATAAGTAAATCGTTGCAGTAGGTGGGTGTTTTGCGTAATACACCATTTCGAGCGTAACGATCCAATGGAATAAGGGGATCGGTAGGACTATCTCGCAGGATGTAAGTATGCATTACTAACGTGGTACTGAATGCTCGTAAAGGCATAATTATTCTTCAGGTATGTGAGACCCAACTGTTTTAACCGCGTTAGATATCACACTTTTCTCTTCTTCACACGTGAGGTAGCGTGCTAGGAATAGGAGTACCGAGTGCTTATATGCTGATGTGTGGCAAGACGGGACGGGGAGACTTCGCAGCCATTAGTTCAGAGTGGAGGGGTGAGCGACTTAATTAGGGTTGCGATCAGCAAATTGCTTGACCGTTTTAAAGAGGCGCTGCTTTACAATGCTAACTAAAAAACATAGGAAACACCGGCAGCTGAAGAGAGCATTCGGAGGCTACGTTGCAAAATGACTAGGACTTTTTTAAGTAAGGCTGGAAAAATAACTTGAGAGCAGTAAAGAATGAAGCTATCAACAGGTGTAAAGGCTAAGAAGGTTAACCCTAACAGCTACGATCTTCCATGCCCGTTTTTCCCATAGGGAGGAGAGAAGACGGTGGAAAAGCCAGGTTTTTAGGAATATTGCATTCTGCAGAAAAATAGGAGAATAGATGGAAAGAGTTTTGACTCGCGGACTAGTGCGACCGTTCCCTGATGGGGTTGGGTCCTGCGTGATGCTTGAAGGCAGACGCCACATTGTTGTCTTTATCCCACGGATTGAGGCCAATCTGCTAAATGAGGTCAGTCTACTAAAGCAGAATTCTCATTGGACAGATTGAGGTCAAGCCACTGCTGGTCGAGGCCAGAATGGGGGAAACTTAGTGCGTGTGTTTGGGTGCGTGTCAATTGCATCTGGCAGCAGTGGAAGTCGCCCGTCCGTTTGCGCATACCTCGAGGCACGCGGGAAAACTGCTTGTGCCCGAGCTCCTAAATTCTGAGTGACCTTTTCTGTGGCATTAAGAGTTAGGAGGGTGTCAGACAGACACGACCACTACAAAGTATCCTCGTTGTTTCAACAGACTCTTTGGGACTGGCGGGAATTGAGTCGGTTTTGATCGCCTATTTGTTATAATTTTGGCTTTTGTCGATTGGAGGAGAGATTTCGATAGGTATTTTCGGCAGTCCAAGAAATGGTATGAAATTTAGAGCCCAAATCAGGAATCTTCCCTGTAAGATGGCCGACACACCAAAAGGCAAGGAATAAGTGGAAACTATAGTTGTCGCTGCTGTCCGACTCCTGCCTAAATCGTGATGCCACAGACCAGGTAACTCAGAGCACAGGACATCGCGTGAAAGCAGTTTTCGGTATGCCTCGAGCCAGACACAAACTGACGCGCGAGTGAGCGAACGCACAAACAGTGTCGCCCCCATTTTGGCCTCACCCAACAGTGGCGTAACCTTAATCCGTATGGACCGACCTCAAGGCCGTGGCTACCTTTTGCCATCCCTTCGGACCTAGACGTGCACTCCGACACTTAAGACTTCTCCTGACTCTTGTGTACACAACACAATTTTCCTACTACTCTGGCCTTCCCAAGTCTTCTTACTCCTCACCTAATGAACTGAGACTGGAAGATCGCAGCCGTTAGGATTAACCTAAATAGCCTTAACTTCTCTGCGACAAAACGTCCGAAAACCTTGTGGTTAATTAAATGGATTTGTTCTTCTTCTGGTCATGTAATGCAAGCATTTTTTTTATTACTAGCTAAGTCTCCAAGTGTTGTCGCAGCTAAATTTTGCAGCCTCGTAGATTATGCAAAATAGATGGAAGGGTGCTCAAAAGGCTGGATTGAGGCGTCATTTTTCTTTCAATATCTACGCTAGGGCCCATCACAGAGATGCGAAACATTTTTATGGGTCACAAGCATTAAAAAATAATCAGGCACTCTCATAGCCTCTTTAAAATCCAAAGGTTTCAATAAATTATCCATTTGAGAGCCGTTTTATGTATTCTTTTATATTTTTTCGAAAGAGTTCACCAGTACCTATGATTTCCCAAGGCAAAAAATGCGCGAATAAAATACATCAAAATGTGAAGGTTAAATTATATCCATGGCTGTTGCGATATGAGTAACTTCCAAATAGTCATTATAAATTCGGTGCTTTGATAGTCTAATTCCTACTGTTAGTTTTTGTTTCTACTTCAGCATACCATTCAAAATTTTGTAAAGGGTTTATATTAAAGGTGTGCACAGTTAACCAGCGGCATCGCGATATCTCCGCCAAAATAATATTTCAGTAGAGCACCAAAATGGCCACAAATCCGATGCGCCGATGATGTCCTCGAATAGGAAGGTCTGTGGACGGGAGGTATCGATAACGAGGTGTAGAAAAGAGGGTTAATGTATGTTCGGGCAGTTGCAGCATTGTGATTTGAATAGGAAACTCCACTATTCGAAGGCCTTCATAAGCCGATGCCGAAGTTTTCATCCTCTGAGCACCCAACCAGAACCAACGCCTACGATATGGCATACACTGTAATATATCAAAGATGTGTCAGAAGCGACCAAATGCATTGCTGCGGGGCAAAGCGTCAAAATTGCACACCGTTTCAAGGCTACCATGCGCAGCCTGATCATGGGAATAAAGGAGAGATTTAATCCTAGTGAGCAGTCGATGTGGTGTATCGCATACCATATCTAAACTGTTACTGAAATTCCACCGGACAGACTGGACGTTTGCTTGGTTGACGCATACTTGAACATAGTAGGATGTGAGATGAGGTGAGGCATTGTCGTAAGTAGCTGCCCACACCTATGAGACGGGCCACCAATTTAACTTCGCAGGCGCAAGGATACTTACTCACGCCGATAAGCAGAGAGCACGGGAGCTAATTAAAGCCTGTGCTTTGGATGACAACTCAGTCCACCGATTTATCGAACTGGCGCCCGCATACATCGTCATCAACAGGCATATCCACAAGAGCTGATTAGCCATTGCCTCTTATAACTGCTGCTTGTTGACGATTTTACCTTTGATGATGGACACTCACAAGAGCTGAAACATTCAGAAGAAATTATCTTTCCGGTGATTGAAACGCGCTCGATCAAAGCTGCCTGTAGATCCCGAAAAATATTGCGCCCAAATGGCTCAATAACTGTAGGAAAGCCCGAGCCGAAATCGGCTGATCTAAACCGGCAAGACAATAACCTCGTGGCTCAATTGTTAGGGCGTTTGGCTCTGATAAAAATGGTCGCGAGTTCCAGGCTCGGATAGGCTCCACTGGGTTCTGGATATGACCGGCTGAAGACAGCTCATAAGGCAGCAATGGCCATTCCACGCTCCCTTATCTTTGTCGGTAATGTTAGCTGCCGAACAAATGGCCTATACTACACAAAATTATACTGTCCTCTACTGTCGAACGCAGGCAAAGAGTTGTAGGTATTGCTAATAGTGAAGAATATTCAAGTCCCAGGAAGCAGTTCAGAGGAAGAAGATGCGATCGCTGGAACAAGAGTTTGATTTGCCTGACTTTTCGGATTCCCTCGGGACTCCTCAATCATTAGTGATGATAACAAGGTCATGGTCATGCGCAGATGGGGTGGAGACACACACAGGCTGCACGGTATTTATAGTTCGTAGTGGTCATCCGCTTGTGTGTGATAATTGTTCACTTCTGTAGACACCACGTGGGTCTTAATTCATGTGGTAATGGCTTCACACTGCGTGTTCGACCCACTAATTGCCACAATTGCCATGTCAGCATCAGATACGGGCCTGATAATTGCGTGAAAATTATGCCCGCCGTCGTCAGAATTGTTGTTGCGTCCGGCCCTTCCAACGTAACTGATTTTCTTGCTCAGAAAACATCTCAGCACACCGTATGGGAACGCCAAATCGTTGCGCTTGTTGATGGACTGAAAGGCCTGAGAACCATGACTCCAGCAGCTCGCTGCTCACGTGGTTGTCCCCTCTTCCGAGGATTTCGGCCTCGTCAAACTTGAATATATGGCCGGGTCCCGTTGAGTGAGCTGCAACCTGGGAGTTGGCGTCTTTCTTCCTCACCGCCGCTGCGTGCTCGGCCATTCGCGTCTGGAGTAATCTCCTGGTTTCTCCGACTTAGTTGCTTTGTCCACAACTGCATCAGATTCGGTAAACGACCCTAGCTGCTTCCTGTCGTGGCAGTGGGTCTTTCGGTCTCATGACCCGGCGCCTGATGGTTGCTTCTGGCCTGTGCGCAACTCCAACTCCAAGTGGGTTGAGTAGGCGGCTGACCGCTTCCGATACATTCTTCACGTACGGAAGAGTTCGCGACAATTTTGGGCCAGTTGAAGTGGCTTCTTCTCTCGTTTGCGCATGCATTGGTTGAAAAAATTGCGCGGGTAACCATTCGCTCTCAGTACCCGTCAAAGGTGTTTTAATTCAGCAACTTTGTCTTTCACTTCGCTGCAATGCGTCTCAACGCGCAGGTAAAGCGCTCTTACACAGCTGCGTTTGTGACCAATTGGGTGTTTGTTGTTGTGGTTGAGGACTTGCATAGTGTTGGTTGCTTTCCTGAACACTTAAGTCTTTAGGCCACTATCGTCGTTGCGGAAAACGAGGACATCCAGGAAGGCCAGTTGGTTGTTTTCTTCTTCCTCCATCGTAAATTGAATGTCCGAAAAGGCGGCGTTTAGACGTTCCTTGAATGTCAGCACCTGATCCCGCTCAATAACGACGAAGGTGTCGTCCACATACCGTGCCCAGTGTTTCGGTCTGTGGTGTTGGAAAACTTGCGACTCCACCCGTTGCAGGACCGCCTCTGCTATGAGTCAGGAAATGGGCGAACCCATTGGCGTGCCCTTTACCTGCTCGAAGATAATTCAGTCAAAGGTAAAGTACGTCTTAAGGCAAAACTTCAGGAGCTGGAGGATTTGATCGTGCCCGAGGCGATTAACCGTTTCGTATAATTTCTCTCGTAGGAGTCGTTGGATAGTCTCTACAGCCAGGTCCTGTGGAATAGAAATAAAAATGGACATGATATCAAAGGAAACCATTATGTCATTTGGCTGGAGGCTTACCCCTTTAATTTTCTCCAAGAATTGTGTTGCCGACCTGACTGTTGTTTCTGAATCAGCGGTCAAGAATTTGAGCCGTCGGAACAGCCACTTTGCCAGTCCGTATGTTGGAGTTCCTTTGAGAGATCCGATTGGCCGGAGGGGTGCGCCCTCGTTGTGCACTTTCGGGAGACCATAGAAGTGGGCCAGGGCCGTTTCTTGCGCTCTCGCCATGTGTCGGTCGAGTGGCGATATTGCACCTGAGTTCTTTATTGCAAGCAGCGTTGTGTTGATCTCGCGTGTCAGCTTTTTCATGGAGATGGATTTGCAGAGGACGTAGGACGGACGATCGTCTACCAACGTTTGAGCTTTGCGAACGTAGTCTCTCCTGTCCAATACGACAGTGGACCACCCCTTGTCCGCCGGCACGATAACGAGGTCGCTGTCAGCTCTGAGCTCTTTAAGTGCCTTACGTTCGACCTTGGAGAGAGCGTCACGTGGTCTATGTGCCATGAGGAGGGACGACACCTGGTGACGTATGAGGCTCTTCGTTTCGTCGGTTGCTTCTGTTTGCATGAGAATAGATCCTACTACAGCAACCATGTTAGCAGGTCTGGCATCACCTGTATTGAATAAGGCTTCATGCCTTAACACTTTCATTTGTTCATCCATCAGCTTCTTGGATGACAGGTTGTGCACCAATTTGTCATCTTTGGATAAATTTGGATGCATTTGTCTCAATTTTTAAACGCAGTAAGGAGGAAAGAGTATAGTATCCGTCGCAAATCTTATCACGTGATGACGGCGAACATGGTTAACTGAGGACTGGGTCGCACCACCTGGCCACGTGAGAGGAGCACGTGATAGTTGTGGGGGTACGTCAAGGTGTGGCATCCAGGGCCCCTCAGCTTGCAGCTGGCTCTCACCATTATCCACGTGATCGCGTATTTAAATTCGCAGACTTCTGCAAAGGTGTGCGTAGCGACTTGCGATTGCAGCTTGCCTTTCTAAGTGGTTTGTTTGTAATGGAGTATTCAAGAGCTGAATCTTTGTTCAACATGACCTGCGTAATGGCGGGGACAGTCACGGCATGCGATTTGGTCACTTTCCCCCGATGGTTCACCGACGCCTAGTCTGTCCATTACCTGCATGATTCTGTCACATATGGTAATTGTTGCTATTATGTCCCGTATCAAATAGCTGGATCTCACCTGCGTCGCTAGTTTTTATATTCCGGTCGATCTTACCCGACTAATAGGCGGAGGAAGGCAAGAGAGTGGTTCTGTTTGTAACGGCTTTATTTAACACCACACAAAGACAGCAAGGTTTGCACGTTTCTTCAGCTTGTTTTACTCCGGCCTATTTACAGGGTTTTCGTCTTTCTAGAGCATTCGTGGTGTATGGTGTGTGCCTAGGCATTCTGAACCCTTCTTCACTGTGGTCACTGCCCACGCTTTGTGGGTCGTCGTCTCGTCTGCTCGCCGCATGGCGTGCGCGGCTTGCGTGCGAGCATGGCCCAGCGTTAGCGGCTTGACTGTGGACATGACCCAGCTAGCCTGTTCTTTTCACCGACCACCATTAGGGCATGGGGGTCTCGCCTCCGTAACAGTTGCCTATCCTCTACGAAGAAGAACTTGAGACACACGGGCATAGCTATGGTAACGGCCCTACCTCATCTCTTACCCTGTCGAAATTTTTCAACGCGCAGAACTAGTTTTCCACAAAAGGATAACATTTGCGATACTATACAATCCATATACGCAGTCGACTCCTGAATCGTGGAGACGAAGGTGGCGGTCTAATGCGTGAGTCCAATGAACAAACCCAGTACGAGGTTTTGTGTAATATAGGACTGGTATTACGAAGGTCTTTTATGGGTGAAGCGAAATACAATGTAAGCTAGAGAAGACAAAAGCCCATCGATCCCTGGAATCATTTGTCAGAGCTCTCGAACTCTTGCGGAAGTCCATCATCGGTGTACGATGACGACCTCAAGGACAATGGACACCCGCAAGAGTTCGAAAGCTCAAACGAATAAAATTATGATTCCAGTGGTCGATACGCCTTCACCTTTTGTAGGTTTAGACATTTCTGGGATGCGAAAATCTGCCTCAATTCATACAAAGATAGCTTCGAAACTCCGAGAAATAAAAATTAAGAACAGTTATACAATCCCGAAGGCTGGTAAAACAATCCAAATAGGTGTGATTAAAAGAACGCGGGCAGCCAAAACGGTTTGAAAGTAGGACGTAAACGGGCTAAAAACACGGAATTGGAAGGTTATTTTTAAAGACTCGTGGGCCCTTTGTCAGAACCAATTTTCCAAAATCGAACTCTGAACTTCGAACTTTTGACTTTCAGCCATAAACTAAATCTCTAAGCTTAATTACTAATCCTAGACATTTATAAACCAAAGCACAACATGCCATCTAAACCAACTAAGAGGTTGTTTTGCAGTAATAACATTTATCTGCCATCACTAACAGCTGGTACGGCTGTCAAGGCCTCTGTCGAGGCCCCAGGCAGAGCGGGACAGAGGAGTTCCGTTAGCGGTCGGGTGACCGTTCATAACCCTCGACCTAACCTGGCTAGACAACGAGCTCTTGGCTCAATGGTTAGGGCGTTCGACTCTGATCAAAGAGGTCGCAATTTTGAGGCCCGGGTGGGACGCCACTTGAGTCTGGGCATGAGTGCCTGACGGCAGCTCATAAGCCAGAAATGGCCATTCAAGGCTGCCTTGTCTTTGCCTGTAATAATATCTGCCTACACTACTAGCTGATACGGCTGTCGCGACCTCGTTCGAGACCCCAGGTAGAGCGGGACAGTTGAGTTTCGTAAGCGCTCGGGTCAACGTTCATCAATGAGTTCTACGATATTTGATTTTTCATATTACATTTTCGGCAAGAAGGGTTTCATGCGACCTGACCAGGGGTCTCAGGAAACTGCGATCGGTGCCCCAGTCGACTCTTAGACGAGGGACTAAACGGGCAAGATTAGATGCCACTTAATGAGAAATTCGTGATGTTTCGACGTGTTGCTGCTAACCTTGGACAAAGTCATACATCATGTTGTTCGAGCAAGGAAGATCGTTTGGAAGTAAGTCCCCATGTCAGCAATAAACCAGAAAGAGAGAAAAAAGAGACCAATACGCTTTATTTTGAAAAAACGTTTTCCAAATTTTTCAGCAAAACAGTCGTCCAATGAAAGGGAACTAAATTAAGCGCACGAGCTCACGACACCGGCAAGTCAAAAGTAATCCATAATCGGCAATGACTGCGACTGATAAATATTCTTGCAAGTCATCAAACATAGACCAAATTCGAGTGTTTTCAAAACGGCACTAGCGTCGTGCATTGATGACCTAACTGTTATTCAAATAAACAAAGAAGGATGCAAATCTGTTTATAATGGGCGAAGTAAGCCACCTAAAGTATATGTAAGAAAATTCACATACGAATGGAGGGAGGAAAAAAATGGCGACCCAATTTCATAAGCCCACACAAAATTTGCATCGCTAGCTGTGTCAGAACGTCTTCCGCCTTTTGAAAGTAAACTCAATGAAACCGAACGGAAGCACTATGGCTCGCAACAAAAACCGTGCTCTGATGCGCTAGTCGCCAGGTTCATGGCATCACTCCCCGAGTATGCGTATAATAAAAAAATCCTTGAGTGTGCAACATACGCGCAGAATCCAAATCCGCATTGTGTTTCTCATTTATAACAATTATTCAAGTTTACCAAATCGCCAGGCGAAGTTTTGTTGACTTTGATGGCGCGGACGAAAAAAAGACTGGGAACTGCGCGTTGACAGACTGGCCAGAAAAAAACAGGACTGCGCACTCACATCCTTTAATGGTTATCACACAGAGATGACTGTGTGTGGCGGCCGCACATAAACACGCGTCACGCGAATGACTCATCGGGTTTATGAGCGCTAATCACGCACACACTAGCAATATTTATGTGTTTACACAGATATACCGTCCCGTCATGGTGTCTTCTCTCCAATTATGACTTTAAATAGCAATGACATAAATGGCGAGAGGCGAAGAAATAGGACACACAAAAACATAGGGTTGTGCAAAAAGCGTTTTTTGTTATTTTTTAAATGGTCCGTGGGACTATCCAAATAAGGATATTTTTTTCTGAAAGTGAGTACGTTGGCAGTGCTGCCATGAATGTTTACTAGAAAATCTTCCTGTTCAGCTTGCCAAGTAGCGTTGAAAAGAAAACGTCAAAAAGGATAGATTGATTGTTTTATTAGACATCTGCCAGCGTTCTTGGCAATTTTTGCAATGAAATAAAGAATAAGCAACAACACATTGCTATAAAATTGAGGTAGGTTTGTCTTTAGAGGTCTTACTTGTCTTTGACTTATCAGGGTAACCTAATTCTGGGTTTTGCAATAATCCAGCATTCCCTTATTCGTTAAATTCCGCCAACATAAGGTCAGATTTACCTCTTTTCGTTAATTTCCACGAAGTTAAGGTCACATTTTCCTCCATACGCATCAGTTGCCTGGGCAGCAGGAGTGTACGTTGAACGGGTTGATTCTATTTAACTCACTAAAATAACTAAAAGTGGTTCAATATAATATACTTTAATCACTTTCGACAAAATTAGCTATTTATTAACACTCGTTAATCAACAATTAAATATTTGACTACCATGACTACCATGAGAGATTGCGTGGGAGAATAGATAGTAAGCGGCCCTAAAAGGCAGTCTTGCCAAAATTTACACTAGGCACTAAAGACCATCTAAATTTCACAACTTTGTAAAAGTTTGACCATTACTTGCATATTGGTGTGTAAAAATTTACATAAACTTCAAAATAATACTGAACCGCATTAGGCACACATAAAACTTAAAAGAAATATAAGAAGTATTAAGTGCTTGCTATGAAAAATAAAACTTTCCCGATAATCCCAAAGCTCTGAAAACGTAAGAAATAGCTATAATTTAGAACAATGAATTTAAATATGTTCTTTATTGAAAAAATTTATGCAACCAATTTATTTGTAAAAAAACTGCTTAAGTCAAAACGTTTTGTATCGATTATCATTAACGGATAAATATTTATTGAATATCGTAATTGAAGTCATGGAGTCTTTTCATCCGTTTTCAATGTCTTGATTTGTAAATGCATAGGCGGATCAGCTCTTCGATGTTTACATGAAAACCTTTAATATAAGATATATATATACAAGTCATTTATCGAAACTGAAATTTTGGATATTTGTTCATATGAAGATGGCCATGTAGATCATATTTAGAAATGCCTCAAAATAGCTAACTATATCGTCAAGCATACGGAAAATCCGCTGGATAACTCGGATACTTTTATTCCTAAGATTGATAAAAAAAACCTTCGATGATAGGCTAACCTTTTAAAAGGTGCTTTAGTTAGATATTCAGCAGGCGAATTTATGTGAATATTAGATTTTTCTAAGGTATGGTCACAATGAAATTGGAGGCTTTTCACAATTTCTTAAATATATCTGAAGAAAAGCTTTTCAAGTTGACTAGAAATGAAAGAACTCGCACTTCTCTTCCTAACGAATTATTTTACGTCACAGTTGATTACCTCCAGGATCTATTATAAGCTCCCGAATGCAAAAAAGAGTGGCCATATATGGCCATTTTTTGAAAAAATTATTATTTATCTGTCTGTTACGTTTCAAAAATATGCATCAATAAAATTTTGTCATTTACAAAGAAGTATATTTCTACATGACTTTTATGTAATATGACCTGTTTTACATTATCTTCGGGGTAACATATGCGGATATTTTGATCCTTAGCATAGGTGAACGATGCAGTTTAAACAAATACGATGAAACATTTTGTAACTACATTTTGTGCAAAAAAACTACAAAGGTAAGGGGAAAGTAGTTTTTAAAACAAAAGTCTTTTATTTTTCTGAATATAAATGCGGCTCCCTCAAATTGGCTTCATTTGATTATAAACAGTTTCAGACCAAATTTTCCAGTTCTGGAAAGGATATTTTAAATACCTGTTTTACTTATTTTGGAGTTCCTCCATAGTATAATCAACATTAATACGAAGTTTTGTTCTGTCATACGTAATAGCATGTGAAATTAGTTTGATATGAAGCTACACCTAATTTCACCTAAACTCATGCCCATTTCTTTGATTAAACCCAACTAAAATGAGACTCTTCTAACTTAAAGGATTTCGCAGAAATAAATCTACTCGACGAATGAAAATAATGTGACCAAATATATGCTCAAGTATTCAATCAAAGTTCATCATTAAAGCAACACGGTCTTTAGCAAATACTGTGGTTGGCTGTTTAATCAAATGGTGGCGCAAACTGTTCCAGTGCTTCGGGGATTATCTAAGAAGGAAGTTCTACACCAGGCCAACAATTGCAAATGGTTTGTCTGAATCTTAAAAAATAGTCAAATGCCACTCCAAATCGAGTCAAATGAGAATCGCCCCTCAACGTCCACAAATCACACTCACAGTTTATGATCGGTTGGTTTACTTCACATCGCATGAGACGTTCGCGTTGACTTTGGCCATTATGGCGTCAGACAGTACCACGATTGTTATTTGGGTAAGACTGTTTTAGAGGTCCCATTTGCCCTTAGCCTATAACAATAATCTACTTTTACCTTTTTTAGTAGCTCGAGTTTCCCTTTTTCGTTAAATTGTACCTATGCAAGGCCAAAATTTCATGAACGGGCATCCTTTGCCTGAGCAACAAGAGTTTACGTCGAAAGAGTTAGTTAAATTTAGCTCATTGAAACAACCATACATAGCTTTAACTTGATTTTCTTTGGGCACCTTCAACACAATTAAATATTCATCAACAGTCGTTAACCAATAATTAAACGTTTGACTACCAATTTCATTAGATAGCTAGGCGAGAGCAATATATATGTAAGCGGTCCTACAGAACAGTTTTAATGCTGTTTGCAAGTGCAGACGCGATTGTATAAGGCAAGGAAAAGAGCAGCTTAATTGTAGCGAACGTGGCTATTGTTTCTTCATGATAACAGAACTTGCTGAGATGAATATAAATTATGAATGCAAAAGTGCGCGTTCAAGGTGTTTGTGTGAGAAAAAGAGAAGACTGGCCAACCACCGGAATGGTTTGATTATTGTTCTACGCTTTAAAAATTGCACTGGACTTAACAGCGGCAACAGAAAGATGAAAATTACGGGTAAGTGCAATCCAGTCCGTTAGCACAGACACACTTCGGGAAGTAACAGTGCTGTCCTCTGTCGCCAGCACCAATAAACAAAATGTCAGTCTTCTAATCTAAGAAAAACATTGCAAACAGTAAAAATAAAATAAGGAAATGTGCATACCATTTAGCAGACACTATTTTGAAGGAGATTAGTGTTGTTAAGGTGTCATCTTAAATTAAAAGTTCAGACTAATTAATCCTCCTTTTCATGTGCTCGCTCGTACATGAGCAGTCTCATCCATTGTCTCTTCTCTCTCAGGGGTACAAATAAAATGATCAGAAACCGCACCGGCTTCCTATAATGACATTTGATACCTTGATCCACCTAGACCTTATATAGCTGCGGCCCTGATTTCGCGTGGAACAAATTCGGTTGACCAGGAAACAGCTATTTAAGAAACTAACGTGAATTTGAATTTGTTAGAGCATTGGGAAACGCTAAAAATGAATACCGTTTAAGAGTGCTTGTTACTGGGTGCTGCATCTCCAGGCGAACAAAAAGACGTACTTTCGGAAGACAATACCTTTAGGTTTCATGCTACGCTATACCGAATGGAACAATTTTTCCGAAAATCAACCGCACCTCAGATATTTGGCCAACATTTTATAAGATCGATTGCTGACTCAATATTCAAACCATTGAAATCTGGGGAGAAGCGCTATTGAAAATTCCGACAAAAAACAATGATTAGCTTTTAAAGTACTGACCATTGACAGAGCAAACTTTAAGAGAGTGCCTCATTCCACAACCAGAAACGTCGGTTTTGGAGAAGGGGAGTCCGTAGGGAGATGTGTTTTGAATGATTGCATCTGCATATAAAGATAGGTTACTTGGAAACAAGGTGGACCGGCACTATGGCTAAGCCATCTTAGGAAACTCATTTCCATAGAAATCCTAGCTCATGAAATGTAAAGCAAAATTCCGACATATTTTTTGATAAGAAATGACTATTTTATTCAGATTACCTCACGGATTATCTTAAAGCATAATCGCAGACTATTTAATTTCGTCTGGATGATGGCTTTTGAACTAGCTCCTAACCGTCTCGCTGTAAGCACTCAAAGCTGTAGAAACCTACCGTTAAATTTATAAGACCTATTTCATTGGTTTCGATTCTCTTATAAATTCAGATATGTTTTGAAGAAAACATGAAAATAAATAATCCTTCTTTTCACATTTGATAGAAGAGAACGTCTGCTTTAAATTTGATGTTTGAAGAAAGGGTATTGTCCGATGATGACAAAAAGCTTTGCAACTCCTATGTCAAGTTGAATGCAACGTGCCATGGCACCTGCTTTTAGCAATTATCCCTTTGGTGAAACAAATCATAAATGTCTATGGGATATCACGAAAATGTCTCATGGGGCTCGTTAAATTTGCCGTGAATGGGGACCGTGTTGAGGCTACCACCTATCCCCCCACCAGTGTATGAATAGATGCCAAATTTAAACAAAAAAAACTAAAACGACGAAGTACTATCAAACTTTGCTGAGGTAAGCAATCACTCAAGGAGGCATGTCGTGATTTTTTTCCAGTAAGTATTTAAAAGTACAGGTCTCAATAGATTCTTCTCAGCGGAATTTTGAGAAGCATTTCAAGATGTTGAGATTTTATCACAAAAATAGGCAGAAATTGAGATACATTCTTGGAGGTTTACTTGAGTATCCCTTTCCCTTGTAATACTGGGTTGCATTAATCCACTTGTGAACGCCCAGGGCTATTCAGGTGGGAGATAAAGGAGACACTGCTAGTAGCGGCGCTTTAAATTGCCATTGTTCGGTCATCCAAAAAAACCGCCTTGATCTTAACGTTCTCGTGGAGAAGCATAATCGGAATTAGAGGATTTCAAGTAATCAACTGAAATGAATTGGGAGGTGCATGTCCGCCCGAATTATTGCAGTGGCAGATGTTGCGTTTTTTCTTCTTCCTTTGTAAAGTGATGTTGTAACCGAGTGTGTTCCTGTGTCAACACTGGTTATGTCCCCCAGGACGTGTTAGGAAGAGAAGACAGAACAGCTGATAGTACTTTACTGTCAGTCTCTCGCCTAGGGCAACATAGTCCCGTTCTACTCGCAGCCTCGATATTTAAGGGGCAGTAGTCATTGGATCCCCATTGGCTCTCCGTGAGTGGCCATGCGCAGGCTCGGTAACGCGCGCCTGTGCATTTGTCCTCAGCGTGACCTCATTGATAGCAGCAACACGGCCGCGGGGCAGTCTCGCTCGCGCGTGCCTTCTTTGTCCTGGCCTAATGTTTGCCCTTTGAAGGTCGCTTGTAACTGCACGAACCGGTCGTCAGTAAGGACTCTTTGTTCTGGTACACTCCGGATGGCCCGAGTGATAACTCGCGTCCGGGACGTCCCAACAAGTGATCATGAAGATTCTGCACCACGTTCCTCTTGACGGTAGCAAGCTTGCCATCCACCCAAAAGCTCGAAGGCCACTTAATGAAGTCAATCTTTTCCAGCTCTCTAAGGACCGATTCTATTGGATATTGCGGAATCAACATCAGTTCTCTTTATCTGCCTACCGATTTTGACAGCAAAAGTAAAGTGGTTTGTTTTAAAACTCGGATGAATAAAGCCATAATAATCGACCAGTCTTATTAACCTTTACTTATGTATACACCTAGCATGCAAAGTTTGCCTCATTTCGTAAAAAATTTCTGTTAGACTCTTCCGTTTGGCGCAACTAATACAGGATTTGCGAGTCCCGCAAGCAACTGGCCTAAGTTTGTAAACGTTTGATTATTTCTCCCATTCCAGCGAGAACGCATTGGCGAAAACTTATAGATAATGTATAGAATACATTATTCCTCCCACCTGGCGTCCTAGTTCTTCTCTCCCCACACGTAATCCGGCCTGAAGATCTACCGGCTAGGGTTTTTACTATGTACTTAATCCGCTACAATACTGTCACAGGGCTTTTTCGTATTTTCTATGAAGCAGAGGGATCGTCAGATATTAATCCTCCGAGACTTCATAACAATTTAACCACCGGTCTTTTTAATTTGACACACGAGTCTGCTCTCGTCACTGGAGACTGCTCCAGTATTTGCGTTTGTTTAAACCAATATTTCCGAATGTCCAAGGAACCGGTAAGTTGACATACAGCTTTATCTTTTAGCAATCTTCATGGGCGTCTCTTATATGGTTAAACCGCCTTACTTCCTCCCTGTTGTAATTCGATGCTAGTTGGTGGGAAAGTCCTTGCTATGGCGGGCCGAATACCAACCATTTTCCTACTTACCTCTGGGAGAGGCAAATTATTGAAGTTTCCAGCAAAACAGGCTTCGTGAATGCTTTCTTCGTCTGTCTAGTTGGGTCACGTAGATGGTAATGAGCCAACATTGACTTATTTTGCCTTTGCATTTCTCGTGTAGACGAGCAGAGTACTGTATCAGACGCCACCCCGCTTAAGCCACGCACGACTGCGTCAAAAAGTTGCGGCTGACTAAAGCGTTCGTCCCTCGCCTATTCCCATGATACCCTCCCTGCGTGACATGCTAGCAGACCTCTCAGGACCCATCTGACTTCGCCGTTTGGTCCGGCCTAGGGGCCACCGACACCATAACCCGGACAAGGTGTTGCAGGCAGAAAGCTGGATTTGAGGAAAGTTAAGTTCTACGAGAGCTAACGAAGCAATACTAGTTTTCTTCCAGCGAAAAGTGATAGCCCACACCGTTTACTTTTCGAAAATATGCAGCAGGCTAAAAGTTAGCTCTAAATTTCCTTATATTTGTACATTTCGATTGGTCCAACTAAGAAGCAGCCACTTCTCGAAGACAGCGGTGTTTGGTTACTGTATTCTCGATAGTTTGGAGGGCGGGAAGTAGTCCTTTCAGAAGCTCTTTCACGGGCCGACAGAAGCTGGTTGCTGATAAAACTAATTTTCTTGGTCTTGAATGTGTAAACCTGGAATCGTGACGAGTCTAAGTCACATCGGATGACATATGACATACTAGATGGTGGGGTGAGCTACGGCTTCTGCGTTTTCTCCTACCGCTAGGTAATAAAATTAGGATGCCGACTGTGTTACCGGCCTACCAAGAGCTCGACCGCTGCCCTCGACAATATCTACCACGAGCTTCACCGAGCTGAAGCAACACAGTGACTTCAGCGGGATTATAATGAAAGTAGACTTGCGTGGTATCTATCCCACTCTCTCATTACTCACATACCGGGACCAGGTGACAAGACAAAAGTCAAGAAGAGCGGAAATGGGAGAGGGCGCAGGCGGCTGACGCGACCAACACGTGTACCAACAGCACACCTCACTAGGTAGGCCCCATATCGAAGCGCCATAAAGGCGATATTAAGAACGAGCCATTGAGCCTGACTCCCAGCCCGAAGTCAGCCACTCCACCGGCCTACCAGCGTCATCGAATAACAACACGACGACCGTCAGGATTCGAACAGGACCATTTGGAAGGACGGCCACGCACCCACACGCACGGCAGGCCCCAGGCAAAAGGCAGAGAGCAGTGGGAAGAATAAGTTGTAGTGAAGGAGAAGGAGAAAAAGAAGAGGAGAGATTATCTGTGAGATCTAATGCAACACAGCTAAAATGCCGCGCGGGCGGACGCGTGCATCTTCTTCCAACCGCCACCACCGTCGCCCTTCACGCGTTCGCTTTCGAGGAGGAGGCAGTGAAAAGGCCCCGCAAAGGACGCGTCCGGGGTTAGCGATGATGGTGATGATGATGATGGCACGGTGGTGGTGGCGTTGGCGGTGATAACGCATGGGAGAACTGCCGGGCTGTCGAGGGCTGGGGCACAGATAAACACGCATTGGTGAGCCACTGACTGGGCAGACCATCGCACGCGCACTGTCCACTAGCCAGGACCCCCAACTGCAGTCAGTCAGACGGACGGACAAGTAGATGGAGTTTGCAGAGGCAGACAAATGAATAGACGGTAGTAATGAGGAGGCGGAGGAGGGCAGTAGGGAGTTTGCGCGCAGGGAGAACAAAGTAAAATGTCAGCGGAGGAGGAAGAGGAGGAGCGCGACACAGGGATGAGAGGCGGAGAGCCCAAAGATGTGAGAGATATCAATTGAAGACCACGTTTGTACACTTAGAGATTGGAGGCACAGACGATCACACGTACAGAAAATGCAGGGCGGGGGAGGGGAGAGAGCAGGGAAGACGCAGTGAAGCAGACCGATAGTTTTTTCATCGATGCGCGACCACAGGACGCATGTCGGCAAGCATAGAGGAAAAATCAGAGAGGCGCTGATACTCCTCGCCAATGTCCTCCTCCGAAAGCAGCATGCTCGGGTCAATCCCCTTGCCAGCGGAGGCATCCAGACGCAGAGAATGCATATTGGCGTCGAGTTCAGAGAAGGCGGAGGAGAAGGAAGTGGCGCCAGCCACCGAGAAATCCTCCGTCGTTGCCAACACCATACTACGATACTTTGAGGAGGCGGCGGCAGCACCATGACCACTATTAGCAGAGGTCTGCCATCCACTGGTGCTGCGCGGACAGGGGGAAGCTGCGGGGACCGTGGTCCGATTGGCGCCGCTCAACCGCATGGATGACTGCGAGTGGTCCTCCTGATGTCGCAGGAACGTGGGTGTGCCAGTGCCAGCAGAGGTGGAGGGCAGACGCAAGGGACAGGGAAGCATCTCGGGCATCACAGTTAGATGAGTGATCAGAGCCTCCAGCGAAGGCCACTCCTTGTCTAGACCCTGTAGGAGAAACAAAAAAGCATTTAATGGTTTTGCAAAAACACGAGGAAAGTACTTGAATCTAAAATTAAAAGGGGGGGTGGGGCAACAAGAGCTCGCGGACTTGGGTGACGGGGCATACTCGTTCTTGCAAAGGATATCCTAAATGTTTTTCCAGTTTTTCTAGGACCCGCTTAGCGCGAACGGTATCCGGATAGAGCAATTACAAAGAATAAACTTAGGGGACCAGGGAAAAGAAAACTCTATTCCGCACAGTCCCCTTTTAAGGGAATACAGCAAGTGAATTCGTGATACGACGCCTTGAACAGGTCGTTCGGATATGATCGTCAATCAACCGGTTTTGCACGGAGAAGCTAAAGATAAATTGACAGCGCAGACCACCCCAATGTGTATCTACTCATTTACTTGCTCCTGTAGAGCAGGTTATATTAAACCCAAGAGTTGGTGACTATCCAAAAGAATGAGAGAACACCTCTGAAGAAGGGCATACGCAGTAGCGTTTTCACCTACATTTCCACTAAAGTTCCCCAAAATCCTGGGTTAGCGTCTGCTAGCAACAGCAAAAGTGATAGTTATTAGGTTGAAGAAGCCAATCTTCTGCGCATAACAGAACCTCTCTGCAAACCCATGTCCGACGTGGCCAATGAGAATTAAAAGCCTTGATGAACGTTCACCGACTGCTGACCGGACTTATTTGCCCCGTTTCGCCTTGGGCCTCGACAAACACCCTCACAGCCGTAGCAGCTGGTAGGATAGTCAAATAGTATTTCCAGCAAAGACAGGGGAACCAGTCTTTTAAGAGGTGTGAGAACAAAATGCAAGCCAAGGACGATTGGACGACGCGAACAAATTGTCGGACCTCTCCTTCTTCCTCCCCCCACTCTTTCCCCTATGTGGTCCTCAATAAAGACTACAATATGACCCCTTTGATCCCTATACACCTCTCCCCCCTAATCACCACTGATTGGCCGCTTAAACTTTCGCTCACTCCATCCCCCCCCCCCCCCCCTATATTATTGTATTGCCCGATGATGAGTTAATCGAATACGTTCTTTCGCCTAACTTGACTGCTTAATACGTATTAAGTGTGCATTTTTTAAATAGATTTTTGATGACGTAACCAATCCAAATATATTTAAAAGAAATAGTGCACGAATACATTCTTTTCCGCACTCATTTGATAGCAAGTATTCTTTTTAAACTTCAGATTCGAAGAAATTCCATTTTTAGTTGAATAAGTTTCGAATTTCAAAAGTGATTAAAGACTGTACCATGCCCATTTAGGAAGTATACGATGTTGTTCACATGAATTGCAAATGCGTACGAGCACAGCATGTTACCCTCTTAATGCCTTATAGGGATGTATTATCTTCCTTCCATGTAAAGATTGTACACTGAAATACCTAAACGCAAATACAACAGCCAACCCGACTCAAAATTACTCAGGAACTGGAAAAAGTTTTAAAGCCCCAAAATACACTTCCGTTGAGTAAACACTTTCAATAAGACTGCTACTAAAAGCGTACAAAAAAAATTTGTC
Organism: Ligula intestinalis; assembly: GCA_036362985.1. Classification (NCBI taxonomy): domain Eukaryota; kingdom Metazoa; phylum Platyhelminthes; class Cestoda; order Diphyllobothriidea; family Diphyllobothriidae; genus Ligula; species Ligula intestinalis. Next base: position 62,360,129 of record JAYGXS010000004.1, on the reverse strand, counting down.
TTGTGTTCTCTATAAAATATAGCTGAATCGGCTAGGTTATGGAGAATCTATTTTAAAAAGGACACTAAATGAGAATATTGGCAATAAGACTTATTGCCTACACCCAAATACGACTCAATCTCTATGGGGAAAGATAAATAAATAGGAGAATGTGCATCAAGTAAGAAGTTAATAAATGTGAGTGCAATTTTTGCAGCTGACTGATACCATCAAGAGTCGATATCTCGGAACATAGGTACGCAACAAGAATGGTTGTACTCCCACAGTACAGGTGATTTTGCGCTAATTTTTAAGGGAGGGCGAAGGTTAGAGTTCGTATGGGGTGGAGGGTCCTCGTTTATCTAGCGCAAGGCTATGTCGCATAAGGGGGCAGCCTGCTTCCCTACCCAATCGGATTATGCAACATGCTGGCATAAATATTAGAAATGTAACACAATCCCCTGGTCAGCTGAAAGCATTGGTTAACGTTTCAGTCGACGTTTTTTAAGCCTGGTCATCCTACTGTAGACAGGGGGAAAGTGGTATCAGCAGCAACAGCCACGGTAGTAGTAGCAGTCGCATTAGCCGCAGCAAACACCCAAGGGTTGTGGCAGCGACGCATCTAATTACCCTTCGCGGGGTATAAAGTAAATTAGCAAAGTGCGCAGCACTTTAAAGCCCTGCTGAGAGGAAACTCTGGCGAAATCAAGGAGAGACAGAGAGGCAAGATGAGTGCACGTGGTCGCACGGATGAAGCTAAGAGATACGACGGCGGCGGCGAGTTGGGCGATTGATAGGTCCACAAATGCAATTAAGAGACTAGCGCAAAACACACACGCACACACGAAAAGGAGCATTTTAAAACGGGGCTAACCTGCAGAGACTTGGTCGAAATTCACTTGGACACATGCACGCGCGTACAGGTCGTCACGGCTGGCCAAGCGCCATGTGAATATGTCTGTTTCCCCTACCCTTGGCTGACAGAGCCTATGCCACCAGACACGACACCCCTCGGGAAAATTCACACATTCATAGACACACCAATCAGCGAACACTGGAACCTTTCCACAATCCCACTTAAGCAACTGCCACCACTATCTCATTCTCTCTCAGGTCCGGGTGGACGCAGTCAACACTAGCCCTGGCTTCGCCAGTCGTCAATGCCGCCTGAAAGTGCGACTGAGAATTTTGCATACAATAAATAACTCCTATAGGTGATTTCTGCCATTAACCTTCTACCCGGGATTCTATCTGATGAATGTAGCGATCTATACACAATCACTACTTAGACAGCTACAAATTGGTGACCCCCACTTTATTCAACCACACAACTAAACTCCTTCTGATATGACTGACATCTTCACGACATTTCAACTTAACTCCACTGTACTGTGTTCACTGCAGCACTAATCGTGCCCAAGGATAGAGAAATGCGGCTGTCGAAAACCTGTTGCGAACCGAGATTGCCCCTTCCAGCCGACTCTGGAAAAATCAAGGAGAGAAGCAAAGTGAGTGCACGAGGTCGCATGGATGAAGCTAGGAGATACGACAGCGGCGGTGGCGATTTGGGCCATCGATAGGTTCACAAATGTAATTAAGAGACCAGCGCAAAACGCACACAAAGGAGAATTCGAAAACGCGGCAGGGAAGCAGCAAAAATCGAATGCACAGCCGTCGTTGGCAGGCTTTTTTCTCTTGTCCGCAGGGCGAGAGAGAGAAAAGTCGAACGTCTGGAGTTTTTTTCCTCAGCAGCAGGCAAAAAAACGAGTTATTCGGGTAGACCGGTGAGATTATTAAGGGGGCGGGGCATTTTCGGTGCTTGCGACTGAAGTGGATATTTCTGGCTTCCTTGCCATTCTTATCGGTAAGCCGAAACTGCAGTTATCTCGCTGAAAGTCAAGTTCTATGCTGTGGCAATGAGACACGGGCTGGGAGTCTGTTGACTACCATCCAGGGTCTCGGGCGTCGAAACATACGCCGGGTTAACATTGTTGTTGTTGCTGCATGATAGCTAGCAACCTCATCTGCGTCACCAATTGTTGTAGTGTTACCAAATCCGAGGTGTTCCCCTCTAATGACGCCCTGTTTGAATCCCCAGGGGAGAACACGGCAATAAGGACACAAACATGAAAGACACCAGGATGAGGGCTTTATCGTTCACATAACTCGGAGTTGCTGTCTGAGACAGAAGTGTCCGCTGGCGAAGCCAGGGCTCCTGCGAACTGCGTCCAGTCGCGCCTGAGAGTGCTTGCGAGTCTCCGGTGTGAAATTTGACAGTTTATTTGAAGTGATTTTAAAGCGAGTTCAACTGTTGCATGATCGGTGTGTGATGGATTGCTCGAGGGGTGTCGATTATTGAGGCCGCCTGCTATGTGACCGCAGCGTGGCGCGTTCAAATGGCTCTTGAAAAACTGCGAATAGTTGGGCACGCGTGGGCGTGCGCCTGTGTGCAAACGTGTGTGTGTGTGTATGTGTGTGTGTGTGTGTGTGTGTGTGTGTGTGTGTGTGTGTGTGTGT
>JAYGXS010000004.1:62342215-62357623 GCA_036362985.1 Ligula intestinalis | reverse complement strand
GTGTGTGTGTGTGTGTGTGTGTGTGTGTGTGTGTGTGTGTGTGTGTGCGAGTGAATGTCGGGCAAGTAGTTTAAGGGCAGCGAGTCAGAACGGTCACCTGCGAAGACGTATGACATTGAGGCAGTTCGTAATGAACAAGGAAGCCGTAGCATCAGTGGCCGTCCGCCACAGGACGATTCGCCGGGACAACCTGCAAGCGAACCAATTATGCTGGCTCCTAATAGACATCGTTTAGATACTCCACCTCCTCCTCACCTATCGCCGGCAGTTTCAGCTCTAGCTTGGTGAGCCTATCATCCTAATGGAATGGTGTCATTAGGAACTGCTGGCTATCTCAAATAAAAAATACTATTTCAGAAATACCCATCTACACTTCCAGTTGCAGGGTAGGCACAGCAACATACCCCTCAGGCCCCAGTCAGGAAAACTGCCTCAAACTCGTTAAAACGGGTTAAATACAACGACGAAGGTTAAATTATAGTTACTCAAATGAAGCGTCCACAATTGGCATAAGTCGGCATCAGCCACCCGAATTCTACTCTAGGTCTCCCATATAGTAGGAGGGGGGAGCAAGTGGGGCTCCTATTCCCGCGTCTAGCTAGCTGTTGGCATAGCAGAAAAACAGGACAGAAGTACTCCTAGAAAGAGGACTATAAGAGGCAAATTAATGGGTGCTGGTAAGGCGTATATCTGAAATGGTCTTTGCATACGGATCTGCTGTTCTTTTGGCGTTGCTTGACTCCGCGAAGACGGTAGACGACCAAAGAAGATAGTTTAACAAGGCCAGCTACGCTAATTTTGTGCCAGGTTGACAGCGTACGATAAAAAGTCGAGCAGGTGTGGAGCAAAATAAAAGATCACGTGATCTTCCCTCTAGGGCAGCAGGCTAGTAAGCGTTTGCGACCACAGAGAGGCCCAAAGAGCAGAGAGCGCAACATCCGCCGCGAGTTTAAAATTCCGAAAACTAGAATGACAGTAGCGGGGTTAGTTTGTGCGAGGGGCGGGAGTTTGGAACAAATAAGACAAGGACACGCATGAAGAAGCGGAGAAAGTGGGTGCTAGAGAGGATAGAACCAAGATAACAGGAAAGAAGGGGTACCATTAGAACCCGATCGACACGGAAGACTCGGAAGCAAATAAGGCTCAAAGATAGGAGGTTCGCTTGCGGACTTTCAGCGGTGCTTGTGATGTTTAAATTTGACGCAACAAGCACACTTCTACTTCCAGAGCCTACAGGGCCAGGGTAGAATGATTGTTGTCATGACCAGCCAGCCTGCCTCCTGCTAGACCGAAATTAGCAATCAGTGTATAAAAAGAAGGATGGACCGGCACAAATACCGGAAAACTGACACAGCAATCGGGTTGAAGTTACCCCACGCTTATTTTTTCGGTTTTACCCCCCTCCTCCCCAACAACGCCTGCATGCGTCAGGTTCTTATTGTAAAGAGGAGAAAAGTGCTATCAGTAGGCCGGAAATTATATTCGTCTGAGCTTTCAGTTTCACACAAGAGGTCATCGTAAGAGAAAATGAGAGGACAGCAAGCATTGGCATGTCTTTGCAATTCAGCTACCAAAGACACGCGCTACAGTAACAAGGCCACACATCATAACGACAAGGACGCGCGTAGAGACCATACCATGAGACGATATGAGCGTGGACCAACCAGGCTGTGCTAACATGACCAATGTAGATTACCTGCATCAGAAAACTCAAGTCCTGCCTCTGAAGGTTCACTCCATCATGCAGGCAAAAATCTACATTGCGCAGTCTCATAACCCAGAACCTCCGGGCAATCGCCTGTTAACGCGCCCCCCACATGCTAGACGCATGAAGCAGTCTACCATAGACGCGTACGGCCCACATGCTTCGGTGTACCCCACTAATCTACCGATAACGGACCTCGTTAAGCGTATCCACAACGAAACTGTCGAGCAAGCCATCAGCAGCTATAAACGCAACAGAGTCCTCAACGCTCCTCCGCCGGTCTCCGACGTCATGGCCAGAGAACATAGGGCCAACCTGTCCAGAAACGCTAGAACCAGGCTATCCCAGCTGCGTTCCGGCTTCTCCACGCTGCTGAATTCATTCAAAAGCCACCTCACCTCATGCTTTGACAACGTCACAGACAATTGTCCTGACTGCCTCCTGCCTTTCCACACAACATGCCACCTCTTCGACTGCCCAGCCAACCCTACGGACCTCACGCCTGAGGACCTATGGCTTCGCCCAGACAAAGTCGCCGAATTCCTTCATCTTTATTGAACATTTTGTACCTTTCTCTTTATTCTTTATTCCTTCATCTCTATCCTTTCATCTTTCTGAAAAATGTTATAACATGTATTGCTGGCAAACTAGGTTAAGGGAGTAAGCTAGTACAAAAACAACAACCAACCAGGAATGCTACCTCCACCCCCACCCCCTAATTACTCGTAGCAGGACTACAAAACATGCCAACGCTTGCTGCTCTCTCACCTTCTCTGACAATGGCCTCTTGTGTGGAGCCGAAAGCTCAGACTAATTTCTGTTTCAGTGAACACACTTATGTCCTCTGTACAGGGAGACAAATCTCGCATACGACCCATATGGTAGGTCTAATAGGAAGGTCAAGACAAGTCAAGTCAACGCTATCAAAGGAAATATAGGCAAACGCCTTTGAACTCCCAAAAAACTTCGCGAGCACGTCAGGATTCGAACCTGGAATCTTCTGATCAGTAGTCAGATGCGTTATCCATTGCACCACCCAGCATTCATTAGTCCATCGTTGACTCGCTATGTCAGTCTGTCTGGCGGCTAATGGGAAGTATGAATTCACACACACATAGGTATGGGTGAGTTCCCATCTGCTAAACACCCTGGAGCAAAAACGATATATGCGTGGGGGTAGGGGTGGCATCATAAACAGTTGACCACATACTAGGCCAAAAGGTGGTGAACAAAGCAAACTGAAGGTGCAACAAAAGTTGTAGCTGACGAGCAGATCGCGAGTAAACGACATCTTCGTCCACGGGGCTGGTAGGAAAGCGTAGACTACACAGCAGGCCACTTCTATCAACAAGCTCTATTAGGACTACTGATATACAGATGGAGAAATAGCCCTGAGCATGATGGATAGTCCTGCAGCATCAAGTTTCTATCTGTTAGCAGACAGATGCGAAGATAGTGCCGACAAAGACAATACACACACTGTCATGACAATCTGAGAGCTAGCATTTTTTACTCACTACCGCTGCGTGCTCGGCCATTCGCGTCCATAGTAATCTTCCCGTTTCTCCAAGGCAGTTGTTTTGTACACAACTGCACAATGCCCGGTAAACGACTCCGGCCGTTTCCTGCCGCGGTAATGGGTCTTTCGGTCTCATGAACAGGGAGCAAACCATAGTTTCAGTTCAACGAGGCCGAACTCCTTACCAGAGAGGACAGCCGCGTGAAACGCGAGCTGCTCAAATTATGGAACTCAGGCCCCTAGGCCATCAACAAGCGCAACAATTTGGCGTTTTCTTACTGTGTACTGAGACATTGCCTGCGCAGTAGAATCAATCACGTGGGAAAGACCGGGCCCAACAAGCATACGTGTCGCTAAATTATCAAGTGCGCATCCGACATGGGCAACGAAATCGCGGCAATTAATGAGTCGAAGGCGAAATGCGAAGCCATTACCGCACAAATTATGATCCTGAGTGCTGGTTATAAGAACCGATTTTTTAAGTATGCATGCGCAAGACCGCTACGAACTCTAAATACCACGCAATCTGCGCACGTCTCACATTATTTTACGGTTAAATATGAGTAGGGATTCTCGACAGATTCCGAAACGTCAGGAAAAGGAAATTCTTGTTCCAGTGATTGCACCTGTATCTTTTGAACTGTCGTGACTATTTATAACTAATTGTCCGTCGTCATCGGCACTGCCCCTTGGCTGTTATAGAACTGCCTGTGAAAGAACGGGCACGATAATTATCATAAGCAATGGCCTTGTCTGCGCATACCACTTACATGACCTGGCCTGAAACGGGTCTGACGATGTATCCACAACGGATGTCGAAACGTCAGGCGCATAAACATATTGTCCCAGCGATCAAGTTTTCTTCTTCTCAATGACCTGGCCTCCCGAAACACCAGCACTAAGATTTCACACAAACGGGGGTGGGTGGGGGTAGAGAGGCCTACAAATAACCGCGGCAGTCCCTTCAGTTTTCGTTTACCATGAGTACCAACAGTGCCTCTTTCTGCAATTTTGCGTTTCGTAGCCCCGGGAAGAGGGATGGGAGCAGGGAATTGGACCGACTGGGTACTGATATAAGTGGAGTAAAACACCGAAGCAACGTAGAGAAGGTAGACTCACCTTGAGCTTGACTCCATGCTTTGAATGCTGGATGAGGTAGTGCGTTATGCCCATACAATTCACGTGCTCAGGGACCCGAACGGAAAGGGCCCAACAGCCTGGGTGGGTGACACTGTCGCGGACCAGAAAGCTACCAGCCTATACAAGAAACAAACATAACAGAAGAAGGGATCACAACTTGCACTGAGCCAATAAGCATCTCCAACATCTGCACTTCAGTGTGGCGAGTTTTACAAGGATTGATGCAGGACAAACCTATCTGGTAAATAGCCATCCCCCTCCACCTCGCCTCCGAGGGAATTTCCATTAGATTATAAGATTTCAACTAAAGGGCTTATGACCCCCGGCCCACTTGGGGCATCCCCCCTGTGCACACAATTGGAATGTCCCTTTCAATGTCTTCGTGGGGACAATCTGATTTATAGTTTAGAGACATGATCACACTACAGAGATAGCAGTCCAAAACTGAGAATAAATTACCGAAAACCAAGCTATAGATGAGTGTGGAAAACTATACATTAAAACATAAGGTGCCTTTGTCACAGGGAAAAACCTAGTTAGGTGGCCAAAATAACGCAAACTCACCAACCAGATCCGAATACCGATTTCAACGAGATCCATCGTGTGATCCACAGTAAGGTGGTGGCGCAGGAACCGTGACTTGCACGTGAATTAATCTTAAGTGATAGCAGACTTGCAGAGCATCTACCGCACCCCCCCCCCTCCACACAGCTGTGCACGGTGTCAAGAGAGCATCAAGAAGACAGAAGGCGGATGCGACGGGAGCCTGTACCTATGTGTGCCCCCATGTACCCCCTATCTCTCCAATGTTCGGTAGTTATTATGCGAGCGCAACCCCAGTAAAGCCTGCAATGTCCTAACCTGGCCCCCGTCGTGTACTCAGTGCCCCCCTAAAATGCGGCCCGTTAAGAGGCGCACCACCAAGATCAACTGATTGTTAAATAAGCTTCTCGAAAAAAATAGAAAATGAAAGCTAGATCCGAAATCAAATCCTTCTCGAAATGTCCCTGATTGTCGAAACGTTAACAAATCATTCGGCCGACAGCACTCACCCGAATCACAAATAGACTACGCCGTTACGCATAGTCGTTAGGCGTGTGCGATTAAATAGATGAGGGCTGCAATGTGTCGACCATGACATTTAGGTCTAAACACGGTGCTCACGTTCCTGGAGAAACGCTAGCTGGCCTATGTACTTGCCCAGTTGGGTGAATTCTTCCAACAAACCAGCAACTTAACGACCCCACCCGACAAACTTGCAGCCAGGGTGTCAGTATCTCCGTGCTCACTAGAGCCAAAACTTGTGATGCATATCGGCAAAGGTAGCTTATGTAGGCCCACTAAAAAACCCCAAGTTCCAGCATTTTGCCCTGCAAAAATGGTGGTTATATAATTCCAGAGGAGAGGGAAATAGAATAGACAGAGAAGAAAATTTTTAGATGACAGTGAAAAGTGAAAAAGGTAGTCGAAGTTGCTTACGGCAGCCGCTTGGAGTAAGTTGTTCCACATGTCAATTGAAGGTATGCTCGGCGCTTTGCACCGTCAACTACACTAATCTAACTCCAGAACGGTAAGTTGGACCTAAGGTAAGTTAAAGTAGACGACCTCTTAACCAACATTTCAATTTTTGGGGAAATTTAACAAACCTGCAAGTTGATAATCGAGTTGTCCGCAATAAGTCAAACGATAATACATATGAGGAAAATCTACAGATATGAATCAACAACACCTATCAATACAGTAAAATAAAAATGTATTTGGCATTCATTAAAGTGTCTTAATTTCCCACCCATAAAACCCTATAAGCATAGTTTTTGTAGTAATGGATGCAGGGAGTAGGGAATAATGAGTGGGCCTACATAAGCTACTGTTGCCAATTCATCTACTCAGATTGGTCACTAACACCCGAACGTTCTACTTTTATCGATGCGCCATGCGCTATCAGTCCCTAATCCACCCCCAGGGCTTGTGTCTCCTGTGCAATACCTGCCTCGAGTCTAACCACCGCGCAAATATTATATTCCGTATAACAGCAGCAGGTCCCAGAGTCAATCTTCAATTCGTTAGCCGTTCTCAACTAGGACTACATTCTATACTGGAGGAAGGTTGTCTGTGTTACATTTTAGCTAAGAGTTGCAAAGTTATTTCGACACCATCTTTTTCACTCAATTTAGCCAACGCGGATGACGGAACATGCAGTAGAAGGGATGACGCTAGCTCGGCAGGATCCGCTCACTCCGTCATAAGAACAACGTTCTCGTGAGAGTTGATAAACGTGCAAGCCACGAGTTGTTTGAGTCATGATTCTCTAATAATTGTAGTGAGGTGTTCCTTTTAACGCCTAAAAGTTACTTGGGAGGGTAGTTGGTCACGCTGGACTGCGCAGAGCAACACCGTTTCTAGCAACTGTGTCAGTGAGACAAATGACGCTTAATCAATACTACTGATGAGATAGCGACAAGGCGCGATTTGGATACTGGCATCACGTACGCCAATCGGTGATGAATGAGAAGTTGTTGGCGTGGAGTTACATCTTGACTACATCATCAGAGACAGATAGTCACATCTACTGACGTCTATTTCACATGATCTCATAGTCCGGGAGGAACCTGCCGTCATAAGGGCTTGACGTCAGACACACAGGATAACGATCATAGAATCAGGGTCTAGTTTGAAACAAGCAGATCCTTTGACAACTGCGTTGAACTGATCCAGCGAAAAAAAAGAAGCAGGAAGGACATTGTTAGCGCTCTCGGAGTGAGGGGTTGATTGACAGCTGAGTACGCCGGCGCAACACAGCCAAACTAATCACACACTGAGATACTGGGCAGTGCGGGTGACGACAGTGCGGACTTTGGAGTGTGTCAGCGTGGAAGGATTTACTTACAGTTACCAGGTGACAAGTAGCCTTCCTCCCTCCACTCTCTCCCCCACATGAGCTGTGAGGAAACGTGGTTGCATAGGGATGGGGGTTAGGGGGTGGAAGGTATGTGGAGATCGTAAAATAGGGCGCTTACAACACGCACAAGTCAAACACACACGTATCAGTTTTCATGGGAGGGCTGTCGACGCAATATCCAGTTCACGGGTTAGAAAGTGCAGGGATGTTGCTGCATCAGTGCTCTGTTGAATGAATTGGATAAAAAGTCGCCGAAAGAGAGAGAGCGTGTGACGATATGGCAGCCCAATCTGCGGCCGTTTGTGATGGTGGGTCGGAATGAGAATCAGAAACATCAGACTAGTATCGTGATTTTTTAAGTTATCAGGTTGTCTAGCGGACATCAGCTAACTTCTCCAAGGGCCTACGCCAAAAAGTGCTTCGAACAGCCGGAACAGTGGCTATACGGCTAGCGAATCCAGTGCTGCAATGTTAGAAGACGCTACTGCAAGCACTTTCCCTTCCGTGGCCGAGCCTGACGCCAGGTGGCGATCGCACACCGCCCCCCCCGATACCCCAGTAACAATCGTTCGCTCCATGCAAATGACAGTAATTATCACTCCATATACCTTACCCTTGACACATTACCATAACCTAACCCCAATGTTCCCTCTCCTCCAGCACAACGACCTCTAAACGCCGAGCTCGCCATGCGGACGGCGTAAAAACGATATATTGTAATGACCCTGTCCAACTATATAACCTTCAATATCCCTGCAAATATACTGGCCTGATGAAGAGTTTCTGAAAACATATGTTTGGCGAATCAACTTTTCAAATTAATCACATATACTTACTTGGAATCGCTTCCTGAGACTCGCCTTTTAGCTTATGTGGGCATGAAATTAGAGAGGGGGTGGAGGCAAATGACAGCAGTTATTGTATGATTCATCGTACGGCTTAGCGACATGGTTAACTCTTGTTCTACCGCTGCTTCACGCCTCTGCGGCTCTCCAGCACCACCCACGCGCTATTTGATGTACGCATTTTTTTGTAAATTTCTGCGCCTAGTCTCTCAAAAATTAATGATCGGCTAAGTTTCCCTGAGGATGGCATCCTAGTGTCATTACCAGATTCAATGTGGGGTGCACTGTCGGAGGTTGTGACTTACATCAAGCAAACCCTCCCCCCCCCTCCTCAAAACAAGTATGTGTTGCAACTACGCAACGCCAAGCAGATGAGGTGGAATTAATGCCTAAGTTGACGAATTCCACCGATGCCTGAGGACGATCTTGCGAGTTAAGTATAGCGACTTCATCGCCAAACAGATAGTCCGCACCCGCTGCGATCGTATCACGAGGATATCTCAAGCCATTCGACAAAGGCGACTGAGTTGGCTTGGACACTTTGTCCATCGCCCGCCCACGAGCTTAGCAATGCGGCCCTCGACCCGGCACAGCAGTCAATCTGGAAGCGTCGAAGAGGAGGGCAACTTAATACTTGGATCGACACCATCTACCAAGACATGGAAGCAGTCCTTGGACCTTCTATCGTTGGGCTCTGTAGAAAAGACTGGCTGGAGCTCTCCAGATCCGCTGCCGCCAATCGTCACGCATGGAGGTAACGTCCGTGGCATCAATGAGGCCGGCAGGGTCAGGGACGATCACAGCCGCAACAAGTACAAATAAGTAAGTAGGAATTTTAAAAAAATGCAGTTTTTACCTCCTCGTGCGCGAGTGACTTGAGTGCAGCCTCGCGGCTACGATAGGCCCGAACTTCGGGAGGATTACGGGGCGAGTGAATGGTTCTGTCCGTCGTTGCCGCTCCGTCGTCAAACTCCGTAGAGGCGCCGGAGAGACCGCCGTTGCGGCTGTAAAGGGAATGCACCCGTTGACCCGAAAACGGGGTCGGGGTGGGGGTCGGTGTGGGCGTGGCCGTGGGGGTCGGGGTGTCCGTGGTGAAGGTGGAGGAGGGCGGACCCGTACAGGCAAGGATGCAGGACCGGTGTTGCGAGGCCGGCGTTAGAGGCGTGACACCGCCGCCGTGACTCCAGACCGAGGACTCAGGCACGATTTGCAGCGGTTTCCTCGCCAGCGAAGAAGCCGTGGCAGCGGAACGCGCCAAGGACTCCGCCTGGGCGGCGGCGGCGGCTGATGTTGCACATTTCCGACGTCCGCTAGTCCGGCATTCATCATTGTGCGAATACACAAAAGCCGACTGGCGAGTACGCGAAAGCGGGCTAGGAGACTGGACGTTGTCGCAGACCGGCCTGGGGATCGGCCAGCCGTTAGCAGAGGGCGATATGGGAAGGTCTGCGGAGTACTTGCGTGGGGCCGCGGTGTCGTTAAATGCCGACAGGAAGCCGTGTGATTGCGATGAGCGAGTATCGGAAATCGATCGAACACGATCTGGCGCATAATCGGGTGTGTAAGTGCCGGCGGCGACGATGGCGGGGGCAGCATCGCCATCGCAGTCCAGGAAGGCGTGAAGGGGATAATGCGGTGGTTGAGGCCATGGCTGCTGGTGAGAATGATTATTGTTACCGATATTCCTAAATGCCGAATTTTTAGAGGGCCGCCTAAAAGATAGCAGACGCATAAAACTGAGGCATATAAGTGAACAGGTAGGCGATTGGACAGAAAGCAACATAGAAACACGCTGACCGAAGAGCACGCGTACATGTATAAGCAAGTACAAGTAAGCAATTCAAACAACAGAGCATTCGGTTTTGGCTTAGGGTGGGTAAACAGGAATAGATATAATATCTGGAATTTAGCGCACGGCGGGGGTAGCTGGGTATGGGGATAGTCCTGTATCGCGTCCTACCCAAAACTGATGAAAATCACATACTATTTTCGGCTGGCGATCCACCCAACGTGGCAAGGCCTTTTTACTGGCAGGCGCAAATGACAATTATGTAGACAACGGCTTCTGTTACACGGCCCGCTCGACCGGGAAGCCACAGCAGACGCGTCTTCGTGGCGTCTCCACCCACCCTCACGGCGGCCAAAGTCAGCTACACCAATTTCCCTACGGTGGATCTTTCGACCCTCCTCTCCATCTGCGTTTTTGATGACGGAGGAGCCCCTCCCGACCATGCCGCTCCGACTTTTCTTCCTTGCTGCCGGGATTGAGGTCCACCCGGCGGGGCTCCTGATCCAACAAGGGCTACTAGCCAGCCAGCCAGACGGTGACATGCTTTCACGCAACAATTGCGCAGCAAAACTAGATTCCTTTAAGCATGCACTGTTCGCCAAACACCAGATGGCCGACAGTTTGATCGTCACTCTCGACGATGTCCACCACGAGCTTTAGCAGCCTGAAGGCAGACGCGGTGGCTTTAGCTGGACTATGGTGTAAGTATACACTCGTTGGGTCTACCCCACTCCCACAACTGAACCTGATGCCAAGGCAAAACCGAGAGGACCGGAGATGGGGGGGGAGGGAGGCATCTTAAGAAGGAGCCATTGCAGCTGACCCTCATCCCGCAATAACTCACTCCACACCACAAGAAACACATTTGGCTAACTGCGGTGTCCGAGTTATCCTGTCAACTGGCAACCCTCCAACCCACGGCTTTTAGCACATCGTGATAGCTTCAAGCACATCTGACTGCTTTTTAGTGAGAAAATAAATGCAACCACCTAGCTGATCGGTCGCCTGAGGTGAGATGGGCGCATTGGCTGACTGTGTTGGCGGACCAGACTGCGCGCGCCACAGCACGATCTGACCCCTTGACAAACACATACCAGGATACATATTAGCAGCGGATTAGAAGGAGCCTGCGCGCCCTGACTCCGTGAAGTTTGATAAAGGCGACTGGAACAACACTGAAAAGGAGGCATATTTTGATGTCATTTGACGGAACTACCGAATGGTCCTCGACTGGCCTACTAAACAGAGCCATGGACCTTCATCCCGCCTACCAAGCGCTCCGCAAAAGGCTAAAATCGGCTCAAAACGGAGCAATAGGTTGGGCGGAGAGAGATAAACGGGGCCGACAGCTGGTAGCCGCGAGCAAAGAGGGTGGAAAAACTCACGAATAACAAAAAAGACTTGACATAGCTCACGACGGCGCGAGCAATTCAAACAGCCAAGAAAATCGATCGGCGCAATCGACTGACGCATGGGCGACTGGACGTTCACATCTATCTAACGCACACAGGAATACAGACACCTTGCTCTGACGATGAAAGCGAGCTAGCTTTTGAAACGTCAGCCTGAATATACTTTGGTCTCAGAAATAGTCTCCTCTTCTTCCTCATCCGGGGATGATGTAAAGAACTAAATCCTTTCAGAGGCACGAGAGGTTAGTAGGTAACACACACGAAGAACTTTCGCGAGGAATAAGGTAATAGTTGGAGCAATTAGTTCATAACTTGTAGCTGAAATAGGTCGTCACTCTTGAACAATAAAAATGATCAGTGCAAAAAACGTTCCCAAAGGTTTCTTCTATCAAGAGATTACGATAGGTGTACTTTTAGACTACATTGCTATACTACTTGTTCCAATTTGAGTAGCTGTGTATCTTAAGTTAACCTTGCACCGACAACAGCTGCAAATTAAGGTAAAGTAATTAAAGTACAGCCACGGAAGGCATAGCAACTGGAAGCCTTTAAATTTTGCCACGTCCGAGGCAAACATGCTTTCCGGCAGGCGTACCAGAGCGCGGAATGGCAAAAGGAAAATCTTTACGCCAAAATCCAGCCAGTTCGGCGATGTGCGTTCTAGAGCATTATTTATGACAAAAGGGACTGTGTCTACAGCAAACTGCTTGCGGCGGACAGGGGAGAGAAAAAAAGAGCTCGGTGTGCGACAATAAGCGTGCCAAAGCCACGTAAAAGGGGCGATTACCCGTTTTACTCCCACGGCAGGACACAAGCGGATATTTTCATTCTGTCTTGGAGGACAGAGGCTAGAGCTCGAGTGTATACAGTTGTATGCGGATAAGCAAGAAGTACTCGCGAAGTATTACACACACGCACACATAAACACAAGAGGCACAAAAAGAACCACGTCTGACTTACAGTAGATTTGTCAGCTCAGTAAGTGTCCACCAAAATTCTGAAATGCATACTAGTTTTGAAAAGATTACCTAACTACGGTTTTTACGTCGCATGATCCCAGAAAATTTTGAACTCATGGTAGGATGTCTGCTTTTGAACGAGCTAATGCAGTGGAAAAATGGCTAGTTAAGGAGCATAACATTTTCTTCTTTATTTTCGACATCTTTCTAAAGTTAACTGTAGTATAAAGAAAGTATGCACAAAATATCATTTACTCATAGAAAAGTTCATTTCCTTTGAAGGTAGTACTTGAAGATAGAGTAAAAACGTCTTCTAATGCTGAACAATTGTGAAGACGACCAAAGTTTCCATTTGAAATCAGGATTTCCAGACGACATGCTAGAAACATTTCGTCTAAGAAAAATCACATATTTCGCTAAACCAGTAGGAGGAGGAGGTTTAATGGGGCTCAGAAAAGTTTTGATGACATTTAACTGCTCTTAATGATAAACACCTTTCAAACTGAAAGATAGTCTTACATTAAGCATACATCTGAAGAAGAGGCTATTTCCTACCAAATGAGTACGAGGAAGGATATTTACGTGCATTTTTTCCATAATAAATGCTGAAACATTGTTTTCCCGGAAGAAATTTGATGAAGGCGAAGATCACGAGATTAGCCGAATTTATTGACGTCATATAATTTCGCGCCCTCTTATTTAACTGCAAATGGGCATCGCCTATTAGTAAGATAAATTAACTGTCCAATTAATTTTCGACCTAGAAGGATAGAGTGGAAGGTAATAGTCTTAGATGTGGGTGTATGTTGAAGAGGAGTAAAGGGGGGGGCGAAGTATTTGTCACAGCATGGCAGTTTACGTTCGTGAAAGCCTGTGATACGTGGTTAAAAGGCAGCCGGGTGAAGAGAACGGGGTAGCATTCAGTTCTAAGGGGAGCGAGAAGGCGTCAAAGGGAATGAGTTGAGCGATCGTTACCACGGCAACGCGAGATTGATCACATGATCCAGCTGCTTACAGAGTTTTGGTTTTCTTCTTCGCATTGCAGCGGCCTCCGCAAATAGTAGGAGAGGCACGGTTGTTGGCCGAAGTAAGACCTTAAATGCAGTCTTTTTGTCGATCGTACGGCCAGTGTCCAATAAGAGCCTCAAGACTGAACTCCTTGATATTTTATTTTCCGCCCTGTGCAACCACTTAGGCATATTTTTAGCTGACCGCGTTGCCCACTATCTTTGAGTGCGCCCGATGTATTTTCATCCGCAAATACATGTTAACTCGGAAAGGCAGCTAGATGGGGCGTGCATAGACAGCATGTCTTTAGTTGGTCTAGCTGGAATAGCCATTGTTGTACTTTTGTACAAGAATTCAGAGGCGGGGTAGGTTTTTTTCAATCGTGCATCGAAGCCTTCGCTCTATCACGTTGGATACATCACGACCTTTGAAAGGGAGGAAGATGCTCACTGGCTCCTTGGCACTGATATTTCGGGGCGATTTTTGGCAAGTTTCCTTGGTACCGCACATATGTTCGTATTTATACTTAAATGCCTACACAATCAATTTCTGTTAGGGTTAGGGTATGGGTTAGGTTTATGGTTAGGGTTAGGTTTATGGATAGAGTAAGGGCTGTGGTTAGTGTTCGGGTAAGTGTGAGGGTTAGGCTAACGTTTAGGGTTAGGTTGGGATCGTGAGTAAGAGGAGCAGGCATTTAAATATAAATGAGAACATATGTGCGCTACCAGGAAACTCCTGCCGGATTTTTTGTCTGCGGTTGAGATATTTATAAATGAATTTCTTCGTAGAGCCGTTAACAAGAACCCCTTCCTTGAGAAAACTTATATCTTAATCGATCTTATCCAAAGAACAGATTCTAGCGGTTCTATTGAAAAGGCACAAAACCAAGTTTCGTTTCCTCTGAATTGGAACAAAACTAAGGTCAGGAAATTATATGGAGTCAATAAAATTTCCAGCATCTTGACATTATGCAGCCCGATACTTAATATTACAACACGGCCTAAGTAATTTTTTTGCAGCGAAAAGGATACTTCAGCATTTTGGTTAAATTTCCTGAGGTAAGGAATCTACTGTATTTGGTAAAGCCAACCAGACGCGGCGAATACTACTTAACAACAAACTCTTAGACAAGCACTTTTGGTGGACCTGTTCACAAACTGGCCATCCAAATCACCATCGTTGTCCCGCTCCTGAGTCTAGTCGTAACGTCCGGCCGTCTATTCGAGCTCTCCACAAGGCAGCTGTCGCCTGCTATCTCGGATCTAGTCGCTGATGGCTGTGCCATCAAGACGGGCTTCCAGCGTCTTCACCTGAGAGCTGTTGTGGATGCAAATATCAGCTACCGCCGGCTGGTCCTTCTGAGTGGCTATCCACCACCGATTGCGGCCGCGGAACGAAAGCTCCCGAGGGTCGTTCGGTGTACCCTGGCGCAGCTATGCAGTGGCCCCTGCATGCTCCTTCGCGAGTACCCAAATCAACGCGATCCGTCCACACCTGATAGCTGTCCCGACTGCGGCGTCTCGCCGCATGACTGTTAGCATCTCTTCGCCTGCAGTTCTAGGCCAGGCACCCAACTCACTTCCGTGGACTTTTGGCTCAAGCCGGCTGAGGTCACGGCTTTTCTCCGCCCCCTAACTGCATGCAGCTCGGACTCCAGCGGGGACTCTTGATCCAACAAGGACTACCAAGCAACTAATAATAACTTAAAAAAGAGTCAAACGCTCTCTACCGCATGAGTTACGGTTACACTTCCGAACAGCATGACAGCAAGTACGCGCCGTGACGAGAGTGGGCTCCACTCTCGGAAATTACTTCTTAATGATAAAAAGAAGAGTGCACTTATCCGACAACTTTATAAGTTTGATTTGTTGGAGACACTGTAACATAAGTGAAGTTATTGCTGCAGGAAGCAAGTAGCCGGTGGATACCGAACGGCTGGCAATCTGTCGTCGAATCAAGTCAACAGAAATTGCGGGTGAAGCCAGACCTGTGTAAACAGCTGGAGCACGCAGTCAACCTAAATTTGCCGTGGTCATCACTAACTCTTCCTAGACTTACACAGTTCCCTCATCCAGTTTTGCTGCTACTACTACTACTACTACTACTACTACTACTACTACTACTACTACTAC
>JAYGXS010000004.1:62291631-62342205 GCA_036362985.1 Ligula intestinalis | reverse complement strand
CTACTACTACTACTACTACTACTACTACTACTACTACTACTACTACTGCTACTACTACTATTCATTAGCCTGCACTTTGAGAGACAGAGAGAAACACTTTAATCTGAAAACATATTTGCAAAACTTTTAGTACAAAAAATCCTCCATTCACAAGGAATAAAATTAGACGCAAAACCTCACAACATCGGAAAATCAAAAGTAATTCATAAACGCCAATAACTTCAATTTTCGACATCGTGGATAAATGTCCTTGGAATAGTCGTCAAATAGAGGCCAAATTGAACTGCTTTCAAAACGGCACCAGCGTCGTGACCACGTGCACTCACGACCTCATTATAGTCGAAATAAACAAACAGGGATATAAATTGGCTTATAATGCGCGAAGTAGGCCAACCCACATGCACTTTAGCATGACCTTGCTGTTTTGCAGCGACAGGACACAGCTTGTGAGCGGTCGCACAGGTTGTTAGATCCAATGAATCCTGCATTATCTGCTTGCTTGAAATTCATAGAATGCTTCACAATATTAAGCGTACATTTCCTAGACCTAGGTCTGTTATACTGGTCATTGGCAATAGTCAAGAGGTACGGTGAAAGCGTACTGGAAATAGTTTCTACAGCTGCCAGAAAGGCTGTTTTATTACCACGCTGAGTGGCAGTAAATTTTTGCGCATAGACAGGACAACCTGTGCCCGTGGTGCCTTCAATCAGTCAGCCGGTCGATAACTGGTTCATACACCCGCACGGGCATGGCATGGTTCACCCCATTTCGCAGGGCGATCGGCAGGCCTTGTCTCCTGGAAGATTCCCGTAGCCTACTATGCTGGAGGGGAGGGTAGGCACGGGCCGCCCTTGGCTTCCCAAGGGCGCGAATCTCGTATTCGGATAGACACACAGTACGCAGTGGGGAGACCTATACAGAGTTAGAGTCTGGGTATCAGGATCGGGGAACATCCGCATATTCCAGCACACAATATCCAGAACCCCTTCACATTTGACTAGTCCAGATCGCATACTATGTAGCTGCATTCAGAAAGCAGCAATGTGAAGAGCGTTAGTTCCAGTGGACACCAAATCACAAAGCCTACTACTGAAACCCGACATTTAACCGAATTTCAAAGTACAGGTGAGAAGCCAACAACCGGACAACCTGCTGGTTCATGTTCGCTCCCTCTTCGGCAGTAAACAAACATATTTAACAACAACAACAGCCTACGTGTGTGAAGTCACAGTGCGCTCATATGACGTTGTGCTATGTTCTAAAGCCGTTGACGTGCCGGAATCAAACCCTGTTATGGTCCAATCGGGTCAGATTGATGAACAACACTTCTGCATGTGACGCAGTAACTTACTCGGCAATTTATTCAGCATTTCAGGGCGTCTTAAGGCCTTAATGCCACTTGGACACCCTAATCCTCAACTGGGCACAGGTCGACGGTGCCTGACAGCAGCAGTCAAAAGAAATTATTCAACGGCAACTCACGAGCGCCAAGTCCGGGTTCCGTCAATAGGTTGGGGTGAAGTACACCGACTTTATGTCGATTGAGGCAGTTCACACTCACTGCGAAAATAGCACCAGAATAACTCAGGCCATTCAATAAATGCGTTGAGAAGGGGTTCAATTTAAAACCTGGCAACACAGACTTCGTCGAGACGCGCAAGCGCTTCTTGGAACTTTGGTATTTAGCCTTCAGCAGTAGTAGAGAAAGCGGTTCAGTTTCCCAGATCTGCTGCTACAAATCGTCATTTATGGTGAAGTACAATAAGTGGCATCATGGAGGTCAGTTAGAGCAGGCATGATCACAGCCGTACAAAGTACAAGTGCCCCTCTTCATCAGCGGTCTTCTTGACTTTGTCTTAACACTAGGTACAGGTGCGGGGAGTGAGGTAGAGAAGTAGAAGGCGTTGTGATCAGCGGAATCATACTTTTACTTGCCTGAGCTTTTGTGCTCGCACTCCGAGGACCCGACCAGAACCAACTCGTACGATATGGCATGCGCAGCCATACACCAAGGGTGTATCGGAAGCGACCGAACGCATTGCTGCGGGACTAGCCATCGGAATTGCACACCGTCCGAAGGCTACCATGCGCAGTCAGCTCAGGCGAATCAAGGGCCGTTTAAATCCCAGTGAGCAGTCGGGCGTCGGCATCTCTTCGCCTGCAGTTCCCGGCCACGCACCCAACTCACCCCTGTGGACCTTTGGCTCAAGCCGGCTGAGATCGCGGTTGTTCTCCGTCTCCCAAATACACCCAGTTTGGACTGCGGCGTGGACCCCAGATCTAGCAAGGGCTACCAACCAACCAACCAACTTCGCACGCTAGATACCAGCACTGCCGCTGCTGGTCCGTTTCTGTCCACTGTCTACGTAACCGAATACCTACGCGTAGACGTGTCGTTATCCAGCAGCTAAACAAACGCCGGTCCAAAAAGTGCTTACAGAGTCCACAAAGGGAGGGGAAAAAGGTAACCAAAAAGACCGGGACTCACCATCTGTCATTGGCAGAATGGCCAGCAGCGTTGCCCTCCGCAGACTGGAAGTTGGGGGAACTGTTGTGGTGCATCATCAGTCCGTCAGCAACCTTTGCAGTCGACCAGCCAAACTGTCCCCTTTCCGCCGCCACCGCATCCTCACCCTCCTCTTCCACGGGTAGGACTATGAGGTCGGAAGCTACGGAGGGCGGATGAGGCACCGGGCAGACGTCGGCAAGTCGCGGTGCAAAGGAGGGAGTAGTACTGGCCACTACAGCAGCAGCAGCGCTTACAACAGTATCGTCCTTCGAGGTGTCCGGCAGGCCCTGCAAATCCGTCTCCGAACACGTGTTGGCCACGGCTGAGGCTGTCTGCTGGACGTCCGTTCTGCGCAGAGACGTCCGACTAGTGGGCGGAGGGGCGGAAGAATTATGGACACAGGTAGGTGGGCACAAAGTTTGTTGGTAAGGTATAGCAGGTCACATTTGTTAAGGGAAATATACGCAAATGCCTTTGCAGTCCCTATTGGTACAGAGTAGCTAGTAAATGCATGCAAGTGGCAATACCAGTAAATGGAACTGAGTACAAAGAGTAGACAGTGAAACAATGTCTGATGCCTTGTTCGGAAATTCTACAAGTTTGAAGGCCATTTGAGGGATTTTAAGGAAAAAAACTGTCGCTCGTGGGGGGGGGGTATATGCAAGATAGGATGGTCTGCTGGTGGGAGTGTTTGAAGCAAAGCAGGAGGAAGTCATACGTAAGTGAGTAGTACATGTGGTCCACTGAATCAGTCACACGCCTGGTCGTTTCACCTACAACTTCATAGGCATCATAGGTGTGCTAACTCATGAAATGCTAACCGAAACATATTCCTTAAGTTGGGTGGCAACATTACTCGTCGTGCAGCATGGTAACCGGAGGTTTCAGTCGCGTCAGGATGCCGAGGCCTTGGGTGAGCTTCTTTCCAGCCCCCTGAAAGGAAACGCTCAGTAAAGTATACTTACTTAAGTAGTATGGCAGTTCCCAAATGATTTTCGATACTCTCAGAACCTCAGATAGGTTTCACAGAAGGTATAACACATTATGCATTGAAGATTAATGCTTGAAAACGGGAGAAGTTTCGATAAAAAACGACTTTAATGAGAAGATTATTGAAAGCATGAAACGTCCATTATTAAATTATATGACACGGCCCACACCCACTGTAAAATATCATGAGCCTTAATAGTTGCTGATGAGCGTTCACTTGACCACTAGCGGAACTCATCTGGCCCGCTGTGCTTTTGGCTTTAACGGGAGTTCCTGCTGACCTAAAGCGATAAAACAACCAACACGTGGCTCAATGGTTAGGGCGTTCGACTCTGATCACAAAGGTTGCGAGTTGGAGGCTCGGGCGGGACAGCACTTGTGTCTGGATATGACTGGCTGGCGACGGCTAATAAACCAGAAATTGCCATTCCAGTCTCTCTTGTCCTTGGCCCGGTTATACTATCAGCATATGGAACGTTATGGTGTTCCTTACACGGAAAAGATGCAGCTTGCAGTTTGGGCACCCGGCATGCATCGGTAACAGCAGGTAGGGTATGCGAGGATTGGGAGCTTTTTAAAATCGACACATAACTCCTCCTGAAGTACACAATTGGTAGGTTTAATTTTCTACAAAGTGAGTAAAAGAAAGAATGTTTTGCAAAGCCTTTTATAAAATATACTTAAATTTATAATCACATGGAAAATTAATGGGACAAAATCGTAATATTTAGGCAGTCGATTTTACGCCACAGATTTTCATAGGCGGCCGGAAAGAAGTTTGTTCAAAAGTCAAAATTTGAGGTAAGTGCATCACATACTGTATCCAAACTAACATAAACGTCGTACCCCAGTTATCTTCTACAAAGACAAATACATTTTTAGAAAATAGCCCATCTATCGTACCTATGACATTTTCGCTAAGACGAATGTGACTACCAGTGACCTCGTAGGCTAGATGCACTAACTGGCATGATTATAGCTCACGAGTTCAATTTCCATATAATGTTGGTGGTCTGAATGCGAATTACAAAAGCGTATGTTTGCCAAGTAATTTTTGGATATATACGACTTGAAAAGTCGTGTTGGCAAACAGCTGTTTTCGGTTACTCACTTCAGGCCGTTACAGTGACATGGAAAATAGGCGTCTAAAGCAGGCAGTTTGGTACAGTGCTAACATAGTTCTTGAGGTGGGGGGGAGGGGGGTAATTAGTCATCTCGTGTCCCCGCATGAGATCGAAAACGTAAAAGGCCAGTTTCAGTAGACAGGCGGAGGGGTGATAGTAAGGCAGGTTTCGAGTAGGCAAAAATCTCAAACGGTGAGCGGCAAGCGGACCATACAATCACGAACGGGAGGCACGGCAAACGCGAAGAGCGAACACTAAAGAAAGGTAGTTAGCGTGGACCACAGCGACAGTTTATCGTTTCCGACGATGCCCACAGCCCTACAGCGTGGTGGTGGCGGTACAAGGACAGTGAATTACGTATGGATTAGTTTAAATTGATAGTAGACTTTCGTTACATTCACCGCATCCTCTTTTCCATCACCCGCCCAAATCCGGTGTTAAGATAATGTAAAGAAGACCGAAAGCGGGATAGGACGCGGGTGCAGGGTGAGCCTGCTCCTATGCGTGCCACAACGTCCCCCCTCCCCCCTGTGTTATGGGAGCGCAATCCGAATGTGGCCTGCCGTGCCCTGATCTGGCCCCCGCGTACGTTCAGCGCATCTACACCGCGGTCTGTTTAGAGAGCACAACAGAGATGGCAGCAACAACTGGCATTCCCAGCCGGTCACTAAACAGGCCCGCGGCCAGTGTCATTAGAACAAGCGCATTGCCCTGCAAACGCAAAATTAAATATCTGCACATCAGTAGTTCGTCCGCCAGCAGTAACAATAACCACAGTTGCCACGGCGGTTGAAGTGGTGGCTTGCGCATGCCATGGATAATTGCATGGCGAGGGAGAGTTGGGCAGTATCTACGTCCCACTTCCTTTTCTTATATCCACCGTGTACCGTTGACAAGACAAGGTCCAGCACCTGGAGGGTGGGTGTGGGCGCAGTCGGTGAAGCAGCCTAACCCTTATTTCCATGTATCAGACAGACCCAGGTTCCCATACGTAACTACTTCACAGCTTATATGACAATGAGCCGCTCTGAATGTCATATTCATGAGTCCTCAGTGTCCTCATTCTGTGAGAACCCTTTGAGCTACAACTTCTGTTTCACTGTTTTTAAGCATGATAAAGATCTCAGCGTAAAAAAAGTTTACAAACA
This sequence comes from Ligula intestinalis, assembly GCA_036362985.1. Lineage (NCBI taxonomy): Eukaryota > Metazoa > Platyhelminthes > Cestoda > Diphyllobothriidea > Diphyllobothriidae > Ligula > Ligula intestinalis. The sequence goes on along the minus strand of JAYGXS010000004.1, from coordinate 62,336,433 downwards.
ATATCGTTTCCGCTCTATAGTCCCTCTAAAATCACACACTGATGACATGTCCGAGCCCAGCCAACTAGAAATAAAGTTGTAGTGGCTGGCATGTTGCGCGATTGTGTGATCCCCGCTAAGATTCACGGCAGCAACGCAATCACATTTCGATAGAAGCTGTATGGAAGAACTAAACCCAATATCGGCGAACTAATCTTTATCAGGAGAGGTTTGGCAGATTTGAAAAATTCAACTGACCGGATTGAGAGTCAGCAAGTAAGGCTTTTGTAGGCCAACGCTCTACGTAGAGCGTTGACTTACTATTTAGTACTAACTCAGCTACAAAGGCACGTCAACAGCCTTGAATTTAATCACATTTGTGTCGATTTGCCCGCCCAGCCTACTGGACGTATGAACTCCACCAATACGGCTACAGTAAGCTGATTGCCGATGTGGGTTTGAATCCCTACGAGGCCACTAAATTTTCCTCACTGAGTAAGGTTAACTAATTTCAACTGGAAGGGGGATTTTTTATTTTTTTGAGGCATCAAATCAACGAAGAAAGTAGCTCTGGCATGCACCGTTTAGAGCCGAAAACTAATTTTTTACCCTCTGGAGAACCCGTGATCAAAATAATTCGCAAGCGTGACTGGGTCACCCAATGAAACCGCGTTTGGATAGAAAGAGCACTTGGAGTTCATGCTTTCCTTTTAAAATCACATTCGGAAAGAAAAAAATGGCCGAGCTAGGCGCGATTGATGGAGTGCCTATGTCACGTATGAATTTCCGCCTCCAGAGGGAGGAAGCTAAATGGACCAACCACTGTCACTTCCATGTTTAAATTTGCAGTAATTGGTTAAGTCAGTCTGGAGGGAATGTTCAGCGGATAAAAATAGTCTAAACGGACGTCAAATTGATGCTCCGGGTAGAGCGGAGAACGCTCTAAAACGGCTGCTTTACAGGCGAATGAAAGAGGGCAAATAGTTGGGTAACGGCCACGGGGAAGGGAAATAAAAGGTTTGCAATAAGAGGGTGGGGTGGGGCAAATGTCGATGCAATTGTCAGCTAGCTAACGGGGAATATTGGATTCAACTATGACGTTCAGTCTACAAGTTATTAGTCAGTAACGGAGAACAAATCCATTTGGTTAATTGCGAAGTAAATCAGTGGAGACTAACCCACACTGGGACACATTTTAACTTTTTCGAGAATAGAGTAAAGGTTACGAGATTAGCAGAACTTACTGACGTCATATAATTTCGCGCCTATGCACGACGGAGAGAGAGAGCTTAGCTTGCCTCTACATTCTTGAACATAAGTACATCAATGCCTATTCCAGATAGACCAACTAAAGACATTCTGCCTATGCACGCCACATTAAACTGCGTTTACGAGTTTACATTTAGCTGCGGGTGCAAATACAGCAGCAACGCGGCCGACTGAACATTTGCCGAAGTGGTTGCTCGGGATCGAAAATAAAATAACTAAGAGATCAATCACGAAGCGCTTATTGGACAGTGACCATATGTTTGCAGCTGAATAAAAGGTCACGAATTTATAGGAGGTCAATGCATTCTACTAATCCCGTGCTGTTCACCTTGTGCAAACTCTATACTTATCTCCCCGACCTTTTGCAAGTAAACAAGCCCCGCCTATCGTCTGGGAATGTGGTGATATGACATCCTACGGTAATTTGTGGTACTCGTGGTCAAGCTAGGGAGATGCTAGTTAAAGGTCAATCGTCGCTAGTGTACGCGCCTAGGGCAAAGGCGCTAAAAGAGAGTGTGGTGGGCGTCTCCGCGCAATATAAACAATTTGACGCGTTTAAAGTTATCATAGTGCGGTAAAAGGCGTGGCTTTGAAGTGCGTTTATTGACAAGGTAACTGCGACCTCGCGGTCAGCCAATCTGTATCTCTAGGGTGGCCGACTAGCTGACGCGGAGTAGTACTACAACGGCTCCTTTTAAACGTGGCCATTATGCCAGCTCGAATTACCACGAGCCTCCCAATCTCATGTCCGACGGAGATGGTGCTACTAGAGGCCGATATCCAGACGATAGAGAGGGGCAGGTTCGAAGCCATTAGGGCCTACGAACACAGCCTGAGACTTCCCGCACAAAGTCTCCGCAGACAGATGGCCGAAAAGCAGCAGTCAACCTGGCTAAAGCGGACCTCAGCCTGGAGGGAGAATGCGCGCAGATACTTGCACCAAACGCTGGGAGAGGATTCGGAGATGCCTAGAGAGTTTTTCGCTACTAACACGCTAGCCCCGTGGCGACGACCCAACTTAAATATTTTAAGGAATCTTGAAGATCTCTGCAGCAAAGCAGAGATGGTAGAAAATCGGAAGCGAATGGAGGATGAGCTCAACTCCCTACCGGAATCGTCCCTGACTATTTATACCGACGGGTCGGCGATAGATGGATGCAGACAGGAAGGTGCGGGAGTCGTGGTGACGAAAGGAAGTTGGAATAACTACTCAACAATTGAAACGTCCAGAAGGGGCGCATGCTACAGCTCATCCTTTGATGCCGAGATGCTAGCCCTACTGACGGCGGCGGAATGGCTAGAGCACCCACCCGAGGAGTGGAGTTCTGCTAGAATTCTTACTGACAGTAAATTCGCTGTAGATGCCCTACGGAACTTCGGAACAGGAGGACCTGAAGAAACCGTTGTTACAGCAAGTGATGAATGTCCTGAAGACAGCCACAACAGGAAGGAGTGTAGAAATCGCGTAGATTTCTAGCCACATGGGTATCCCCGGGAACGAACAAGCAGACGCTGAAGCATCAGCGGCCAGGACTGAACCAGACGTTAGACCGAAATCCTTTGCGGCAACGATGAAAGCAGTCAGACGAATGACCCCGAGGCCACAAATTACACATGAACGCGGCCGAAAAACGCATACGGCCCCCATCAACTGGGATGAAGAAAAGAAAATGACTCGGCTAGATAGAACGAATCTAGTGAGATTTAGAACCGGACATTGTCCAAAGCTGAATCACATCAGGAGACGGTACAACCTAACTGGTGATTCCACGTGTGCAGCCTGCGGGGAGGAAGATACCAACGAACAACTGATGGAATGTGCAGCCGAGATGGTCGCCAGAGTTCAGGAGTTTTGTGTCGACTACAGAATAAGAGCGCCGATCGACCTAACCGTCCGCAGAACCTCTGCCACAGTCCGGTATCTGAATATGATCCGGAAGTCGTGGTTCTAAAGCCACTTTCCTTGCAATCGATCCTGCAACGAAAACAACAACATCAACCACCTGTGCCCTTTCCCGTCATTTTTGGACTTGGTCATGATGAAGGGTACAGGTGAGTGAGACAGGAGACTGAGCTAAATGCAGCACAAGTCTACTACCACTACGATCTTAATCATGTACAAGTCACGGTCTCTGTTTTAGCATGCTGCACGGCACACGGCGGACCCTCATAAAATCCTCCCCACAAGAGCGACAGTTTTTTTTCTCGTAAAAAACCAAGGAGTTTTTTTCACAGCCTGCTCCTTTTTAAACTATGCTCCACCTCATGGATCAGGTCAATTGGCCTCGCCAACAAACCGAGGTACTATTTTTCTGCTACCACAACACACATGTACAAATAGGGAACTCAAAAGCAATCCACCCACATAGCTCTCAAACAAACTGATATTTAAATCGAAAATTAGGCCGTCATTTTGCAGTCTCTTGTTAAAAAAACAAACATACGGTTGCCAAACCCTTCCCCATTAGTTGCTTCTCTACTTTCGAGAATGCAGACAATTTCTTCCATCAACAAACAAAACGACGACTTCACGCTGGGCAGAGAGGCTTAGTGCTAAGCCAGCGTAAATCAGTTATTACCCCTCTCCTTCTCCTGATTATGGACTAGCCTGAAACAAACTTCACAGGGAAGCAAGAGCATGCCATCGTATAAACAGCAAGAAATTTCGCCAAGGAGATTCGTGACGTCTGGGTAAAAGAGGTCCACCATCACCCTACGAGAAGCAGACTTGGATCGCATTCCTCCCAATTCACACTGTGCTCTGATCGCAGGACACGGCCAAGAGAGTCGAGGATCGGCGTGAACTTAGTAGCTACAAACGCTATATAGACACATTCCTCACACCACTAGGCACCTAGATGTCAACAGAAGGGAATATGGGAGTTCCAGGAAGCAGTTCAGAAGAAGATGCAATCACTGGAACAAGAATTTTATATTAACGACTTTTCGGATTCTGTCGAAAATAATTAATAAAAGGTAACTGTAGAATGGTGTGAGGCATGCGCAGATATGGGTGGTGCATGCACAGATTGCGCGGTATTCACAATTCGTAGTGGCTATTCGCATGCGTACTATAATTACCAGCTCCTGTAACCACCGCTTGGGGCTTTAATTGGTGTGGTGATCGCTCGAAACTTCGTTTTCGACTCACAAACTGCGGGCTTAATAATTGCGCAACAATTATTTTCGCTGTCGTCGGTGTTACTGCTGGGCTCGGCCCTTCCCATGAGACTGGTTCTTCTGCTAAGGCAATGCGTCAGTACGCAGTATTGAGACGGCAAGACATTGCACTTGTTGAGGGACTGTGGACTTGAGAACTATGACTCGAGCGGCTCGCGACGGAAGCGGCTGCCACCCCTGTTGCGAGGATTTGGGCATCGTAAACCTGAAAATATGGTCAACTCCCGTCGACTGACTTACAACCAGGGAGTTAGCATCTTCCTTCTTCCCCGCCGCTGCGTGCTCGGCCATTCGCGTCCGGAGCAATCGTCCGGTTTTTCTGACGTAGTTGCTTTGTCCACAACTGTCCACAACCTGTGATTAGGGATTCACGACAGAATCCGAAACGTTAGATAAAAAAAATTATTGTTCCAGTGACCGCACCTTCTCCTTCTTCCAACCACCTTTTCGGTGTGAAACCCCACTGGTACAACACCCAAAAGAAGCGTGACTGTGCTTCAACCAATCAAAACTCCCAACGAATGGGGAGAGCAAATTACCGTGCAGGTGCCTGCTGGTCCTCCAGCGCTTTATCACAACCAGTGGGGGCCGAGTCGGAGTCCGCGGGCGGGTCGGCGCAGAGTCGCTCTTCCGAACGCGGTTGCACCGAGCTGCCCATTAACGCAGCCAGATCACGCATCAGCGCAGCACTGTCCAGGCCGATGATCTGCGACAGGGGCCTATCCATGACACCCAGCTTCTTCTTATTCCGCGCACGCAGACGGAAACGCGAGTGCTCTTCGCTGCCACCGGAGCCTCCTGACGCACCGCCCCCTCCTCCTCCTGCTCCGTTACCACCGGCACCTGAGGTGCGTTCCGCAGCGGCGGCGGCCGCACTCTGTTGCTGCTGGTGGGCCAGAGCATCCAGGTGGTTCTTGATGGCCACCACGGGGCTGATGTTTGTGAAGGCGGCCAGATCGAAGGAGGCGTTGGAGGCCAGCGGAGAGGTCAAATCGCCCGCGGAGGGTGTGCTGACAGAGGACGCGGACCGCGAGTTGGCGGCAAGGGCAGCCTTCTGGCGGCATGATTGGCCGGATTTGGCGGCGCCACGTAAGCGCGGCCATCGACTGCCACCACCGCCGCCGCCATCTACCTTTTCGTCAGTCTGCAGTTGCGGTGTTTGGGAGCCCTGCAGAGGAACTTGTGGGGACTGCGGCACGGCATCATCTGAGGACTCGGATGGAATGGAGGGACTGCCGGACAGTAGGCGTCTGCGGTGGCACATCAACTCACTTGTGTGCGAGGTAGAGATTCGGCGGAATCTAAAGGGACAGAGCATAGAGATGCGATTGAAGTGCGACGGAGACACCTACAAAAAGCACCTAGAAACGAATGTGAGCGGAAGCAAATGCTCACGGGGGGTGCGAGGTTTTCGACGACGACGATGACGCATCCCTGTGCTATATAGAAAATGTATTGCCTGGTCTACCACAGTACACGTCCAAGAAAGTATCAGGACAGCGAGATGCGACAATAGATAAAACGGCTAGCAATGACAATGAGGGCACTGACAGCCAAACCAATAACACTGCAGAAAGAACGAAGAGTGCGACGAGATGGGCGGGGATTGTACACGTAGGCGCGACAGAAGTAAGGAGAGACTTGGAGACTTAGAACTATGGACAGACAGAAGGGAGGAAGTAGAGAAGGGGGAGGAGGGATAAGGGAGGAAGAAGAGGTAAGAACTCTTAGGACTATCAGAAGAAATTTCTCTTTGATGACATCTCACAATAGCACTTTTTTACCGACACAAAAGACGCCACGACAGTTCGAGTGTTACAGGCGACGAAAATCAACACGTGCCTCGCGAAGCGCGGGCGCAGCATTGGCGACTGCCATGCGAATTAGTTTATAGGAAGGTATACTGTTGCAGCAGCATCGCGGCTACACCCTCTCATCCCTCACCCAAACGGTAAACAATGTCAAGGCGAACGCAGGTGGGCGCGGACAAAGCTAAACGACCCGGACACGAACTGGTCCCCGCCGCATGCACTTGACTACAATAACGGGCAACTCGGTTCTCACTTCAGGTGAAATTGCCATAAAGGCCGCACATTAAGAAGGAGCCGTAGCAGCCTGACTTCCAGCACTCCGCTACAGGTCCTATTAACTGTGCTGGTGCGAATTTAGTCAATTTGACGACTGTTTTGGTTCAGTGTGTTTGCTGATTAACACCTTGTGGCGATCTGCATCGCTCATACCATGACTAAGATTAACAGTCGTATTTAAGGTCGCAAAAAGGAGGATGGAGGGCCTCAATTGTGTACAGAATGTGGGTTCAGGACCGCGATTGGGCCCTTTTATAACTTACCAACAAAAGGGTGCTGAGGTCATTAGCCCCACCCTCTGCCCGGCTTCTAAATGTAGCTGAACCTATTCGCCGGTTTTTTTTTCGCAGGACTACGGCGAAGGCATTAAGCGTGACCGCATCACTCCAATCCGAGTGCGACCGCGCGAGTGCACACACAAGTTCACTTAATTATACCGTCTCTCTGTGTGTGTAATCACACCACCGCCGTGTATTCGATGCACCTTCGGACAGACGTAGAGTGCTAAACCGAAAAGTAGCAAGGCGCACGGGTGCACACACACCCAGAGTTGGAGGCAGCAGACATGAAACAGTGCATACGGTAGCACACGGCCGAATATGAGCGCGCCTGGACATCGCGGGGCCGTTGTGGCTGACCTTTCGAGCCTGCAGGCAACAGCGCAACAGCACCAGCGCGTCGTGGTGGAGACCGTACACACAGAGCGAGAGACGCGTGTCTGGGATAAGAGGGATTGCGGGGGGGTGGGGCGATTGAATGCAGCATCAGGACGCCCGCTTGACCCACCACGCCCCTCACTTTCGTCGCCCACAGCAGCCGGCGCGCTTGAATGCGTGTCAGTGGGGGGGAAGGGGGGGGGGGCACCAGATGAATCACTAGGGTACCGCAAAGCAACACGGCGAGAGAGAGACGCGGGCCAGCAGCGAAAGAGAACGCTGCTGTGGGACACCGACCGGTTAGCCAGCCGTTCGGCTTGCCCACCTGAGAGCAGGCGGGACACGCAGATGATAACCCTGGAAGGCCTGTCTGGCAGTAAGAGAAGCGGACATGGCTGCAAGAATTTATCACACCCTCGGACTATGTCAGTGACTTCTCGCCCTGCTCAGTGGTGCTTCATGAAGGGAAAATGAGGTGCAAATGGTGGTAATAGGGGTGACAATGAATGCAAACCACCGGACAGAAAGCCACCTTTCAAAATAAAGAACTAATCGAGCCGCAGAAAGAAAGTAAAAGCCACGAATGCTAGAGGAGATAGGAACCTATGGACGAGAGATATTTTTGGCCAAATTTGCAGATAGGAGAACGCCAAAACAAGACAAATATCCTTATTTTTCTTGAAGACATGCCCGGCGGGCCAGGAAAACCATGCCAGCCTCAATAGTTACACTGATTCTTCTCGACTTAGGGACAGAATGTAATGGCTCTTATTTTTTGCCACCCTAGTGGCAACTCCCATTCCTATGACATGTACATGGCAAGAGTCCGCTTCATCCGGAGTGGCAGACTGGTTACCCCAAATAATACAAGGAGCTTATCCGGGACAGCTTATCCGCCCTTATCGGCGAGAACCAACCCTAGCGTTTAATAAGATTTGCAAGTAAATTAGATCACAGTGAGAACACGGTTTGCCCTTTCACCAGTAGATGGATAGAAGCAAGATGACCAGAGGTGGCTGGTACGGAGTACATAACACAAACTGCCAACGCCACAAAGTTTTGCTAAAGTGGAAGAGGGCTAGCTGCTCTTTCTCGTCAAACCGACCTGTCTCCATAACAGCTGTAGATATCGTGTAAACCTTAAATTTTGAGCATTCTAAGACCTTTTACCTTTTACTATGGCCCCCTAATTACGTTATCCCTTGCTCTCCGTGAATGGAGCCATTTTCTGCTGAAATTTGTCATGTATTCCCCTCAAAATAAGGCATTCTGTCTAGCTCTATGCATATTAAAGCAGCCTCATGTGGGGAGGAGTAAGCATTAGTCAAGACGTCGTCCCGAAGCCTCTCATCTTCAGGCCCGAACACACACGCCAGACCACGGAGCTCATTCAGCTTCTGGGCGCACGCGCGAGTACGCAAAAGCACGCATGCATCTTCCCCAAGCTCGCCGACTTGCGGCGGTGGCTGGTAAATGGTGTCTATGCAGCCCCCGCTCTGAGTGATAAGTTTCACATGAAAATACCCCTTAGGCCACCCTAACGCCACCACCACCAACTTCCTGCCTGTTTATTACGACTAGGTGCCGCTGATGGGGGGTTGCAAACTAAGGAGCTATTGCGGGCTGTGTATAGGATCGGCAGGAGTGGTAATCCATAAAAAGGAATACAGTTAAATGTCCGGAAGTGGGGCGTGATTATCGTGAAAGAAGGGCGCGGCGGATTGCGGTAAAGCTACAATTTGCTAAAATGATTTGAAAAGCAGCATAAACCAGGCGCTTTTAGACTAATCAGAGCAATAGAGAACAGATGAATTAAAAGATTCGCAGACTAATTTGGCATCTCGGAGGGCAAGGGGGGGGGGTGGTGCAGGAAATGAATATACTACCACCACACGAAATATATGCATGACAAATGTGCCATAAATTGCTAGCAAAGTCTCACTTAACCTTATGAGAACGTCCATACCAGCGTTTATACGGAGCATGTCAGATGGTAAAGGAAAGTTCGACCGTCGGAAACGACGAAATCCACCTTGTGTCTACAACAGACTGAACGCGTGAATGGTGAGTTGCTTATGAATTCATTTCTAGTTATAGTATATTTCCGCAGCACCTACCCTTATCACTTTAAAGGCACTCACCTGTATCGGAAGTTGAGAATCAAGATGACCGAAGGCGGTATATCCGGCGTAGTGACTGACAAAGCTAAACCGCTCGCCTATGCGTGCCAAAAAAGTTAGGCCCGTTCACAACGGGCCAATAGTTCATAAAAACGGAAAGGAGTGGCTCGGAAACCTCCACCTGCATTGTCCTGTAAGTGTGCAACTTTCCCGGCTACGGTTTTTAACGAACACTGCAATAGTCTGGAATCGTGTTTAATTGTTGATTGTGAGGAATACGCGCTGATTTTCGTGGAAAAGCATGTCAAACACGATCTGATCTCCGGTATGCCACACCGTAATCCCACACAAGTGGAATGAGAGGGGCGGACATCACATAAGCGAGTCCCATAGGGAGCCAGTGCAATTGATGCTCAGTCCAATAATCAGTCACTCAACATGCACACATTGGGCCGACTGCAAGAGGAAGTTTAACGCGTTGTGTTTTCTAAATCTTTCTCGGAAGCATTGCAACTACTACTAACACCACCACCACCACCACTACCACCATCACCACCACCACCACACGGGGGCGTCCGATTAACATAGAGTTTGAGACAACGATAGACGAGTCCCTGTGACCAGACTAAGGGCGAACAACAAGCTGCCTAGGCTCAGGTTAGATGTCACATGTAAAGACAGACAACTCCTTATTAAAATGCGCACGGTAAGGAGTTTACCAGACATCGAAAATGAGCGCGCTAGCAACAAACGTATACGAGTAGGTAGGACACAACTGTCATCGATGATGTGGAATAGTGCACTGTGAGGGAATCGATCCACTAGAAAAAAAACAGATCGACGCTGCGCCAGGACTGTACACGCGAACAGCGTTAAACACACCAATCGACAAAGACCAGTAACATCTGCGGGGCCTTGCTAATTTCTGTTTGTGTGTGTGCAACGTTCGGAACAACTGCACGGTGCGTACCTCGTGTTCACTTTTCCCATTTATCTTGCTTCAGCGAACGCAGTGGCACAGCGGCAGCTTGACTAGGCCGTTAGGATTTGTGTTAACTATGCGGACCTCACGTGTTGGTGAGAGTCGCCGTTAAGACTACATGCGGAGGCCAGCACGGCCTGGCTCCTCAGTTTGTTCAATCGGGGCAGTTGGCCAGTTAACAACCTTCCCAGACACGACTTCATGCAGAGCAGAAAAAGAAGACGGGATTACTGGAACACGAGCTTTACTCTTCCTGACGTTTCGGATTCCATCGGCATTCCTTAATCATAGGTAGCATAGTCTGAATCATGCACAGGTTGCACTGTATTCATAGTTCATGGCGGTCGTCCGCGTACGCACTATGATTATCCACGCCTGTAGCCACCGTTTGGGTCTTAATTGGTACACATCATGCTAGATAAACAGCTAAACATACTCATTATACTACGTGCTTATTTGCTGTACAGGTACTAGCTAAAGGTCCAGACATGCATGGTTTGTCGATCTTCTGCCACGAAATTAAACAAGATAGACTGATTATCATTAGAAAAGTGTGTGTGAAATTTGTTTTCGAATTTTTCGCTCACATTCATAACACTAGGAAGTTCAAGTCACGCTGACGATACCGGACGATACCGGACGAATTAGTTTGGGCATCAAAGTCTCTGCTTCTAACGTTTGCGTCAAAGGCTTGTTTAGGTCTGGTGCAACGATGCAACTTGTCAGAAATAGTTCCTACACCACCATGTGTGAGAAATAGGTGAATATTAGAATCGCGTTTGAGGGCCGAGGCCAATCTAGTAGTCCCTCTCACGCAAAGCAGGCACTGCTTCACCAACTTGCGTATACGCAATAACGGAGGCCATCCTTTCACTAGAAAGGTCAAATTAGGGTGACACCCTGGTGGCAAAGTTGGCTGGCCATCCAGTCCCTGTGCCAATATGATGAGGTACCAGGCGAAACGGTAGTTATGCGAAAAGACACATTCATAAAAGAACGCCAAGGTGACCTGAACTTTGGTGTGTCCGGAACATCGCACAATTTGCCTTTGACAGTTTGACTGTCGTTTCCAACGATTTGCCAGGGCAAGTACGACGATCTGCGCGTGAATTCGTTCAGAAGGATAGCAGACTTGTGCCGCAAATACAGCACTCTTGTCAGCCCTCACCCATCTGGGCCCGGTATCAAGACAAAGTCCGGCTGATCGAAGGTGGTATTCGGTGTAGTGGCTGGCAAAGCTAAACCTCTCCTCTACGCATGGAACACACGTTCGGTCCGTGCACGACAGACCAGTTCATAAAAAGAGGTGGCTGGGATAGCAACTTATTGGGAATGCAATAGAGACCACGCTAACAAGGATTCATTGTATGCTGAGGCTTCGTTCTAAGAAGAGACCCCAGCTTTCCAATCAGTTGGCTGCTTTTCAAGCCACGGCTGTTAGCGCACCGTAGTAGATTCATACGCATCAGACTTTTTGACGTGATGACTGCCCACTGTGAGCCGCCTTCACAGTCCCCTCCCTGGCAGTAATCTACTGTTCCAGACGGTCAGTGTACGGGAATCAGGTGTGTACCGGTCTTAGCAGTGGGTGAACTAGGATCAGTACACTCCTCAGGCCAAATCCCCGGGTGGGAAGCTAAAATGCAGAAGTCACCGGAAGGAGTAGTTTACTGTGTACAGAACTTATAACTGTTGTATCAGGTGGCAGTGGCCTCTGGTGAAGCCAGGGCTCGTGCTGACTATGTTTAGCCAGGACTGAGAGAGCATGAGATATTAGTGGCAGTTGCTTAGGAAGCGAGTTCAAGTGGTTTGTTATTGGTGTGTTGCAAGTTGCCCCAGGGGGATTCACCTGCAAAGGCCCCCTGCTGCGTTGGCCAAAGAAGCTGCGTGGTAAGTGGCCCTTAGGAAGGCGTGCTTTTTTGGACGCGCGTGTATGCGCGGGTGTGCACATGACTGAATAAGCTGAGGTCAACTGTGGGGGGCCGCCGGAAAGCCGAAGGACAGGGAACGCTAGCACAACTGTTATCGGTTAGTCAGAAGCAGCTGCGAGGTCAAGCCTCGGGGAACGGAGGCGCCAGTGAAAGAAAGCATTAGAACAGTCGTTTATGAAGATGCATGATTTTGGGGCATCGGGCCCTGTAGTACAAAGAGGGAACAGGCATTTTGGATGTCCGCCACAAGTTTAAGTAGCTGGCATCGCGTAAGCCTTAGCGTAGGCTCACCTAGGCATGGCAATCTGCCAATCGCGAGCAATGAGGACAACACTATTATATAGCAGCTGTTCCAATACTTTCTTTCTATACTCACTCAATCCTCGTAGGTTTGACTAAGCAGTTGCTTCAGTGTTCTCTTTCGGGCTAACCAACAGCAGCTGCTGCAGTGTTCCCCCTTCCTTCTGCATCCTGGCTACTGAGAAAAACCCGCTGACTGGCAGCCCCTAGACTTGATCTCAGCTTATTCAGTCACGTGTGCAGGCAACGCGTATCTTGCCCGCATCGGCCAGCCTGCCTGGCCACCCCTGGTCCCTTGTGTTTATGTCCCCTTGACTGCCCCTTTTGGCCTAACCAATCACACACCCAACACGCACCCCCGCATGCTGACAGGAGCAATGACAAACACGTTCACAACACACCTCGGCTAGCACGTTACCGAACGGTTGATTTGTCAAGACACGGCTGCTCGCACGCTCCCAGACGGTCGCATTTCCCAACACGCAAGCAAACAGTTGATTTACGGCAACTTGGTTTGCGTACCAATAAATCGCTCCCAACGGCCGACTGCCTTCTTCCATCAGACGGCATATCTTTATTTCATCATATCATGCCAGTCACTATGTGACGGTCTGACGGGTTCACGTTCTGAACTCCTGAGCAAAACGCAACTTAATTGTTCCTCTACTACATCGGCGAAACATACATTCATCATATTCCCGATCTGAACCGACAAAGTAAGGGGCCCGTGGACGAGCGGTAGAGTATTGAACTCAATGACCAGAGGTCCCGGGTTCAAATCTCGGGGGTTCTAACTCTTGAAATTAGGAATAACTGGCTGATGACGGCTAACAAGCCAGAAGTGGTCATTCCGGTCTCCCTTTGCTTTGTCGGATCCATTTCATCATATCATCTTAGTCACTATGTGACGGTCTGGCGGGCTCACGTTGTGAGCTCCTGGGCAAAGCGGAACTTAATTGTTCCTCTACTTGATCGGCGAAACACATACATGTATATCCTTAGTGTTGTGGTTATAGTTATTGACTGCAGCAAATATCCCGGATAGGGCGAAAGGCAAAACCGCGAGTGAATTTGCTTATAGTTAGCAAGCATTGCTCGGTATCCACCTCACTTCACTATCCTTACATCCCCCGGTCTCAGGGTGGCAAGATCGAGCCAAGACGACGGACCGTAGGCGTGAGCGTTGTGGTTGACAAAGCTGTGCAGGCCATGCACGAAATTCATCCAGACTTCGCACGTCTCAGGCTTTAACAAAAGAATGATTGTTGCCTAACACTCAATCGGTTGGCAACCCACCAGTTCAAAACTACTAACTCATCCTGATAATTTAACCCTGCGTTTGGTTAACTAGGCTGGAGCGGCCAAGCGTTTGATCCGAGTTGGATCAATCAACACCCCCTTTTTCTTGCTCTCGCCCTCGCGTCCTGTCCGATAGAAGTCGGCTGAAGACTTGATTAGGAGCGAGGAGGATTGGCGTGATGTAAACTAGCCGCTTGATGCTTGCCATAGCTGAGGACTCACACACAGAATTAGCGCAGTCCAACTAACGCAGGCCTATGTGATTATTTGCTCTCGTCTTTCACAAAAGGGACACAGTCTGCTTGGGTTGAAAAAAAACAACGCTAATAGCGAACACAGGAAATGAAGTCGTTGCACCAAGGGGGAAATTGGCACAAGTGGCGCAAATAAAGCGTAGTGAACGCAGGAGAGCAAAGTCAGTGAATACACACAAACGCAGAGGAAGCCACGTATGCGTACAGATTGGGAAGAAAAAGCTGTATCGATCACCGGAAGCAAAGTTTTATTATTGTGAGCTTTCGAACTCTTGCGGGTGTCCATCGTCAGTGAAAAAATTGTCAACAAAAAACAAGCCACATTCATTGGGGGACAGGGTCCAAACAACTGTCATAAGGTAGAGGGGGGATGAACCCATTAACCAACAGTGCCGTGAGTCTGGAGACGCCTGTGCAGGGCAATGTATGCGGGCGCCAGCTGAATACATGGGTTGAATGAGATGTTATCCGAGGCCCAGGCTCCAATCACTTCTCGGTTTGTCTTCTTGCCGGCGTGGCCAAGTACCCTCGCGGCTGTGAAGTTGAATAGGTGTGGGTAGCCACTTTTGATAATGCGTCACCCCGTCGAACAACCAGCTTATTTTCCAGTGTGCGTGAATCAAGCATGCATCCAGTCTGGCCCGTGTAATTTCGGGGACCATTTAGACACAGTATGCGATACATTACGACAGAGTGCTCACGCGGATTTAATCGGTCCTTGAAAGCTCAGACTAATAAAACTATAATTCGGGTGATCGACGCGGCTTCTTCTTCCGGACTGACGCAGATGCCTGAGATGTGAACATCTGCCTCAATACGTATAGGAATGTCGAGAGCGCAAGGGAAAATGATGGTAAAATGATTCGTCCCGGCATAGAATCAATGCACGTCCTTCATTGGCTCGGCCAGTGGGTCACGCTGTAAAGTGTGCTGGACCAAATTGGGGCCAAAGAAGCTCACAGTGCACATCAATCGGGCAGCACCGAGTTCGCAAAAGTTCACATCTACCGTCGTGTGGTGGCGCAACTTAGGTGCAGGTTTTGACGTCACGTCAGCGCTAGTTGGTTGACAGGCCGACATTGAGGAATCTGTGCCAACCAGAGCACTCCTGAGTGTAGTAAATCCCACTCAACCCCCCCTCTACCCCTCCAAACCCGATACCTGGACCGAACTGTAGGGCGAACGTAGTGAGAACCGAACAAGTTCTGGAGGAGGGGTAAAACAAAAATGTCAGTCGCTGCTGAAGTTCAGATGAAAGCTACTGGTGAGCAATAGTTCGCAAAATTCTAGCGATAGCTGTGCCAGCATGCAGGAAGACTGAACTGAAAATGAAAATGCAGCAAGTGTGACCCTCAGAAAATTTTCAAAAACCGGCATTTGAAGACGGTAAGGTGTTTGTATGTGTACGCGCCAGCCATCTACATCCTCCCTCATCCCCGGTCTTTTTGACTTTGTCTTTACACCGGAAGCTGAGGTGGGAGCAGCGAGCGAGTGGGCAGATTCTCCGCGAGTCTGCTTTAACTCTTGTTTCATTCGCGATAGTTGGCTGTGTGGCTTCTGCTTGGTTTAGCCTTCGTGCAGCTTGCCCAGCTTACCTCAGTGTTTGCTTCGGCTTGCTTCAGCGTTTGCTGCAGCTCCTTAAAGCACGCGGTGCCCATCGTCGCACTCGACGGGGAAACTGTCGAGGTGTATGGATCGGACGCGAAGGCCGCAACGACGACTAGGACAACCGACGTGACCTCAATTTTTACCACGACCTTTTGTGCGTCGAGTTCTACCCCGAAAGCGAAAATGCGTTGTCGTCTCCATCTGATCCGAGCGCGGCGTTTACATATGCATAGTTACTCATCATCATGAACGCACACGCGAGCATGCGCGTACGACGATGCCAATGATCGAATGGGATTCAGAAGCTAGACCGGGGGAGGTGGTGGGAGAGGGTGGTCTGCAATTAATTGTTGCTTTCGCAGGCGCGTCGACGGGAGCGTGTGCACAAACCCACGAACACACACACATAGACGCAATCTACTATTCGGAGGTGAAGAAAGTTATATGGCCACGCATGCGCACTTGCCGTACACAACAATGCCATGGCGGAGGCTTCCGATTTGGTTTTACAAAAAACTTCCTTATCGTCTGGCATTGGGCCAGGGCGAAGGAGCAAAAAAGGAGCTTCGAATGGGACGAGATGAGATGAGCAAAAAAGGAGAGTCAGGAGAAGAGACGGAAGGGCAGAAAACTGAGCACTGAGTTGCCACTGGCTGACGAAAAAGCGCAGTGTAGTGCAACAGCGGTGCCTGGGATTTGAGGAGATGCTTCATTGAGCGAGCTACAAAGTAACGCCCCATTGATCTAACGACGTAGGCAGTTAATCTGCAATCACGAGGTTGTAAGACATAGTACCAGGTGGAACGGATAGACGTTTCGTGATGGTATAAAAGGTCTAACAGTTACTGATAATGCATAATGATCTTGTTAGGACACACTGGAACACAGAGTTCGCTCCTTTGCGCACAAATATAGTTGTGCCACACAGGAGCTGAGGCCCAATGGACCAGGTGGGGACGACGAGAATATACGGATACTTTGACAGTACAAGTGAATGTTACTAACCTGAAGTTAATTGTCAGATAGTAACATGTTCAAGAACCACAACACAGTTCAGGTACATGCAGTAGGAATAGCACCTCGACGTTGGAGGTATTCGGCCGTAAAAATTCAGTAAGGAACGTCATGGCTGGGATTTCTGTGGGCAATTCTACTGAAGTCAGTCCGAACTTGAGGAGTGGCCCCCTATGACAGCTGATGGATCCTTCTTCAAAAACTAGCCCTGTTTTATAGACGGTGATCCAACAGCACAGCGCCATATGGAGCAACCGCAGCCCGGCCATCACCGTCAACGGCGCGTCTTTACCGCTAGTCCGTAAGCTCAAGTCCCTTGGCCTCCATGTTGATCCGTGCTTCACATTCGCGAACCATACCAGGAAGATCGTAGACAAAGTGAGCCGCTGCACCAAGGTCCTCAAGGCTCCAGTGGGCACATACATCCTGGGGCTGCGCGAAGGAGACTTTGGCGACCACATTCAAAGCGCTGGTCAAGCCGCACCTAGCTTATGCGGCACCCATCTGGTCTCCTACGATCAGCTCTTCCAGCCCCCGCGGCCTTCAGTCAACAAAAAACGTTGTCATCCGCTCAGGCAGGGGTAACTATGAAATGGCACATATCGATCATCTTCATGCAGAGGCCTCTGTCCTGCCGGTCGCCACTCACAGCACACTCGTAGGCCAGCTGTTTTGGTGGACCTGTTCGCAACCCGGCCATCCTTATCATCCCCGTTGCCAAGTTCCTGAACCTAGCCGCAGCGTTCGGCCGTCTATTAGAATTCGCCACAAAGAAGCTGTCGCGTCGTGTCTCTCAGATATACCCCTTGGTGGTTCTGCCATCATGGCAGGCTTCCAGCGTCTTCACCAGAGAGCCGTTTTCGAAGATAAGCTAAGCCAAGCTACCAGCGTCATATGGACCAACCGTATCACTGAGCCCGGAGGGCAAGCGGTGTACTGCGGACACTAGTAGTTAAGTCATGAACTGAGAAATCGCAGAAGTTAAACGACGTGAGTATCGGTCAGCCAGTAGAGTGTGGCAACAAAATCACAGGTTCTCAGGTCAAGCGGTGGTGTTTTGAGCGTTTAGGTCTAAAACAGGAGAGCGTGTATCGGCTTCGGTGTCCGAAAGGATAAGAGGTTGATTAATTGATGTATGGGCACACGCGATGGGCTCTGGCTCCACAAGTGAGTTGGGTGGCAAATACGTGCCCATCAATAAGGCAAGATTATAACACTGACGCCGTCGTGCCTGACGGTAACCTAGCGCGGATGGCTACAGCGCAAGAAGATACTCCTGGTCCAATGAGGTTGGTCTTAAACTATACACGCTGGCGTACTAAAGAGTGTTTTACGCTGCACGGCGCAAAACCAAAGACATTCTTGTCTGTGGCGGCGGGGGGGGGGTAACAGCTGGTAATAGTGGCCAGTGTTCAGGGGTGTACATGCTTAGAATCAACTATGCAAACAGGGTAGAGCAATGCAAGTTAGACACTGGGTCCCGTGTGTCACCCCAGCCTAGAAGGCTATTAAGTCCGCGGGAGCGAAGAGTTACAAGAGCCAGAACATGACTTACTTACTTACTTACTTGATACTTGATCCGATTAGCTCCTGTTGTTGGATGAATCGGCTTCAGGGATGTCACGAATAGCGGCGGCCTATTGGCGGCGGTCAGAGGCGAGCTCTTCACAGATGTTAACCCATTGTTTGTTCCAATGTCGCAAACCGTAAACGGTTACGAGGCCCATCCGTTCAACGTCCGACTTAACGGTGCTGAGCCATGTCTTCAGTTGACCGCCTTGTCAGCATCTCCAGCTTGCACTACGAGAAGGGTTCACGAGCAATCTGCAGAGGTCCGTCGATGGTTTGCGCAGGACATGGCCAAACCATTGCAATCGGCGATGCTGGATGTACGATGCTAGACTTGGTAGTTTGAAACATCCGCGGTGTAGCTCAAAATTGGAGATTCGATCCTGTCAGAAGACTCTTAAGAGGCGTCGAAAACACCAACGGTCAAAGACTTCGAGCGATAGGATGTCTGCCTTTCTCACTGGCCATGTTTCGCAGGCATATACTAACACCGGTCTGATTGATGCTTTGTATATCAGCAGCTTAGTACGTAAACTGATGTCTGAGCAAGACCAGAGTGGTCTGGCTAGCAGCCTAAATGCATTTCTAGCCTGTGCGATTCCATTCTTGATTTCGTTTTTGGCCTGTCCATTGGCTAGCATATTCGAGCCCAAATAGCGGAAGCAGCTAACTTCTTCAATGGGTTGACCGCTGATAAACAGTGGTTGTGTAGCGCCCAGATACGTAGTCAGGAGCTTCGTATTGCGCACATTGTCAGACCAACAGTTGCCACGAAGCCGGTGATTCGGTCTAGCGTTGGCTGTAGTGATTGGGGACTTTTACCGAGTACGACAATGTCATCGGCATATTCCAGGTCAGGTACTCTGAATTCAGAGCTGATTTCACATCCACTGTCAGGTAGAATTGACTGATGCATTACCCAGTCGAGCAAGAAGTTGAAGAGAACTGGAGAAAGAGGGCACCTTGTCGAACTCCACAAGTCAAAGGGAAAGAAGTTGACTCTTCACCAAATGTTCTTACTCGGGCTGATGTTGTGTCATAGTAAGCTTTGATAAGATTGAGCAATTTTGGTGGGAGACCGTCAGCAAGCAAGACTTGCCATAAAGCTTTTCTGTCGATATAATCAAAGGCGTTTTTGAAGTCGATAAAACAGGCGGTAGTGATCTGTTGGTTTTGATGTCTGTGCTCTAGTATGCAGCGTAGAATGAAGATATGGTCAATACATCCTCTATCTGGACGAAATCCTCCTTGGTTAGGACGAGTACGAAGATTGCGCTCAGTCGAAAATCTACGGAGAAGGATGGTCGCAAACACTTTGGCAGCTATATATATGAGGCTGATGCCGCGGTAGTTTGAGCATAATGTCCTGTCACCGCGCTTCGGTATCGGTAAAATAATGGACAGTGAACGGTCAGTCGGGATGACTTCAGTAGTCCATATAGTCGAGTACAGTCGATGTAGTGATTCCGTCAAAGCAGGACAATTAGATTTGTAGGCTTCTGCTGGGATACCATCTTCACCCGCTGCCTTTCAAACTTTTAATAGTTGTAATACCGATTCCACTTCAAATCTCGTAGGTGGCTCGCAGTCACTACCGTATGGAATTCCAGTTGATAGCTGTAGGTTCGCAGGTGAACGTATAGGCGGATCCAGTAGCTCGCTAAAGTGCTCTAACCATCGATCGATTTTGCCAGCCATATCAGTAATCACTTGACCCGAGTTATCCTGAACGGTAGTGCAAGGCGGTTTATATTTGCCTGATGCTTTACGCAAAAGGTAATAGAGCTGGTGGAAGTTACCAGAGTTTGAAGCTGATTCCATGGAGCCAGCTAACTCGGTCCAATGGTTCTGACGGTCGTATCTTGCTGATCGCGTGGTTTGGCGTTTCAATGAGCGGTAGTTCTCTGAGTTTGACAACCGATCGAGTCTAGCTTGTGCCGATAGATGGAGGGTGGTTGTGGAGATCCAGTCCTTCCTCGGTACTACCTGTTGCTAAAAGCTCGAATTCATCGCACTGTGTAGCGCGTCTCTCAAGTGTGGCCACTGAGTATCGGGTGAAGTTTCATTATCGACGTCATCTGGAGGGTCGATGCGAACAGTGAATTGATCTCGGATCGGTGCAGTGAGACTTTCGTTGAACGCTACACGGGTTTCTGTGTGTGATAGTACCATAACGTTGACACGTTTTGGAGCAGTTTCTTACTTCGATTCGACAAACGGAGCTTAAAGCGGGCACGGACAAGTACGTGATCCGACCCAACTTCCGCACCTCGAAACGATCGGCTGTCGGATACTGAGGTGGTCCACCTTGAGGGTACTAAGATGTAGTCTATCTGGTTTGCCGTTCGACCATCGTTTGAATACCATGTTAGCAACTGCCGATGGGGGTGTTGAAAACGAGTATTTTTTAACGACGAGATGGTTTTAATGAGCAAATGTTACCAATCATTCTCCTTTGTCGCAACGTTGGCCCAATCTGTATTTTCCAATGACGTGTCTCGAGATTTCATCGCACGGGCCAGTCTTGGCATTCCAGTCTCCGGCGACGAAGAGCAAGTCTCTAGGAGGTATCCTGGCCACTGTAGCTTGAAGGCGTTCATAGAACTCCATCTTAACTGCTTCATCCGCTTGCAATGTTGGGGCATAAACGGCAACCACAGACATATTTGCAATGGTGCCTTTGAAGCGGGCTGTGGCAATCCGCTCTGAGATAGGCTCAAACGCTAAGAGAGTGTTATGCACCTTTTTTGTCATGGCTATTGCCACCCCATGCAGTCCTGTGTTTGTTTTTGGTCCGCTGTGGAGGAGCACGTACTCAGCATCCTCTTGTGGGACTTTGATTTCTCTCGTTCCAGAGTCTGGGAGACGAACTTCTGACAGACAGGCAACGTCTACTTTATAGTCCCCTAATGCGCGTGCTAGAAGTGCTCGAAGGCCGGGATCAAGCAATGTCCGTACATTCCAGCAACCTATGTTCAAAGTGTGTCGCGAATTTAGGGTACTGGCTTGCATATTTGGCATGCCGGGCACCAGGCCACCACGGAGCGCGTCGCTTCCCGGGGAGGCCGTAGCATTGTTCAAGTTGAGAGCACTGGCTTGCATATTTGGCACTCCGGGCACCAGACGACTACGGAGCGCGTCGCTTCCCGGGAACGCCATAGCAGTATTGAGATTCGTGATATTCGTATGGTCCATGAAGTTTCTTGGGAATTTTGTTACAGATGACGTCCCCGGTGTTACCTGCCATTGCCCTCTGTTCGCCGTGAGTTTCCCCACGTTGCCCGCGAACCACCGTCGGGGAGGTCGAGGGTTGGATTTCGGTTCGCGAACATGACTGTCGGTTCCGTCTAACTTTGTGCACCGCCAGAGCAGTGTGTTTTTTTTTCTCACAAACGCAAAAAAAACACTTTGTTAAGTACCTCTAAGGTCACCTAGTACGCGCGCAATTAGCCACCTTGTGCAAGAAGTCAAATTGAAACAGTCATGATAGCATAAGTGGAGCTCTTAGTCGACGACCTTCCTAGCACACCCACACTAAAATTCTTACTTACCCTCTCTTTCCTTATCACTCTCCTAATTTAGTTAAACCCTGAGTCTCACAAGTAGTCAGATGACCAACGTACCCATAGCTACAGAAAATTTGATATCTGATGAAATGTGAAAGGCAAAATTTGAGTGGGGGATTTAACAGACACATTTGATGTTGTTTATTTTAGTTCATTGACTGGACTTGAGGCGCAAAATGCCGTTCACTAGAATAGAAGTTCAGTTCACATCACTACACTGGGAGCAAATAGGGCCAGAATTGGGCCAAATCCAACGTTTCCTGATATCCAATGAATTTCCTCGGGTACTAAACGCTACGGACTAAAACTTCTTGTCTGTGTGCGTTTTACCATAGAATAACAGACCACCAAGGTTTTGGGCTGTAAAGATAAGCAATAAACTAGCGGGACCACAAGTTGTCCTACTACGCCGAAAATAGTGGCCATAATAGAAAATATACATCGAATGTCGCTAAATGTCATAATTTTTCTCTTTAAAGCCATAAACGAACGTTTTCCAAACATTTTCAGTGCATAGAAGAGAATCAATGAATATAAAAAATAGAGACGAAACAGACAGAAGATTTAGCTTTTTAATCTCCAGAGAAATTAATTTCGGATCGCGGTATACATCAGTATATATCAGTTGACGGGTTTCAACACGAACATACACTTACAATTTTGGTCTACGCCTATAAACCTTAAATATACTGATACATACCATGATCACAAATTAATTTCTCTGGAGATTAAAAAGCTAAACTTTCAAAACCGGTATATCAACCAGAAAGCAGATAGGGAAAGCTGGGCGACCCACTGATGAGCTGGAGCCCTCGCAGCTGTGTCAAGCAGCGGCAGAATACCGGCTAAACGGGTGTCTGGGCCTTTTAGCAAGTACCTAGGCTGTTAGCATGGTAAGTTACGTCAATTTAGACAGAAGATTATCAGTTTTAGAAATATCGAAGCATATGTTTTGCCAATGCAGAAAAGTAAGTTCTCTCATTTTCAGCAGGAAATTCATCCCAAATTTTCAGGGAATTCGAAAAACTGGTCAACGGTTCCCATTTTGATCTCGACTTAATCTTCAAAGAAGGTAAAGTGCACAGGTATTTGACGCCGAAGTATCTAATAACACCGCTTTTGCAAGGGGTGACTTGTCATAGGAAGGGTTTTAATTGATTTTGGGCGTATTCATCTGCGAGTTTTGTTAGGGACAATCATTTTTCTCGGCATTAAGTTGACATGTTCGGCTGATTCTGAAACCATGACCTCAAAAGATAGCTACATAAGAAGCAATGTTTAAAAAACCCATTATTTAGGCAAATGCTTTTAAGAAGTACCTAATTTTTAAGTTTTTTTTATAAACAGGTAGAAACAAATCGGTGGTTAGGGACAAACGAATAAAAACACCACATTACTATAAACTAATTCACGGGTAGGTTGCCGACGCTGGGTCAATTCCGTAGACCTCCTAGCGAACGTCACCGTGTGCAACTGTCACACAGACATTGTGGTGAGCTTAGCCAGGTAGCTAGACGGTTTTTGATTGTGATTGACCTGTGTTTGATTCGGGTACAAAGGTGATTACAAACAAAAAAGGACGGAGCAGGTTCAGCTCTAAACCGGTCCAAAAATGCCCTGGTCGCAACACAGCCTGGTACTACTTATACTACGTATTGCTTTTTATTAGAAGTTAAAAAAAGTATTCCGCAGAGCGGTTAACGAATATACACTATTAACATCCTTGGAAGCGGGCAGCTATCGGTTACAACGCAGGGAAAGCCATCCATACTTCAAGACGGAGTGAAGCATTGTCGCAAGTGGCTGCCCACACACTTATAGAGACGGTCCACGAATTTAACGTGCCGATAATTGCGCGCACCGGCAGCAAGGCAGAACGAGAACTACCTGAAGCCTGGGCCTCCGATAACTCAGTCAACCAATTTACTGAGCTGGCGCCCGCATCACCACCCCCACAGGCGTATCAGCACGGCCTATAACGGTGGATTGGCTGCTGTCCCCTATATATGTTACTCGTTTTTCGCTGACGGTTTTCTCTGACGATGGACTCCCGCAAAAGCATAAAATTATGATCGCGGTGAGCGAAACGCCTTAGTCTTGAGCAGACATTAAAAACAGCCGATAATAAAAGGGTAATTGTGGGGAGCATAACAGTAACAAAAAAAACTATTATGCATGAGGTGTACATCAAATACTAGGATGGGCATAGAACGAGCGAAAATCCAAGTCCATACATACTTTTCCTGCAACTCCGCATCACCCGTGGCAGTGGGCACCGTCGAAAGCCGGTAAGGATGTAATCGACTCTCATCCTCCTCCTCCGGTGACACGCAGTCCACAGCGGTGGCCTCAGCCGGTGCATCTACCGCTTCGTGATCATCACTCGGTGGGGTTGCCAGCCCTGTGTTGCTGGTGGGACAGAAACCGCTGTCCACCACACAGGCACTGTCGCTGACAGTAGGTAGCAGTGGAGGCGGCGTGCTGGACGGTGGTGGGGGAAGGTTCAGGCTGCAAGAGGCGGTCGGCATCTGCGGCTTGTTGTAGTGGCGTTGGGGGGCGCCGCCTCTGCCGTCTTCTGAGACGTCATATCCCAAGTCCTCCTCGTCGTAGTCTTCCTCCACGTCCGCGTCGCCGGCTTCATTGCTCTCCGGTGCAGTGTCCACGTGGGGCGAATGGAGGCTGGAGAGGGCAGGAACCGCGGCGGGCGTCAAGTCGTCTTCGGCAGCGGTGGGAGCGTCGGTACGAAGCAGTGATTGTCGGAGACGCTGCCGCGCAAATGCCAATTTGAAAGCATCACCCATGATACGATTCAGTTCCTCGGCCTGCATGTGGTTGAAGAAAAGTTAAAAGAAGTACAAGAAAGGCTTCATTGCTTTTAATAGGTTCAGCTGACCAGGAGTTAGTATTACGTGCTATTGGAGATTCTACGTGAACGGAGGAGGAAACATATTCGACCCGTTCGTCGGGCTTAACAACTACGTCTGCAAAAGGGAACAGGCAATAACTGAAGGGCTGTGTCCGCCGAAACAGACACATGGAAGTGGGCACTTCTAAAATTACCCACAAACAACCACAACACACTCTCGGGTAACGATCACTTAAGATTTAAAGGTGGGCCGATGGCCTTTAAGCAAACCAAGTTCCGTGGGTTCGGAAGGTCAGACCATCAAAAGTATCCCCGAAGCTCCGAGGACGTATGTAAAAAAGAGCAAAGCACAAATAACGTCGATGACCAGAAGAAGTAGTAGTTGCAAATACGGTCAATGGTAAATAAGAGGAAAACGGTGCCGCTGATCATAACTTTGACGATGATGAGGGGGGAGGAAAGTGTACTTCCAAATTTCAGTTAACAGCTCAGAAGGAGAGAAGATACGATCGTTGGAACAATAATTTTACTAACCTGAGCCCACTATGACAGACACTCGCAGATAAGGGGTGATATTTTATGAAATCAGTGGTCACTGATAGGCAATATGCCACAAAAATATTGTCGCAAAAGCTTTTCAAGGTTTTGACGAGGCCAGGACTCCGACTGACCATCCTAAACAATGTTGCCGATTCCGCCTCTTTAACCTCAGCCGACCAAAAAGCTAGGTGGTTGACTGTTGCTAGCGATGGGAGAGAGAGTGAGGTCGACCCTCAGCGTCTTTCTTTCCTCAATAAAAACAATCTGATGCGCTTGATGCTATCGCGATGCGCTAAAAGCCGTGGCTTGGAGGGTTGCCACCTGACGGGATAACTTGTACACTGCAGTAAGTTCAGTGGTTGTCTGTTGCGTGGAGTGGCTAACTGTGGACTGAGAATCAGGCTCGATGGCTCCTTCTTTATATGGCCTTTATGCCGCTCCCAGGCAGGAGCCTACCTAGCGGGATGTGCTGTTAGTACGCGTGTTGAGCGTTGGTCACGCCAGCCGCCTGCGTCCTGTCCAATCTTCGGTCTTCTCCACTTGTGGGAATGATGGGAAAGTGGAGTAGATTTCCCGCAAGTCTTCCTTCACTACAATTCTGCGGGAGCCACCGTGTTGCTTCAGCTAGCTGAAGCTTGTGGTGGACATCGTCGAGAGCGACGATCGAACTGACGTAAACAAGATCGATTAATCAGATCATTTATCCACCAGCACTATCAGAACAAAAGTTAGGTGCAGTTGGTTTTCTGACCAACAGAAGACAAGCCCCGCGAGCAGTGACAGTCAACTTGCATTTTCAATTGACCGGAGGCAAAGTTGTGGTCCAACTGATGGACGACCAATGCTTGCTAGAAAAAATGCACCAGTGCTCTACTTTTAAAAATTCATCGCATTTGCCTTCGGCTTGCTGAAGCAGAGCATCAAAATCAACGACCGAACTGTCATTATACCTTTATATGGCGCAGTCTTACATACCTACTGGCCGTCTTAAAAAGCAGCCCGGATGGAGTTTAGAACGCGCGTAAGCTTATGTTTCCACGTCTTATACTTGCTGTAAAAACAGGATGCATTTCAGCTATTGATACCATTATATGAATATTTTACTAGAATATATTATCGGCTGGTCTTAGTAACAATGATTACTGGAATTAGCTATCTTAGCGGTGGCATATTACCTATAGCAGCAGTATTCTAGCCCAAACTTAGTAAAATGTAACAGCTTTTGGCGGACAGAGGTGAGAGTTCGGAAACCATGGGAAGTCCTTTTGTGCTCCGGGCTTCAAACAGAATAGCATAATGCGAGGTGCACACTTCTTGTTGAGATTGAGGAAATATGAGCCCAGCGTTGACTTAAATCAGCGCCACTGCTGACTAATAAAAGTACCAGCACTACTATGACCCAGCTACGCTCCTAGTTACTAGTAGTAGCAGTACCGGCCTTGGCTTTTTTCAGCCTGTCTTGACACCTACTGGAGGTGGCTGAGCGTAAATAGTGCGGTAGTACAAGCGCAAAAGACTAGTGTCACTACTGTAGGCGGTGTTGTGGCCGGCATTGGAGAAATCGGCCTACACTCGATCCGGTTCGGTCATGTTAACTTTGTCTTTTTACCGGTTCAAACCGGTAAGAATTTAGAGCGAGGTAGACAGTTGGGCATCAATTTTACTTAAATCTCGTCAATTTCTCCGGTCACCGTCCCTGCTCTTGAGCATATGGTCGACATCTTCAAAATTGACGGCCGAACTGTTGTTCTACTTTTATATAATCCATGACTAACTATATATTTAACCAAGAGATATGTCCTGATCAGTTGTGAATGGGTATATGAATCCTATGTAATGCACCTACAGCCATGCCTGATCCACGCCGGTGGCTTCACGCATAACGACTCTGCGGCAGTCGATTTATTTCGCCCTACTCAGTTGCTTCTCAAAAAGCGAAGACCAGAGGTACAAAAAAAACACCTCATCTTTCAACAGACTGTGTAGAGTCACTTTCTTAACAGGACCCTGCATTGCACAGCTTCAAAAGGACCCTAACATAATGCTGACGACCACCGTATGCATTGAAAACACCCGAATATCCACACAAAGCACCTTGTCTAAGCCCAACTGCCCAATGGTCTGCCTGAGAAGAGTGCCTATTTGAATAATCATTTTGCTGTGTGTACAATTGTAAATGCCTTTTCCAAATTCTGGCTTTTCCAATCCCCCGGCCAGATGAACTGTTGTTGAAAGTAGTTTTTTATTCGTTCACACTGGCTTCAGGCAAATAGATGGCCCAATAGCGTCTGCCCAGCCCAAAGCATTCTGCAGTCAATCAGACCTTATCAAGAAACCGGAACGACCGAAGCGGCCGGACTTCCGTTAAATGAATGCCCACCGGATAGGGTGTGAGCAGTGTTAATGAGGCGCTTTGTTGGGTCCTATTGCGTGGCTGAATTTAACTTCTGGTGCGGAAACGACAGACCTAGGGCATGATAGTGAAAAAGGTAATGCTCGCGAGGCAAAAGCACTGAGTTCGCGCTTCCGTAG
This sequence comes from Ligula intestinalis, assembly GCA_036362985.1. Classification (NCBI taxonomy): domain Eukaryota; kingdom Metazoa; phylum Platyhelminthes; class Cestoda; order Diphyllobothriidea; family Diphyllobothriidae; genus Ligula; species Ligula intestinalis. Next base: position 62,308,681 of record JAYGXS010000004.1, on the reverse strand, counting down.
CGGTGAGGAATGGCCGATCCAAGGAAACCGGTGCCGGCAAACGAGTGCTTACGACAAATCCTGAACAATTTTGTATAGCTGCATACACAAGATTTCGTGAAAGTATTAAGCCGGTGACAGAAACATTGCATAGTTCATCTCCGTCGGTACTTCTTGCACTTTTGAAACAAATGGTTCTTCTACCCACCAATTCATCTAAATGCAAATGCGCAGGCTCGATTATGATTTTCTAGAGGAAGAGGGGAGGAAGGAACGCTATTTCTGTGGGAATCCCCATGGAATGGTAATAAAAGTCAGATAAACGATAACTATTCAATCTGATATCCTTCCCAAAGTCGCGACGTGTGAAAAAATGAAGGCAAATAAACGGCCATCAGCAAAGAGTGTGGCTTTTAAGTGGGTGGTCTTCCCGCAGAATCAGTGTTTTTTTGCATTAAATCCATCCAAGCCATGACCCAGTTGTAGTCTCTCCTTTTTCTGGTCATCTACCAACCTCAACGGAAAAAAAATCCCGGATGTAAGGGATGGAAGCGTAGAGTGAACTCTGTAGGCCCCCAACATACTCAAGGTAGGGGGGGGGTTAAGACTGCCGTTTCGGACTTATTAAGCTCTGTTAGTCAGCCATGGCCCAACCGGGGGGCTGAGACGACCTGAAGTCGGAAACTTGCTCAGTCATTGAGTTTAGCGTTATAACAGCCGAACCAAGAATTGACTATTAGTTGAGTTCTAATATACTAGATAGTTCAAGCTTTTTGTTCGTCTACTTAATTGTTTGGGCATAGGCGTACCGGCTTGATCTAGGTCGAGGAACGACAGTCTACCGAGACTGCAAACATAAATTACCGGCAGTCAAATTGGTATATACAATATGTTAGATCGTTGCTTTTTTCGGAGTCAGGTGGCAAAGTACGAAGGCGCGAACCGTTAATTAGGCTTGTGAGCTGCGACTTTCGGCCCGCACACATTAAGCATCTCCAGCTTCTCCCAGATGATTTATTAAAAGGGGAGAAATGCTCACTTGGCTGCCTTACTACTCGAAAATGCGACAGCTATAAAAACGGAAATTATTAAGAACTCCACCAACGGAAGCACAACTTTGAGCAAAAGATCCTTATTGGTTCCAAAGGCACACGAAGTTTGACTATTACTCGGGAGACATTTTGTACGATTGCGCACAAAAGATTAGATCCGCAGTTTAGTCCCCCCAAACGCGTAACTGCAAGGAGGACGTATCAGTCAATGAAAATGGCAATTTGAAAACGGGCTACCGCGAGTGAACATGCGGTTGAACTAGCCTACACTTCGTCCCCCCCCCCCCCCGGCTCTCCGGAACACACGTAAGCAAGGAATTGGATCGCTAGTGGGACTGGGGCAAGAACCCGGACTGTGAGAATGGGTTCCTTAAAAATCTGTGATTTGGTTTGGACTGCAATTGGTATCCTACGTTCCGTTTTGTCTTCTTTGCGTTTACCGGAATGCCAAGGGATCGTGAAATGGGGGAAAGAAATGAGACGAAAATAAAAAAGGTGCGTCTAGTGTAGATACACACAGGAAAAATTAGCTGCGTCACTCTCAAGCAAAGAATGACATCATGCGGTTCCAGCATCAACAGTAAGGTAGAGAGTCGTGCACAATGTAACTGGACAGAAATGCCTAGGAAAAGCCCGGAGGGTACACTTACAGCTCCTGAATTGAACTAACCCTCACAGAGAATGCAGACCCAACATATACGGAGTCAATAATCTCCAGTCGTAGAAGCGGCAGACTTCTCCCGAGGCATGGAGGTGTAACAGTCACCGACTTGTATAGTATTAACGGCATCCTCTCTTGCTTCACCCATCTAGGCCCAGTGCTGTGCGTGTTCGACCATCGATGAGGTCCACCAAGTCCACTAACAGGTTGGTACAGAAGGTGACAGTCTCAGGGGGTAGCTTAAAGTTATGGCGGACGTAGTTACCGCCAATCGCACTCTTCACCTCCGCCTGAGGTCAAGAAAACCAAACGGGACCTGGCGTAAGGCAGTCTCAAAGTGAAATCAGGCACATTCGTTGAGAGAGACAAACAGTCCGTATAGGCACGCCATAGGCGCCTGGAGCAGGCAAGATGGACCAGAATCTCACATAAACAGCAAAGGGTGACCCGGTATCCTACTGAGGGGGAGTGCTATAAAGACCACATTGAGAACCCACTGCAGTCTGACTCTCCGTCCCAATAGAACGACCATTTTAGCCCGTCAGCTGAAAACACTTCAGGCCGTGGCTTTTTTAGTCTACCGTGGTATTTTCAAAATGCGCCAGATCGATTATAGTGGAGAATATGCGCTGACCGGCATAGAGACGCGGGTCTGACTGTCTTCTCGCGCCCCTACCCCCCCCCCCCCCGATGCACAAGTACAATAGCCGAGTCGGTCAGCCATTCTACGCGGGCGATCGGCGCGGTGCGAGCCTGTCTCTAGGCGTGCAACGCCCCACCCCCCGCCATTTACTGTGGGTGCACGACCCATTTAGCACGTACCGTGTTCGTGGGGCGTCGTAGAAGCAGATAATAATCAATAAGGGGCTAAGACACAATAGGCCGATTAATAGTTTACGCATTTTTGAATTGACAACAACCAAGGATATAGCAAATAGTGTTACATACTAGAACCTGAATGACAATTTTGCATTCGGAGGTGAATGTCTGGTTCGGAAGTTTTGGATTTTGAATAATCACACCAAAATTAGAAAGCGGAGGTACTAGGAGTCAAAATATGCTCATCATCTTATCAGTACCGCATTGCAACTGAAAAGTCTGGCCAACGAGATGGCACTCCTGTTTCAGTTTGCCCAGGCTATGAGAGCTGATATCCATGCCGTTGTCTCTATCCTTCTTTTTGTGCAAAATCCTGGTCAGATGTAGGCTGTGACCAAGTGGTGTACGATTGAGTTCAGAGGCACACAAGCCCATGCTGTGTGAACTAGGATTCGTGCGCCCCCCCCGCCTCCTACCCTCTGATTGTTAAGTTAAAAGCCTAGCGAAGTTTTAGTTGTAAGTCAGACAGTGTGATGACACGCTTAGGTGCCTATTTGGCTGTAGCAGTCACCCGATCCCGCCTCCGGTCTTCTTAATTCTGTCTTGACAGCGAGCTCGAGTGAGAGAAGAAAGAGGATGGGGTTAAATGCAGCGCAAGTCTATCATCACCTACAACTCAATTGCGCAAGTCACCACGTTTGCTTCCAGTCTGTTGTAAAGCACGCGGTAGGCATCATCGAAGCTCGACAGTCGAGTTGTCACTCCCTCTGTCCTTTTATAAACGTTGTCAGACGGCAAATGTTTCGTGAAGATGGGTTCGGTTATGCGGGAGGGGCATGTTGCTTTGTATCATGCATGCCAGGTCGATCACGCGACTAAACCCCCTGTTCCCTGGTTCTGCCGTATTCACAAGGATATCCTAGGCCATTCAGGAAAGATAACTGAGGTGGTTTGGACACGTTCTTTGTTGTCAACCTCAGGAGCTCAGTGCTACTGCGTCGACTTGGAACCGTTACCCAACTGGAAACTTCGAAGAGGGAGTCAACTCAAGTCCTGGCTCGACTCAGTCCGTCAGGACATGGGGTTGTTCTTGGACCTTCGGTGTTCGGTCTCCGGAGCTGGAGAAGAGACTGAGTAGAGTACTTCAGATCCGCTGCCACCAATCGTCACGCATGGATAGGTACCGTCCGCGACATCATCGAGGCTCGCTAGATCAGGCATTATCGCAACCGTAACAAGTAAAAAGTAAGTACGGATTCCGAATCCTAGAATCGGGTACGTTTGCGAGGCGAGATTGAGGAGAACACCACGTAGGCCTCAAACACCATAATGTAGCTCACGCAAAAATCTCCCCCCCCCCGCCCCCAGAAAAGCAACGATCATTCGCGTGGCCGGAAAACGAATCAATAATTAACAGTCAACAGCAAACTGATTATGGCGTGAACTCTAACAACTGACCCTGGAAGACAGCCTTCCTTACGAGCTGTGCAAAGTGCTCGGGCGTATCACAGTCTTTAGCAAGAAGAAGAAGACTCGATCGCTGGGACAATACGTTTATTCGCCTGACGTTTCGACATCCGTCGCGGTTTTATCATCAAAGACATGAGTAGGAAACAGTAGCAGAAACGGGAAGCGTCAGACGAGTGTGATCACCTGGAACGGAGCGTAAAATACGGCTACGGTGCGAGCTACACGGTCGCTAGATGGGTGGAGAAACTATTGTGCAAACGTTTCTAGGTATCACTGCCGCCGGGATGAGTCATCAACTCATCAAAAATGCTTGCTTCCAAAACCGTAAAAGAAAAAAGCATCAGGCGACTTAAACTTCCCAGATAGTGACCGTAGTGTAGACAAGAGAGAGAATACACTTCTTGTTTCACCTGACAGTTCCCCCGTCGATTTCGACAATGGGCACCGCGTGCTCCAACAGCCGCAGCAGACGCTGAAGCAAGCCGAAACAGACACTGAGGCGAATTTGGCAAGCAACACGAAAGCGACAGCAAGCAAGAGCAACGCAGAGAACTAGCACGAGAAAACAGGAGTTTAGGCAGACTCGCACAGAATCTACTCACTCGCTCACCACTCCCACCTCCGCATCCGGTGTAAAGACAAAGTCAATAAGACCGGGGATGAGGGGGGGTGTAGATTGCTGGCACGATAAACACTCAACACGCGCACACTTGACACAGCCGTCTTGCTAGGTATGCTCCCGCCTGCGCGGGAGCGCCGTAAAGGCCACGTTGAGAGTGAGCCATTGCAGCTTGACTCTCAGTCCTCCCTCTCCTCCCACACGCATACACAGACACACGCGTACAAAAGGAGCAGCAACGTAGGGGGCCCGAGTTTTCCCTTCAGTTGGCAAACCCTCCAAGCCACCGTGATAGATTCAAGCGCATTCAGATTTATTATAGTGAGGATAGAAACGCGCCAAGGGTCTACCTCACTCTCTACCCCACTGAATAGTGACTGCCTAGCTTTCGGACACCTGAGGTGGGGCCTGAACCCAGTGGGAGTACGAACGCAGTCACCAACAGGGAATCAGAACTGAGAGAAAGTGCCAGCGCCTACCAGGCCACAGGGGCCGTGGTTGGCTGAGGACTGGCATTGCATATGCATACAGACATTCGATCTCAAAAGGGTGAGAGCAGCCCTGCATGAAGCATGGGCCAACACCCTCCTGAGAGGAGTAACCAATCAACCATCGACTGAAAGGCACTTTTCACATGCAAGGTCTGAACGCACGTCCTGCCAGTGCGGACGTTAAAACGAAACAGTCCGAAAGAAACAGACTGAACAGCGCTTGAAGTCATACGGAGTGAAACCAAACAAGCAGCATCACACAATCGCAATTGGCTCTCGAGGAAAAATAAAGGCCTTGGTGTCGGAGTACGTTTCAGAAAGCAGAGAGGACCGAAGGTTGTATATGATTTCTGATATTTCGCAGTTCTAAGATGTTGCAGTCCCAAGAACTGCGGACGGTCACCGAGGGTAATCACATCTCGGCGAAACGCGGCGTCTTGGTGACGTAACACTCAGTAATTCCTAACTGCTGCAGAAACTATACTTGAAGGGCGGTTGAACTGCAAGGGGTCCCGTCTTCTACAATAGGACTCTTGAGGCGACAGCGAAAATGTGGAGCTGCATCCAAAGAACTGTCTGCCCATAGACAGCTAAGTACTCTCTTTGGCTACATTAAAGGATGGATCACTTGGTGATTGAACAAATACTGGAAATGGATGACGCAGATTAAAAATAACTGGCACCATGCGTCGTCAGGCAGCAGGGTCAACGACAGCGATAGTACTTGTTACGGTTCTGATCATGCCTGATCTAGCCGGCCTCAATGATGCCACAGACGGCACCCATCTACGCGTGACGATTGGCGGCAGCGGATTTGGAGAATTCCATCTAGTTTCTTCTCCACCAACGCGGAGAAGTTCCAAGAATTGCTTTTATGTCTTTACGGACGGTGTCGAACCGGGTCTTCAGTTGCCCACCTCAGTCGCCTGTCTTGAATGACATGAGATATCCCCGCGATACTTTCGCAGCGAGTGCGGACTGCCTTATTCGAGATGAATTCGGTATCATTAACTCGTAGGATCGTCTTCAGGCGGAAGTGGGGAACTTACCGACCGTATCACAGAACATACTCACTTTGTTGTACGTTTGGCACCAGCTCAAGCACCACCAGAAGCCGCAGGTGCCCCTCTACGACTTAGTTTTCCCATTGCTCGAAAGAGAATTGTTAAAAGATTAACAACCCGGCAGCTGCGGACGCACCTCCATTGCAGCTGCCTTCAAAGCTCTTTCTTTGTTTTGTTTCACTGTGCGCAGCCTTCTAATACCAAAAATAGAAAGGTAATCAACAACTTCAGAAACAGGTAAACAGCACGAGGACGGACTGTCAGCCACAATCTGCAACTACTTTCCTGATGGGCATTTGAGGAATTTAACGAGAGCAGCATTAGGAAGAAATGCTACAATAACGAGGTATGCGTTTATTGAACCATGCCGAAAGTGTTTTCACAATATTCTACATCTTATGCACCTAGAGACACTCGAATAAGGAAAATAGAACGTAGAGTTCGCCTTATGTCCCGAGACTACTCTTGGAAAAGGAGTGGATTTTAGACGTCTTTCTACTTGTCTTCAAGAAGATAAATAAGATAAATTGTGAGAACTATAGCAACATCAGCTTCATCAACGTCGTTGTTGACCATTCCAGTCTGTTCGTGACTCTAGGAGTAGGCCCGACCAAGTCAGATTCTGAGCGGGGCATGAATGTGGGGGCAAGATGTTCATATTGGGGTGCATGTTGGAATTCCGTCATGGCTACCGGCTATCAGCATTTGCCTTCTTTGTTAACTTCACCGCTGCGTGAATACCTGTAGAAAATAATTAAACTAGGTGTTGTGCCGGTAAACACCACTACTGTGAAGAAGGCCTACCATCGTTCTATCATTGTGCGAGTTCTCGTCCATAACAATGTCTGCCGACTGTTAAACATTTCATACAGTGTTCAACAAGGTTGCATCCTATCACCCATTTTATTCAATTACCCAATTGAAGGGACTCTCGGAAGAGTCTGTCACGGTTTTGACGGCGTAGAGTTTGCACCCAGGCACTAGCAGACCAACCTAGACTACGGTCATCTAAAGATTGTGGTGTCACGGGTAAATGAGATCGCTATATCTGTCGGCTTATTCATAAACGTTGGAAGACCAAATTGTTTGAGAGCCGTTTTCCAGACCAGGAGGCGGTACTCCTGTGGATAAGCGACTGCCAACTTGAAGTGGACAATAGCAAATAATGTCTGAGCGGGGCTGCTGCTCAATGAACAGAGTGTGACCGATACTGCTTCTCAAAGTGGTGCTGTTCGCTACGTCTTCTCAATTCTTAGAAAGTGCCACGAAGAGCCGTGTCTCGTTAATCCTCTTCTGCGGTCGTGAATTCCGGGCTTTCTGTGCGGAAGATAAGCGAAGACTGGAAGTATTTGACCGCCGATACCTGAGGACTATTCTTCGAAGGAAGTACACAGACATCGTGTCCAATGGGGCAGTTCGTCTGCGATAATATTGAGAGTATGTTTCGTGCCATCCCAGAAAGACGCCTGAAGTGGTTTGGGCACGTTGGCCATCATCTGGCTCACGAGCTCAATTAAACTGCTGTCCATCCGACGCCGTTGCCTACCTGGAGATGTTAAGAAGGGGTCAACTCAAGACCTGACTGGATATGGTTTGCGAAGACGTGGGAAGCGGTTTTGGGGCCTTTAAAATTCGATCTCAATCGCTGGATAAAGGAATGAGTTAAGCTGTTCAGATCCGCTGTCGCAAATTGCTACACTTTGAAAGGTACAAAAGCTGACCTCGTTGATGCTGGCTAGACAATTTGTATTGTTGGAAATGGACTTCTGACATGTGACTTTGAGCCGGGAATGAAAGGAACGGCGGTTGTTGTGTGATAAAACTATGATTGTTACATTGCGGCACGCGGTGTGAATGGGGCTCATGTGTGACCTAGTAAGTTGTGCGGCCAGGTACGGCAAGAATTGATGGGAGATTAAGGCAATTTTAACGAACATTTGTGTACAGGTGCACATGAGAGAGTAGGCTCATGCGATTACCGAATATACTTAGACAGGGTTATAAAATGAGGAGTATGCGACGAAAGTATAATGGGACTACTGGCAACGGTACGCCAGTCTCAAAGCGGTAGACTCTCATGCATCTAACCAGAAGGAAAGGGTTGGACGTGGCTGTTGACTTTGTAATATTGATGATGCTGGAAGGGGTGACATAAGAGGAGTTTTTAGATGAAGAAAGAGGTTTGCCCTAATGATACGGCAGTCAATCCCGATGCTTTGGATGCTCATATGACTGAAAAACATCTATGTGGTGTCTGTGTCCTAGAACACTTTAAGCAGACAAGGCGCGTGCGACGGGTATGTGTCGGGGATACCTGCAGTGGTTCGCCGATACCAGTGCGAAACGCTGTGAAATTTAATTTAGAGTGATCCGTGCCAAATGTGCTTGTTGATCAAAAATGAGAAGTGATGGGTGAGCAAGATATGTGATTGTGTTTCTCGAAATGACATGACTAAAAAGCTGCAAATAAACCGTAAAACCGGACCGGTGACACAGTGATGGAAGCACGGCTACCTTTTTTCCGACATGGTGCATCTTCTTTGCATAATCATATCCTGGTCACACAATTGACATACTTATGGAATTTAAGGGAGGCGGAACATGACACCCTGACCTTAAATTATTATTTCTAAAATATATATTGATGGGATTTTCATTCTATTTACGAAAACTACGTTCGCAGAAATGAGAAGGACTACATGCCTGAGGCACAAAGACAAAGCAAATTTGTGCGTTTTCGCGAATGATATAATAACGCAAATATCAAGATGAATGCATAAAAGGAGCGTTTTAGAAGAACTATTAACAGCAATCACAATTTTAAAAACCAAATATTTACAAGACATGTATAAATTGTGTTCTTTGTGTATACCGTGTGCGGCAAGAGCTAATCTTCGGAGCTAAGCATATGGATTACCTAATTAGCATAAAGGTCATTAAATATGGCATTTTGAAAGGGTTATTTCAGTATCTACCTGAAACAAAAACGCTCTTGTCATAGCACTAACGCTTTGATAAGGAAACCTGAGGACCCACACAATAAGCATTTACGAAAGTGGGGATTAACTTTGCTCAAAAAATACGAGGCATGGAATTGAGCTGAGAAGCATTCTTCCAAACAAAAAAGCGATTGAATTTTTTTTATGGGAAGAGAATCGAAAACTACCTTTACAGGAGATTCCGTCGCAAAAATGTGACAGTACTGGTCTGGAGCATCAGCATTTGCTTCGCGAGCCAAAAAGGCAAAATTGCAGGAGGCTGGGTCACATGTGGCATAAGATATTCGTCGTAGAGCATGAGCCATAAAGACAGTCTAGTAAAAAGTCAATTTGGAATTGATTGTGAAACCTGGCCGCTTTGATCACACACTTTGACACCCGAAATCGAGATGCAGAGCGTAATTGGCTTGTAACAAGAATAAGACTAATCAGAAAACAATTCAATAAAAAGCACACCGAACCTTCATTGAACGAAGTTTGCTCCTCACAAACTCCGATCGAGAAAGTGAGCCACCAGCATCGAAAAGGAATGAACCAAGGTACTTTAAATTGTACATAAAAAGCGGAAGCAATGGCTTACCAATGCAGACCGAAATATGATATCGGCAGACATTTTCTATGGCCTCATTAACGAGTGGGATAAGCCCCACGACAGCCCTTAATAAAATGCCTGTAACATCGGGTGTGCACAGCGGGGCTACTGTCACTGAGGCTTCGAGGGACAGGATAAAGTGCCTTCTCAATTTCAATTTCAATATATTTAAGACAAGAGGCCCAAGACAGAAAACTACACTCAAACAGGACGGCGGTCCTCGAAAGGAAGTGGAAATCGCTGACTGGTTGAGTAGATGTTGTCATCCACGGCCGTTAGAAAAAAGGCATCAAGGCGTCTTTCGAAACTGGGAACCGACCTTGTTTGGACAATATCCTCATTCAGGGAGCTCCAGTCTTTGATGAACCGACGGGAAAACCAGTTATTCTGAGGCAGATGGTCTGAACGTTGCTGGACTAGGCGAAAGGTGTGGCCTCGGGTGCGAGCGTCGTAATTTCGAACAATGATCCAATCCAACTGTGGGTAGCGTTTGAGCACAACCAAGCGGAACAGAAAAATTGGATCCCCTCGACGTCACCGATACTCCAAGGAAAACAATGTTAAACTGCGAAGATGTGCTTCATAAGGAAGTGTGCGGAGTTGTGGGACCATCCTAGAACCCAGTCGTTGCACCGATTCAAGTGCGAGCATTTCTCCTGCGTAGCAAGGAAAGTAGGCCAGGCCAGCGAACTCGATGACGTGAGAACATAGATGGAGAGCAGCTTTTTGAATATGGTGGGAGACCACAAAGAGAAAGTGCTTCTCAACATCCATAAGCACCGAAGCCCAGCTGCACGAATTTTGGCTGTGAGACTGTTTGTTTTTTAAATTGTCTTGTATCAGGACTCCGAGGTCGCGGAATTCCGTGACTTTTCGGAGTGGGACACCTTTGAGCGAGTATGGTGAGGCGACCTCAGTAGATCCAATTGTCATGAACGCCGATTTCGCAGCATCGACTGGCAATTGGTTACTTGAAGCCCAAGAGGCTAACTGGATAAGGCTCTATTGCAGGACTATAATGTCGTTGGCATATGTGACATCACGCCATATTTTCAGGTCATCGGCGTACAATACGAACGGAGATGAAGAGCATTGTTCCAGATCCTGAAAGTAGATGGAGAACAAGGTGCGGCCACGAATGAATCCTTGGGGAACCCCAGACGATGCGACCTCGGCAGGAGACAATACACCTCCGACACTGACACTCCAAGTCCTATCACTTAAATATGTCTGTGTATATTTTAAGGGTAACAGACAAAAAATGCCCTTGAGGACCCTATAAATGTAACGAAAACAAGGTTATTCTTACAGTTAATGTGCAGTCGGGGGGAGCTTATACGATATCATAACAGAAATTCGAGTGAATTTTCACGGAAAAGAACGAAAACGGTCAAAAGCCAGAAAAATTGTTCACAGTGCTGCCAGTAGGAAATCGTGTTGTAAAAGTCGCCTTTTGTCAAATAAAATCACATCAAGCCTTCTTTTAAATTCCACAATTGTTTCAGCGGAAACTGTCTCGCTTGGTAGCAAGTTCCAAGGCCGGAACACGCGTTGACTGAAGAAATATTTTCGGAGGTCTAATCGGTGCGTTCGTTTGTGACCTTGTAAGGATGGCCACGCAGGTGAGTAGTGGTGGCTAATTGGAAGAAATCCTCCAATTTTAGGGAGGAAATGTGGCCTCGGATTATCCGGATTGTCCAGAGCAGGCTGCACTGAACGTTCCTGTAAGACAAAGGAAAAAGGTCAAGTTTTATCAATCTCTCCTGATATGGTAAGTCCCTGTGACCGTCGACCATCTTTGTCGCCCTACGTTGCACTTGCTCAAGAAGCTCCACATCTTTGTTCAACCACGGTGTCCAAACTGGCATTCCGTATTCAAGATGTGGTCTCACAAAGGTGCCAAATATTTTTCCGAAGAGTTCAGGTGGAAAGATTTTGAACGCTTGTCTGATCCAGTGCAGAGTACTAGTTGCCTTCTGGATGGACGTTTTACAGTGCTCTGTTTGCATCAAGTTCGCAATTGTCCATATACCCAGATCTTTGTGCGTCTAAACCTCGTTTAATGCGGTACCATTGATAAAATAACTGTGTTTCGGTAGCACTTTTCACCCCGGGCTTATGTGTAGAACAAGACACTTGATCGGATCCAGTTCAGAATGTTGCCACCAATACAAAGGGTTGCTAACTTGTTTTCGATCAGTTGGTGAGAAACCCGGTCAAACGCTTTACTAAAGTCGATAAATACCACATGCTTTGGGCAACCCCTATCTTTCAATTCAGCCCAAGACTCACGGGCAAATAACAGGTTTGTGGCACAAGATTTTCCACGCGTGAAACCGTGTTGCTCTTGAATCGAACCGTTCCTTTGGTCCAGGAACTTGTCGATCTCTTGTTTTATGAGAGTTTCGAGAACCTTCACTAAAACCGACGTGAGAGTTACTGGCCTATAATTGGAGGGAAGCGATTTATCACCAGATTTATAAAACGGCCTAATGACACCAAACTTTCAATCTTGAGGAAGAGTGCTCGTACTGATGGAAGTTTGAAATATATCCATAAAGAGTGGAGCAATGATATCTGCCAGACGTTTTAGCATGAGTGGGTGCAAATTGTCTGGTCCAGGTGAGGTCGAGGATTTAAGTGCAGTCAAAAAACGGATAGCTTTTGCTACCGAGAACTCGGTTTCCGTTAAAATCTCAGGGCTCTGAGATGGGAGGGACACTGGTGTTATTGTTTGCTGCTGGTTAGCATACACACCCCGGTATTGTGATGCCAAGGCCTGCGCTTTCTCTCCGTCCGATAGCATGCGCTGACCATCCGCTGCAATTAGCTCTGGCATTCCAGGTTGATCTCTGCGACGACGGTTGATAAAGGCGTGGAACCGCTTTGGCTGAGCGTTGGAGACTTCCAGTATGGTATCTTCGTAATCCCTTTTACCTTGCCTTATAACGGCATGGCATTCATTACGCACTCGTTTATAGCGGTCAAATGCAGATTGCGTACCGAGTAAACTAAACGCTTTCCAAGCTCGGTCCCGCCTTCGCAATAAGCCTTGAGCTGTTCGGCCGATCCAGGGTGGAAATAGCCGGGACGTGCCAGGGACAGACATTGGAGTAAATTCCGTGACAAGTGCAGTAACGTTAGATTTAAACAGTGCCCATTTTTCCTCTACAGAAGCAGTGGTAGGCACTTCCATAGTAAAAGTGGAACAGCTTGACACATGCCGTTAAAGTCCGATCGCCAAACGTTTGGCCGTGGTGGTTTCCGGGGTCTCACTGTTGGTCATGAAAGCAGATAGTGCGCGGAAACGATGCAATGATCACCAGTGGCCAGTGGGTTCGACATGGTGACATTCGAAATTTCATCATGCTGATTAGTAAAGATAAAATCTTAACACGACGACGACGAAGCTGATATCCGCGTAGGCGTCAGGACATGTTGCACAAGACGAGTGACCGTAACAGCATCAAGAAAGGCGTTGTTTAGACAGTTTGGAGATATGGATACTGGGCGTGCCATAGACCAATTAACCGAAGGAAGGTTAAAGTCACCCAAAATACAAACGTGAGAAGATGATGCGTATTCAGCGACCGTTTCGAGCCATGCCAGAGACGTAGTGCTAGGACTCCTGTACACAACACCCACCATTACAAGTGATTTGCGGGAGCTAAAAACTGACACCCAGAGTTGTTCAACGAGGCTTTCACCTCCAAAGCTTCGGATTACCTTGCTTTGGAGGTCCTGTCTCACGTACAATGCAACCCCGCCATACGCAGGACCGGCTCCATCAGTTCGGTAAACGGTGTAGCCAGCAATGTGAACTTCAGCATCACCAATATCAGGATGGAGCCAAGTTTCTGTAATTCAGAGAGGAACGGCCTTTGGTTGTTTACCCAATGGGAGAGCTCGGCGAGCTTGGGAAGCAAGCTTCTGGCATTGATTAAACCGATTGGGTAGGTTGTTCGACTGAGTTGTATGACAACCTCACGATCAATATTGCAGTGAGGAGACGGCGTCTCCTCATAACCAGATAATTTCAGATTATAAATAAATAAATAAATAAATTTTATATTTTAGGCCCAGAGGGCCTCGTCATTGCTAACTTAGTGCTGTGGAAAAATAAATACACAGTTGATAAATGCTGCTCTCCATGAAACAACCACATAGACAGCGGGAGCGTTTAGTAGTGTTGGTAGATAAATTCAGATTTACCAAAATATCGTCATTTTAAAATAGTAGTAAACGCATGGTGAACTAAGAAGGAAGCAGTGAAAAAAAACTCCTACCATTTAAGCTGGGGCGGAGTTCAGCGAACCCCTGCTTAAAAAAAAACAAAACGTAGGAGAAAAAAACTGCTTCAAAAAAGTTAAGGGGTTTGGTTGAGAGGATTGATTGTAGTGCAAATGAGACAGGACTGTTGATGAGAACGAATGAGGGTGGGAAACGCTTCTTGTGATTGGAGAAATCATATAATAGCAGAGGCTGTCTTTCACCATTGTTACACCGCCCGACTGGCTTCATGATCAACCATCAGGGAGATGAGACCAGAGGAGACCATCGCGGACAACAGAGTCAGGAAGATGAGGGAACGGCAGAGGTCACCTGATCATCAACGAAACGTCCGAGCTGTGACCTTGTAGACTGCGGAGTTTAGCGACGAGCTGGCGAAAATAGCAGAACCGCCACGAGCATGACTAAGGAACATGAAGCCTATCGTCAGGGTAGTAAAACGGAGAATAGAGAAAACGGCAATGATGACTGGACAGAGAAGTGGACGAAACATCGTTGTAAATATCACTGAAAAAATGAAGAAATAGACATGTCTGGAAAAAATTTGATGTAAACATAACAACCTCAGATACCAGGGGGACCCTTTTCAAAGTCCAAAAGTTGTGTGTTTGGGAAGGAGACGGATAACAAGGACTTTATATCTTCTGAAGTTAAGTGTTTACGTAATTTGACTTTAAAACCTGCTAAGTTAGACGACAGCCTAATTTCGAGGGGAATATTATTCCAGAGGAAGGCATATTTGGAGGCAAAGAAGTGAGAATGGTTCGAAGTGGAGCTTAAGGGGGGTGCAATAATCCTGGAGGAATTACGGGTGGCATAAGGTCTATCTGCGGGAATGAGAGCGTTGATTCGTGGAAGGTTAGGGGTAGAGTTAACGCGAAAGAGGAAACAGAGGCCCGCTTCGAGTCTTCTGACCCAAAGAAATGTCATGTTCGCTAACTGACATCTCTCCGTATAAGAAAGCGTGGATCGAGGAAGAGCGAATATTTTGCGAGTTAATACCCTCTGTACATTTTCAATCTTACTGCGGTCTGAAGCATTCATTAGACCAAAGAGGGGACAGCAGTATTCTAGGATGGGTAGAACATACATGCGATAAAGTTTTAACTTTATTTCCAGCAGGAAGAAATTGTGTGATATAAAACCACATATCTGTGCAGCCTTCGCAGATATTCGATCGGCATGAGGCGACAATGCTAGTTTATTTGTGTAGCTTAGACCTAAGTCTTTTATAGTGGATCGTTCTAAAATTGGAGTATTTTGAAAGACTAGGGGACGAGGAAGCTTGGCGGGACCAAAACACATGAAACTACACTTAAATGGAGAGAATTCCATCTGCCAGGTAGCACTCCAACGTGAGAGTGTAAGTAGGTCCGCATTTATTTTATCAACGCATATGCTTGCCGTGTCCTTAGAAAATGAGTATATGCATTTTAGGTCGTCTGCATAAATGAGAGTGTGTGAATTTTTTAGAACAGTCGAAATTTCGTTTATGTATAGAATGAAGAGTAATGGACCCAAGACAGTGCCTTGAAAAACGCCACTCGTGATCAGCTGAGAAGTGGAGTAACTATTACCCACTAGGACCTTCTGGCTGCGGTCAGACAAGTAGGAACCGATGAAGTCGAGGAGAGGGGGACGGATGCCAATGGCTTCCAGTTTTACCAGAAGCCGTCTGTGTGGTACCTTGTCGAAGGCTTTGCTCAGGTCAAAGTAGATAACAACCACGGATTGCTGCTTGTTACGGAGGGAAGTGACGTGGTTAAGAAAAGCTAAATGACACGTCTCGCATGATCTTCCAGGTAGAAAACCATGCTGCGAGTCACTTAAAAGCTTATTTTTTAGGCAAAAATCGAGAATTTGATTAAAAATTATCTTCTCCAGAAGTTTAGCTAGGGCCGGGGTTTTATGTACGCCGCGGTAGTTATTTATTTCTGAACGAGATCCTGATTTAAAGACTGGAAGAATAATGGATGTCTTCCAAGTGTCAGGAAAGTAACCATTTAAGAGATATACTGAAAATATATGGCTCAGTAATTTGGGAAAGGTCGACACTCTTTTGATAACTGAATTGGGGATACCATCAGTTCCGGAAGAGTGCGAGTTTTTTAGACAAATTATCTGTTTACGAATTAATTCTATGGAGAAATCAATGTTTCCGAGAGTATTATCCGAGTATGGTTGAAACGACGGGACCGGTTCGGATTCTGTCGTAAAATGCTTCGCAAAGAAAGCATTGAATAATTCAGCCTTATCAGACTCATCTAGTACAAATGTTTTATTTTCATTAAGCAATGGGGGTATTTCAATTCCTCGTTTTGCGGAGGCCCTACGACGAAACAGTTGTGCAACCGATTTTGCAGAGTTTGACTCGCTCAGGGCGCAAGATTCCCTGTGCTGGTCACGTGCAAGACGAATCTTTGACGCTAATTCGAAGATCTCTGCGATCCTTAGATGCACAGACAGCGAACTAGTAGATCTATCTTTCAGCTGCCTCCTCAATTTCTTTAGTCTGGGCAAAAGAAAATGAGGGACGGTCGATTCTGGTGTGTAGGGTTTCGCAATTTTAGTGGGCACAAATTCCAGCATTTTAGTAGAAACGACCGACATGAGTTCAGAAAGATATGCAGCGTCGTTAATGGAGGAGAGGCTCTGCCAATCTAATGAGTCAAGAAAATTGTTGATTGAGCTAATATCTGCGAGGTCGTACGCATGATAGGTACGACTGGCACTAGCCTTTTCCGTAGAAGGAAGCGGAAGGCAACAGTGAATTAATGTGTGATCACTTTGGAAGATGTCCTGCTTAAAATCAACGAAGAGAGGGGCAATACCATTAGTGAAAATCAGATCTAGGATATGATTCTGTCTTGTTGGGGAACTAACCAGTTGAGACCAGTTAGAAAAATTAATGGTATCTAGGAAAGGCTGAAATCTAGGTGGGCAATAGTTTGAAAGCCAGTCGATTTCAGGAAAATTAAAATCTCCAGCGATAATTTTAACTTCAAAAGTGGATT
>JAYGXS010000004.1:62245016-62285163 GCA_036362985.1 Ligula intestinalis | reverse complement strand
CTGGAGCCACCTTTACAACTATATTCTGCTTGTGACTCACTGGTGCATCTGTTGCGAGTTCACGAGTTCCGACCAAGCGGCCATCTGTATCCGGAACTAAAGGTTTGATGGGTCCTGATGTGCCGGTTTTTGGGTTAGCTGACTGCGCATTCCTAGCCCATTTAGACTTTCGAGCCTTTGTAGCCCTATGCTTTTTTGGCTTAATGATCTTATCGACCTCTGTATCATCGCTTTCTAGTGCAGCATCAAGCAACGATGTGACGCTAGGACGCAAATGCAGATCATTGTTAGTGCTGCCTGAGCAGAGTAACGATGGAGTAGACTGCGGATTTATCTTAGTTTCTTTGCGATCGAGTGAGACGCCCGCTGTTATTCATAAAAAAGAATTTGAGGGTGGGTAGACAAACTGTAGGCCGTTATTATTTGTGGAATAAGTACTGACGGGTATGGAGCTGTTAGCATACGGGTAGCCAACAATCGATGGCTGATAAGGTCTGAGATATCTAGGGGCCTCGCTTTCTGGCAGGGAAAAATGAGGAGAGGGTAAACCAAAATAAGCTTCTGGGGCCTTTGGGAGGAATGGGGGGAGGTGAGAAGACATGTAAAAGTTAGCAGGTTTGGGTGGTAGATGATGGGTAAAGGAACTGATAGGGGGAATCGGTGACATAAAATTAGTGTTAGGGCCGCTCGCGTAAGGACTAGCGTTCTTAATCAGTGAATGTCCTGTACGGCAACTCCGATTAGAATTAAAACTATACCAGTTAGGGTTACTGCCGTGCAAATTAAATTTTTCTTGGTTCGGGCCCGGCGTGTTCAATAACGCATTATACGGGGGAATAATATGACTCCCACGGTCAAAAGAGGAGCTAGGTTGTGCTGGGAAAGCACTCGGCCTAAACGCTATCGACGGTGTTGGCGACATTCTTAATGAACTCGTTGCCGCGTTAGGGGTGGCGAAATTTATAGATCGTTGGACAGAGAATGTATTTAGACTAGTATTAATCGTAGTAGATGACGGGGCGGCGGGCCTTGACGGTCCCGATATCAAGAGAGTTGGGCTAACTGGTGCACTGATGTTTATGGACCTATGACTAGATATTCGGGAGGTAGGGATAGCAGGTGTACTGACCGTTATGGGACTATGAAAAGACACCTGGGAGGCAGGGATAACGGGTGCACTGACGTTAGTGGGTGTATGGCCAGTTATGCGGGGGGGAGGATTAGCGAGTGCATTTACCCTATCGGGACTACGAACAGATTTAGGAATAGTAGGCTGAGAAGTCATTGGTCTATTGGACTGGAGAGCCGTATTTCGTCGCTCCATTGGTGTAAGATCTCGACAGAGAAAACTTTTAGTCCTTTCTAAATATCGGGAAATGCGACCTCGTTGAGCAAAGATTGAGTCCACCTCGATCGGTGAAAACAGTTTAACTAGGATGGGCGGGTTTTTGCTACGCGATTGGAGGCGTTTGGCTTCTGCAATTTTGTAGTTAAAACCACCCGAACATAGAAAATCTTTTGCGATATCCAAAGGGCGACTGATAATGGAGGAATTTTTTAGTATAAAGTTAAAGCTTCGCTTTTGTCTATCAAAAGCTTCCGTGGTTATAAGATTGACGAGGGAGTCTAACTTTTTACAATCTTGCGAGGGCACATCTGATAACTTGCCATCAAACAGATTGCCTAGTATTGATAAAACAGAACCAAACTTCATCATGAAGTCATTACAGTTCTGTAATGCAAATAAATCAATTTGCTTAGCCTTGACAATGGGCTGCATGTTGATATCAAGGCATTGACTAATAGGCGTGGTCAGGCACCGCTTGGGTCTGGGAGCAGATATCTTACGATGAGCTATAATTTTTGTTCTCATAATTTTGATAAAAAACTGCTTTAAATGTAAGATGATTTATAAAAATTCAGCCTTATATGACTTACGACAAATAATTAGAGGGAATTTAACAAATACTGTAGCTATTTTTTTTAATAAGCACTTTAAATTTATTTGAAAAAGTGTATTAAATATTGGGAAACGACTCAGCCTTTGAAGGTCTCAAGAATATTCTGATCTTGACGATTTCTTTTACTAGGCCGCGAATTTGCTGGTTTGAAGAGGTTGTGTTCGGTTTAAATAGGTTGCGTCTCGGTAGAATTGTTTGGAAAACAAAATCTTCTTAAATTCCGACTTCAAAAGATCGTCCACGCAAGAAAAATAATTCCAGCAGTGTAGAAAAAAATTGTTTACGAACGGTTGCAGCCACAATATCCAAGATCGTAATTGATGGGGGATATCGATGTAGAATTGTCCTAGGAGGAGCGAGGGGAAATATCGACTGTCCGTTTCGCCAGTGAGTGTCCAACGCTTTAGCTCTTAGACGGCCGCGCGGCGTTTTTCCCGTTCTTCGGGTGAGAGGTCGTGTTTTACTGAAACTGGTAGGCCATTGAGCTTATAACATCTTGACAGCCATTTTTTTAGCAATCACAGATGACTCGAATATGAGCTTTAGCGGACGTGGGCGGCTTTCTGATTTGGCACCGAGTGGAATCATTTGGTTATCCGCGATTTCCTCACCAGCATTCTCCAACAGCCGTTGCAAAATGGAATCGATCGCAACTTTATGAAAGTTTAATCGAGAGGTGGCATCGCCTACTGTCGTTGCAGGAACTTTGAACATGATCAGACACCTCTCAAGTTGTCTCACTCAGCAGATGGTCGTTTAACCAACATAGATGTGGGAGCTGCAGCAACAACCCGGGGGTACCTGCGCTTCGGCACACTAGTTGATGGGGTCTGCTCTAGAATCGAGTCGGGAGCGGAAACAGGCGCGTGCGGGTGGGTTGCTCTCTTTCGTCGAGACCTCGTGGGCTTTTTAATTACAGGAACAAAGGGCGAAGAGGAACACGTTAAGTCACCCCGGCCAAAAGAATCTGGAGATGCAGAATCTGCAGCTAAAGGGGCAATAATATGCAGAACTGTCTCCTCGTCCAAAACTGCTTGAACTGTGCCGGCATGGATAGTGGAAAGATGGAGTGCAGATTACGTTCTACGTGGCTCACAATAGATGACGAAGCGTTGATCATCGAATTTTTTGAGAACTTCGTACTGTTTGGCGGTCACAGCTAAACAAGCAATGTGGAACCAGCTGGGACAGCCCTAGCAATGGACGGCTTTCGTCCAACGTGTGACATTGAAGTTGCATTAAGGATATTTAGTAGAATTCACCATTTTGAGAAATTAGTGGATTCCAAATAAAAAAGGTCTAATAACGTGGTGCGAAAAGGTGGGTTGTTCAAATTCGAAGATAAGTGAAAGATTTCTATAAATTGATTGATATAAGAGAAGAAACGGCTCAAAGTGTTTGGTTTTCTCAAATAAATTATCAGTAAGTAACAGTTGACTATCTAAGCCAAAATATGCTACCAAACTCCTTCGTTGATTCGGTTAGATATTGTCCTGTTTAATTTGAACGTTGTACAAATCATTTGTGTTGCACTTCTAGTAGTTTATAGTTTATTTGTCAAAAACACGTTACTTAGACTTATATTTAGCATTTAAACATCCTTTACTTGAAATTTTTATTAGAAACAATAACTGACGCGAAAGTTTTTTTGGATCAAATCGATCTGTCAGCCCACTTAAATTTAACGAACTTTATTGAAAAGTATGAACCTGTATTTAAGATTCTTAATTCACTTCTGGCCTCAAATTCATTTGAAAGTAACCTCACAAATTCACCTCAGATTGAGTCTGTGGTGCATTTAGTATCATCAGAAGTTTCAGATTGATCAAAACGTAGCTGTACTATAATCTTCCGCAACTTTCCTCAAACAAGTAATCCAATTGTAGCAATAAAAAACGTTTTTCAACAATGTGGGATAAGTATAGGCATAGTGTCTATCAAAAGCCTTAATTCGCGAAGTAAAAACAAACCGATTTTGCTTACTTGTTCTACTCACGCTGAAGCTCAAATGCTACTGCAAAATTCTGGAATAAATAGGCGTTTCCAAAGTTTAAAGCACATATAAGCCCTGACTTGACTCCGATGCAGCGCAGACAAGTTTTTCACAAACACAAAGGGCGTAAACAAAGTCAGCCATAGATAGTCGCAGAGGACGGAAACACTCCACAAAATGCTACTTCAAAGGAGCAATTAACGAGTTCCTCCTCCTCTGGGAAGGAAAACGAAAACTATCAACGTAGCATCGGCTTAGGTGACTTGAGAGCGACATCTTCTGATTATGATAATGACAACCAGAAAGCAAATAAAAAACCTACCGAAGCAATTACGAGAATGAATAAGGTTCAAACAAAAAGACCCCGAAATAGTACAACCCCATGAGACATGAATGATACTTATCTTGGATCTAATCACGATACACTGATAAGAAGCAACACAACTCTAAACATGTCCATAAATAGCAATACCAGTCCTAACTCAACGAACCAAAGTAATAAACCAGTGTTAGATTATTTCCCCTGAACAGCCCAGAATAGATCACCACTCCCAAACAGAATTGCATATTAAAACGAATATCCGTATTGAAATGCACACCCTCAAATGACACCTAACCCCTTCTCTCAACCCATGTATCCTAGCCCATATACAAGACGACCACCGCACACACACACTCAAATCCCAACTCGCACAGCACCAAACCCTCCGATAGTTACACAATGCCATCGAATTCCATCACTCTCATCACCAATTTTTCCAAATAATGCACAATGCGCCACAAATAGTCCAACACCACCATATTATCCACTAATCACACAATTTCCGCACATGAGCCCTCAACACAGCGCGCGCTTCAAATTGCAGTTTAAATTTTTCGTCCTTCGTGTGAAATATTATTTTCGGGATTTCGGTTCACCTAGCCCTCTGGCGGACTTTCCTTGTTAGCTATTGGATTCACTTTCGCAATAAATCCAGCCTCAGAAGACACGACAGGACATTAGTCAAAACAAGCATTATCTCCGTCACTGCCTTTTGTCAAAAATTCTCCCGGATTCCAGCTCTCTACAAACGGCTGAGTCGTTTCAATAACCTTTTTCAAACAGTTGAACGCTTTATACATATTGCATAGAGTTTTAATATCGTTTATCGTCAGTCTGATCTATTATGGGAGACAAAAATAGACGTCTAGATCAGCTTGTAAAAGTAGCGGTGCAAGAGAGACTCGAACCCAATACCTGTAGTTAGTCAGTATCAGTCGTTACCACCACACCATCGGCGTCGACCGTTGACTCTAATTTAATTTCGTTTAAAAGCCCTAGTCGTAATTTCGAGGGCAGAAGTTGCAAGATTGATGCGACGAAATCACCCCCCGCTAAAAGGGCTAAAAGTCTCTCGAGTTCAGTAGACTCAATTTACGAACACCAAGTTGAGCATCTAATCAACTCAACCACGAAGACACAGGATGACAGTAATCAACATCGGTTATTAAGAGTCAAAAAGCAAGCCACTTTATTATTTGATTCCTTAACGGTCTGTTGTGAAAAGATGGTGACCGAAAAAATTGAAACTATGTGCGATACAGCTTTGGAAGACGGGAAGGAATGTTTGCCAGTGCCTGCATTCGAAATCCCGACATCATCGCAACAAGGAAAAAAGTCACGCCACCCCTGCGTCGAAGTCGAGCACCTACCTCTCTTCGCCATCACTTGATGCTGCAATAAATTCCAAATTCTGTTACTAACTACAAAAACTCGATCTAGAAGTTCTTTGATATCTCCTCCTGCCAAGCGAACTAAAAGTCGTAAAAGTTTAAGTGATGAAACTCACGAAGATGAAGCCTCCGTATCATATTTTACCCTTTTGAACAAATTTAAAAACCTTGAGAAGGTGGTTAATAGTCTTAGAAAGGAGATGGAGGAGCTGAAATTTTTTTGTTTATTTTTCCTTCGTGAGGAGAAACCGGCGATGCGTGAACTTAAGCGAGGAAAACTAACGTACGGAGAAGCACAATCCCTCGCCGAAGTGTCTACGCACAAAAATGATCCGGCAGCCAGGGTGCTTGACGGAGTTGGTAGTCTGCCATGGACAGGGGAAACGGTCAACCCACTGGCTTCCCAGAGAATTAAGAAGCGCTCTCGGGCTCCCGAAAAAGGCCAACCAAGCCCAAGTGCTAATATAAGTTGGCCGAGCTTGAGCACGAGCCAAACAAAAAGGGCACCTTCGCAGGCCAAAACGAACAGGAGCGCTGAACCTCGAAGCGAATCTGCCCTAACAAACCATAGAGAAGCAGAAGGGGGTGACAGTCGGAAGGTGACTACCACTCGCATAAACTGCATAGTCATAAAAGTCATGACAGAAGGTACTTCCGATACCCCGAGATCAAGATAAGAAGGGAACATGAAGTTATTTAAAGAATATCTGAAATTCCTCCTAAAAGGTGAGGAGAAAGTCTAAGTTCTAAAGGCATTGCGAATGGGCCGTATAACAGAATCAAAAGCTGAACAACGCCAACCAAGACCATTGAATGTTGTTCTGAAGAGTGAGGCTGAGGTCCAGCTATTGTTAAGCAGGAAACCAATACTTAGATACTCACACCCGACGGTTTTTTCAGCGGGATTTGTCCCCCGCGAAGCGGAAGAAATGGAGATTGCTAAAAGTAGAACTCCACAGGAGATGCAAACTCGGCGAGAGCAATCTTCGAATTCTGAACGGGAAGATCATCCATGTCCCGAAGTCACTCCTTTGGAGAAAGCCGATAACACTAACAGCCATGTCGGGATGGATAACAGTCCGTCTCCATCAGCACCGACAGCTCCCTGCATGCAATCTCACGCAAGAGGCAACCGCCTGCATAAAGTGGTGACTAAGTCTAAATTGAGCTTTCTTTACACTTATGCCAAAAGTCATCCCTCAAAATTGATGAACTCAAGGCAGTACTTTCAGAGCGAAGACCTGATGTAGTTGCCATAACGGAAACATGGCTAAAAACAGAAATCGAAGATTCGGATATTTCGATTATAACATACCAGCTTTTCCGCAAAGACCGCCAAAATCGATAAGGAGGTGGTTTTGTCGTGTATGTCAGAACTGAAATCTCTGTTTTAGAAAGCGAACACACAGTAGCCCTGGAGTATGAGTCCGTCCGGTTAAAGATCAAGAAGGCGAATTCACAGACCCTTGAATTCCTAGCCGTTTACCGGTCACCAAACATTCTGAGTGGAGCCAACGACTCACTCCTTGGTCTGGTGAAAGAAGCTGCTAGCCACCTGGAGGTTATCATCGTTGGTGACTTCAACGCCCCTGCATTGAATGGAACAACCTGACAGTGAGGCATCGTCAACTTCCTTTAGTTCCAAATTAATGGATCTCACGCTTGACCTATCTCTAGTTCAGAACGTAAAGGTATAACCAGATTTCGAGAAAACCAGCGGGCTTCTTGTTTGGATCTCATTTTCACGAAGGATTCATCCTACATAGATGAAGTGCATTCAAGTGCTCCGCTCGGTAAGAGTGACCATATGACGCTAATGTGGGATTACTCACTTCATACTCAACGGCTGAGGAAAACGGAGGACCAGCCAAACATATGGAAGGCAGATTTCAATTCAATGAAGAATGCACTATCGTCCGTGAATTGGGACTGCCTGAAAAAGAAGAATAGGAAATGGAAGTTATTCAGGAAAACTGGGTCGCCAGTACACCTGGAGGAATTCCGACGCCAAAGAAATGCAGTAAAAAATCAATTCACCAGGTCAGGAAAAACTATGAATCAAGAATCCTCCAGTTGGCCGAAGAAAAGCCCAAAATTCTATTCCGCTATATTAACAGTAGATTTAAAAACAAGGATCCTGTCGCAGTACTTAAGAATGATGATGGCGGAGAAGTCGTTGAGAATGACGAGAAAGCCGAGCACTGTAGCCGGTTCTTTGCCTCGGTATCACTAGGGAAAACGAGCTTCATTTTGATAATGCCAACAGTGCTGTTGCAAACGCCGGTCTAGCACTTCATTCTCTACTATTTCCAAAATCTGTATTTGAGAGGGAGCTGCAGAGCCTCAAAGAAGCAAAGTCATCCGGTACAGACAATATACCAGCCAAGTTCTTGAAAGAATTGGCAAGCGAACTCTCAGAGTCCCTAGCACATATCTTTCGTTCTTCATTTGAACTAGGAAAACTGCCATCTGAAAGAAAAAAGGCAAATATTTACCCGATATACAAGGGCGGAGCCCGAACGAAGGTCAATAATTACCGGCTCGTCAGCCTAACTTGCATTTGCTGTAAGGTGATGGAAACGATAGTTAAGAAGACGACAATGGAGTTCTTGGAGGAGAACAACCTAGTGTCAGGGCTCCAACACGGCTTCAGAAAGAACCATTATTGCCTTTCCAGCCTTCTACTCTCCACTGAGCAGTGGACTCGCGCACTAGATGAAGATGGTAAGGTTGACGTTATCTATACACACTTCAAGAAGGCATTCGACAGCGTCTCACATAAGCGTCAAATGTATCAATTGTCAGAAATTGGCATAAGAGGAAACCTGCTGGCATGGACCACAGATTTTCTCACAGGGCGATGGCAAGCTGTGTGCATCGGCGACTCAACGTAAAACCCTACATCTGTTCTGAGGGCCACTGCTCTTCCTTATCTATATCAACGACTGTGTCAACGACCTGGGTTGCAGCGCTATCATGTTTGCCGACGACGTCAAACTCTGGAGAGCCATCAGGTCTGACGCCGACAGGAAAGCGCTTCAAGAGAGTCTCAATCGAATTAGCTGCTGGTCTACTCGTTGGCTTTTAAACTTCAACATTAGTAAGTGTGTGGTTTTAAGACTCCGTACTAGAAGGACTGATGAGGAGAACGATTCCTTCCAATACCTCCTCGATGGGCACCCGCTTTTAAATGTGAACGAACAAAAGGATATCGGTGTTCTAATAAATTCCTCACTTAAACCATCTACTCAGTGTGTAAAGGCAGATTAACGCGCGACACAGGTGCTGTTTGCGATTAGGCGGTGATTCGTCAAGACAGACTGACCGAACTTGCTCTTTTCCCTCTCAATTATAGGCAACTCCGTGGGGACCTCGTACAAACCTATCGTATTGTTAGAGGCCAAGACTGCGCCCTAGAATTTGATGATTTCTTCGAATTGGCTCGGACTGACCATCTACGAGGTCATCCTTTTAAACTACAGAGGAAACCGGCCCGTATCGACGTTCAACGAAACCCCTTCTCTCAGAGGGTCATTGGAGCGTGGAACGGACTCCCGGAAGATGGGAACCTCTCATATACTGTTGACATTTTTAAACACAAACTTGATTCTCATTTGCTGAGACACGCTGCCAGATATAATGAACAAAGTGTCAGTAGCAGCACCTTGCAACTGGCTCACACTTATCGCTCATTTTAAGCCTACATTTGTACATTTGCATTATGTGTTATTGTTAGGGTGGACCTATTTTGCGATTTTCGGTTATGAATAGGGAGCTCAAGGGTGAAAGCCTTCTTCCAATAATAACGTGACTTAAAGTGACTTAACAAGTAATAGGAATCCATTTTTTCCCAACAGATTTCAGCTTTTGTATCCGAAACCATAAGTGTTGCTCTTATTAATGCTAGATCGATAGTAAACAAAGTTCCACACCTTAGGACTTACATTGATACATACGATCCCGATATAGGCTTCTTAACAGAACCATGGGTAAACGAATCAACCTCCAATGCTTCACTTTTTATAGCAAACCAAACCTTCTATAGACAGGACCGTGCTAATAAACGAGAAGGAGGTTGTATGATCTACATGAGATCTACCATAAAACAGAGTGGCTTTGAGGTTCTACGGGAGACGTGCAATGGCGAAGCGTGCTTCGCTATAATAACATCCAAGACCCTTAAAAGCATTCTAATTAGATGTTTGTACACCCCTCCGGAATATAGTAATGATGCCACGGGCCTTACAAATATACTAGATATTATATCAAATATACAAATAGAATATATGATAATTGCAGGAGACTTAAACCGTCCAGAAATAAACTGGGCAGAACTATCAGCCCCATCCAGACATAATGAATTATTATCATCAATTGTCTTTTATAACTGGACGCAAATAATAAACAATCCAACCAAAGGAAACAAAATACTCGATGTTATTCTCACCAATGATATTTTTCCCTTATAAACGAACAACGACAGCTTAACCTTTGATAGTGATCATAAGACAATGATAGCAGTGCTCCCTGGTTACATTAAAATAAGACCTGATCTTAGTTACACTTCTATAAACCCCAAAAATCTTGACATTGAATCTATGAATAACTACGTGAGGTCATTGGATTGGAGCTCTTTCCTCCTAACAACATCCCTTCTAGAAGCTGTTAACATATTATATGCCCCCCTTAATTTAATTCGAGATACCCTAATTGACGAGAGATTCCCATGTAAGAAATCACTTATCCCAAAATTCCTTTCCAAACGGCTAAAAAGCCTGAAAAAAGCAACTCCAACACCATGTATTAGTTATCTATCTAGGCTCAGACGCATTACAGAGATTCACGAGTAAGCCCAGAACATTGAAACAAATAAGACAATAGCAGCAGAACATCGGGCAATCGAGTCCCCAGAAGGGACAGCCCAAATCTTCCGGAAAAAAAATCATCAAAAAGAAGGCCCACAAATCATGCTTGATGACCAAGGAATAGTAATAACAAATGACAACCAAATAGCAAATCTTTTTAACGAGTATTTCTCAACCAACAATTGAGTCAAGGAAGAACCAATCCCCCAACCAACAGAAATGACGGGATAATCGTTGTGACGTCAAATAAGTTTCTTAGATAAACCAAACCCCTGCTCGATCACCGTTACGCACACCCCGGGTATGATGCAGATTTGATGAAGAAGTAAGAGGCGCAAATCAACAGTAGACTGACTTATTTGCTTAGATCCTTCTCCGAAATTGTGTTGTATCTTTCAGTTAACTTCCCATAAAAAATAAAGGAACGCAAACGGGTTCTTTCTTGTCTGGTTTCAATAGAGACAGTCTCCGCACAAAATGTAGAGAAAGTGGTATTTGCGGTTCACGGATATTTAGTTCAAAAAGAAGCGTAGGTGATCAATGAAATAGCGTTTCTCAATGTTCTGGCCCACTGTTATGGTGACTGGAGCTTCAAAGCAAGGCCATTCCACAAGGGCGCCAGTGTAGTGGTCTCTGCCGTGCCATGCCCTCCATTGTTTTGTCCGGCGTCATTATTCAACGCCAGTTGCCTCAAGGTTATCCACTTCCTCAGTCAGCGCTTCCAGTCGCACTGACCTGCCGAGACATGTCCTTCTTCCACTCGGACACACACGTGTGCCTATGTTCTCGCGGCTGCCAAGTACCACTTGAAGAAGTATCTTTTCTCCACTCTCGGTGACAAGACATCACCAAGGACAACGGCACTCCAGCGGAATGACGTGTGCTCCTAAGTCCAACTTATCTGCACCTATTCGTCGTTCCTTCGTATACACAATAAACTAGCTCGCTTACTCTGGTCTTCCAAGTCTTTTCCAACTTCTTAAGTAACCGGGCATGGAAGATTGTAGCTGTTAGGGTAAATCGTCTAAGCCTTAACTCCTTTACCAATGCATGCCACGTTATTTCCGTAACAACATGCAATTTCCCAAACTAAGGTTCGCATGCTCTCGTGAAAACAGGAAGAAATTTATGACAACGGGGCATGTGAAAAGGTAGGCTAATTTCATCAACTTCGATGTTTACTTTCGACGCTTATTTACGCAATTCTATAGCATCCCACCGAACGTGGATGTGAGTTTTAAGACGCTCAACAGAACATCGAAGAATGCGGATCACACTACGGTTTATCAAGCCCTCGCACAAAGCACTCACTCATTTATTCACACTATTGGGGAAAACGTTAACCACAGATTGAGACGACTTTAAAAACGTCTAGCAATTATACCCATGGCCCATTGTCACGATACGGAAGAAAGAAGGTCACGAAGGTCAAATATCCGCGCGAAAAAAAAACCTAGCCGAGATATCCAAAAAGAAGCTAAGATGGCACCCGACACAAACGTCAGGTCAGTGTAGTATGATTTTTCCAACGTAAAGGCATGAAGAGGGTAAACTCGCAGGAACGCCCTCGGACTTCAACACAACTGCTCTTGATGCCGGGCCTCGTGCGCCCGAAATGAGCAGATATACTGACTACAGCCCAATAAGAAGGAGACGAAAGTGATATATGCTGGTCCGAGACAGTAAATAAGGTCAAAACACTTGAAACTTTGGTAAAGGCTGATCAAATTCCCTTCAAAGTGCATTCTGAGGCACCTTGAAGAAAGAACCTCTGACGATAGAATATAGTTTCAGTTTAGAAACGTCGACACATGCCATATACTGTCCAAGTTATCGTCCTTCCTCCTTTAATTGCTTGATGGCGACTGTTAGGAAGTCAGAAATGGCCATTTTTGCTTGTGTATAATGCTTCAAGTCAAGTCAAGTTTTTAAAATGGAAGTAAAGGCAAACACATTTAAATACCCTATTGGTACACAGTTGTTAAGAAATGCGTCAGCACGGTGAAAATGCTAAAGGTCGTTTGCATAATTTTAGGTAACTTTTTACTTGTTCCAAGTAATATGATCACATGGGGTGATGACAATCAACACGAGCCAGCAGGTGTTTCTTATCAAAAATAATATACAGTGGAAAACCTCTGAAGGCGTGGCTCATAATTCAAACTGGAATGTCTTTTGTGGCTGTTTAATAATAACACCGTACAGGCTGAAGGGCAACAGTTCGAGCTAAAAGACTAGGCCCCAAGTCATACCGGGACGAAGTTAGTCTGTGACGCCATGGGTGAACGCCTCCATACATCCGCTTATATAGCTGATCGAACCAGTTATGACTGCGAGCGCGTGGCTAAATTGTAAGGGCATTAAATCCCAGGAGTTATAACACCAGGGGTTGGATAGATCCAGTTTGCATAATACGTATATACTTGAGAGTAACATAAAAGTACTGGTCTGATATACTTTCATGTGCCTTTCATAGTCTACTTGTCCCATATTTAACCTTAAACAGCTTAACCAACAGGTCTCTTCTCATGCGCCCCTCAGAAACACAAATATACCATACACACTTGTCAAAGCACTTAATACGAAGCAAGTGAAACCAGCATGAAGGATTTATTATGGCACAGAATAGATCCGGCGATGGGGGGGGGGGGTGTAGAGTCCAAACGTTTGTCTTGAAAGGCTCAGCCACAAACAGGTGTTGGTCCCACAGCTAGCATAAGACGCAGGGCCTTGAGTAGAGTACTTTCTTTTGGGTCTTCAGCGCTAATTTCGGTTAGTGTCATTGGGTGAAGCAAAGTAACATGCTCTGTTTCCAATTCACCAATTTCACTTGCATTGCCCTCGCACGTGTCAAAAGATCCAGATAGCTTGTAGGCCTTTCCAAGGAGCATTTCTTTTTGAATGTCTTCATGTGTATCCTTAAAAGAAAAGTATTTACTCTATTAGTAATCAGCCTTTTCGTCAAGCCTTATGCGGACAATCTAAACTGGAGCAAGTCATAGAGTAGGGAAATTTGAGGCCGAAGAAATAATCAATTGCACAAGTGTCATATCATACATGGGTTTCAAAGCCATATATACATTATCTAAACCGTTGCTCCCTACCAAATGTACTACTGGCAAGTTAAGTGACATCAAGTTTTCTTTTAAATGTGTAAACGCTTTCAGAAAGAACAACTGAGGAAAAAAGTTTATTTCAGTCTAAAGTGACCCGGCGGAAGAAGAATTTGGTCCACACCTCTAGTTTGGCCTAATGTTCCTTCAGTTTTTATGGATGCCATCGGAGGTGTGTCCTTTATACAAATTCAAAGGAATGACGCGTATCCGACGCCATTCATACAAACTGAAGAAACCCGTGAAAATATGGCTTTCCAATATGTAAACATGGTTTTCAAAGGCTTTGTCCATCTAATTTACATAAACCGAATTATATTGAACTACCACGGTTCTAAACCGGACCTTCAAAATGATATCGTTGTTTTATTCTTGGGCAAAATTATTTCGTAGTGGGTGGTTTGTGAAGATAAATGATCCCTTTTAGATATGCAACACGTTAAACTGAACTCTACATGAAATACCTGGGCGTCCGGATGATAAGCGATAAGATAACAATCTACGCCGTGGAGCTTTCCTTTGGATGCCCGTTGTCGCCTAGGAGACAGGACTGTTAACAGGCTGCCCAATCATGCAAACAGAAAATGCACCAGGAATGACTGTAGTAAAATAGAACTTAACTTTTCAGAAGAGGAGGATGTGATCACTGGAATAAGAGTTTTATTTCCATCGGGAATCGGAAACGTAAGGAAAATAAAACTCTTGTCACAGTGATTACAGCCTCTTCTTATAAACTGCTTCCCAGAACTCGCATCCTCTCCAACCTTATATTTGTTTTAACTCTTTCCCAGCAAATGTTTAGCATGCAGATTCTAAACGCTGAGGCAGAAATGTAAGGTACATCGTTGCATAAAATGGCAACAGTCTACTTGCAGGTGTTTAGACACACCAGCTTAGAGAATGTGAAGATAATAATTTGTTCAGTGGAATAGCGCTTTGTGTGGAAGGACAATGTTTAAACTAATACATTCTAGGATTCACAGCTTTCCTTCAGATCACATGACATTTGTAACTACCTCGTCTGCCATACTATGCCTGCGCATTTACCTTCTTAAAGCAACGTATCTCTGGTGTAAATTTAAACATGACAAAACAGCAGAATTTACTGGATCCATGTCATTTCGAAAGAGCTCCTCAGCTGTTTCGTCTGGTTGCATAACATGAGTCAAGAATGAGTAAACACAAAACCGGAATGGCATATAAAGGTCATAGGGTACGGTCATTAAGAATATTAAATAAATAAAGTATGTTAAAACATCGTGAAAATAAAAACCGAGGAAAAGTGCATTAAGGCGCAAAGAGGGGCACATTGTTGCATAAATCAGGGAGCCTGATATTATTTACGAAAAACTAGTTTGAGCTCATGCTTTAAATGTTTACATAGGTCTGGTCTGACCGCCGTATATAAGCTGTCTCTGAGTTTTCATGCCTGAACAATTACTCCAAATTCAGTTTAAGGGTCCACAAAAGGATCCGCATCTAGCAAGTGTCCTCTAATGGAAGGCAAAGATGTCCCGTTTTCCTGTTTGGGTAACCATCGCATGAATAGATGCGAAAGGCACACAAAAATAACTACAGTATTCGTTTCAGTAGGCGTATTTACGTCTACTCATTCGAATCGATCGTTTGCATTCCTCTTTTACCCAGCATTGCAATTACACTTAACAGACTAATTTGCCTTATTAAGAAGCAACTGTTCCACTTGCTATTACTCGACATACCTAAGCTCAGGGCGTTAGAACTGATAGACATGTTCGTTCAACTATACTACCGTTTCCGGGTCCTGGTCTACCCAGCCTTGCGATTACATTCAAAAGACTTATCTCGGTAGTAAACAAGCAACTGTTCCACTTGCAATTACTACACACACTAGATACAATCCCCACACGATCATTCATGGACAGAAATGCCTTCTTACAACGTGTTATAGGCACCCACTATGACTGCGTGCAAATTATTATTATCACCCCATATTCACTGCTCTATTACACGCATTTCTATTCACATCAGTTAACACGCACATTTTTCATACACATACCCTTTCCATTTACTCATTTCACTCTGCAATAGTATAACTACGTTCTAAAATACACCAACTCATAACATTCTTCATATACTCATTCGTTAAATTCATTATTTATCACTACAAATACAACCACACTGGCTCATCACATAAACTTAAAAACGATGCTTCTACTTCTCCACTTGTACTTACAAGCACGAACACAAACTATCTCATTATATGTGTGCTTCATCATCCTTCATCTGATTCAACAATCCTACTGCAATAAGTATACGTTCACACTGCATCGATAATAATTTTACTTGCAATTTATCTTACATTACGCTTACAACATATACACAATTGCAGTAACTTAAACTTTTTGACCCTTTCTTGCATATTCCCTCTCTCCTCATTTACCAGTGCCACATTCCAGTAACTTCCCTGTAAATTGTCACGTCCTTCCATTTATCTTCTTTCACTCATGCCTCTACAGTTCACACGCACACGTTTCTCGTTTGCACACCACTGACCTTGATTTCCATTGAATACCGTTTACGCTAACTTCTGACCTGCTAGAATTCCTTCATGGTGGTTTTTTTAAAATTTTTTATGATTAATTTAATTCTAAAAATGCCATTTTTTGTTTAGCGCGTTATATGCCAGCGCTATATAGCGCCCGCAATTAACATATTAAATTATTTTTACCGGACTTTTGCAACTTATTTCCCCACGTTGTGTTCACTATCCGTACTTTTTCCCCACCCATAAACCCCCAATCCCCACCAGTCGCGTAAGACAGAAGACTAGGGTTTACAAAACCCACGTGGGCCTACAAAAGCGACTTTTTACCCTGTGTGAATAGCCTACGAATTCTAATTGGTTCTGGCTGCAGATCACCTTAGCGTGAGCTCTATGCACTTGCATCAGCCAATGCATATCAATTCACAAGCACAACTGGGAATGGCATGCAACGGTATGACTGAATGGATATTTACTTAACAGATACCGTTCATATGCATAAGAAAGCACTGTCAATAGTCACGTACGCATTGGTCAAACCTATAGATAAAACATGTACATGTGTATATGGTACCCACTATTTTATACTAACATATTTTATGTTGGATATATTATGCATACAAGAAAGCATTATATGCTCTCACTGACACATTGGTCATACCAACAACTAAAATTTGTACATTTATATAGATTGCTCACTATTTTATGGCAGCATATTTTATGTTGGATATTTTATGCATGCTGTTTTTAATAAGGTCTTCAAAGTCATTGCCTACTACCGCTCATATACTAAACTAATCCTTTGCACAAGGACTTCGTAAGGGTTTAGGTGGAGAGCGGAAGATAAGTTCAGTGGCATTGTATGTTCTTTTAATGCTACTTGGTTTACATATTGCCGTTTAACTAGACTAACTCAATGCAACCACCGTTTTTCTTGTCTGTGGGCCGTCATAAAAAATCATAAAACATAGCTCACATTTCGAATTAGGAATTGCATCTTTGCATCTTTGAAGAGGGCCGCGCATGCCCACGATATATGGTCAACCCCGATTGCGCAAATCACGCTGAAGATAGAGTTCGGCGCTATTCTGAGTATAAGTGTATCCATGCCAACGCGTATTTGAGCATTCCCTAAGTAGTCCTCAAGCGTATTTCCCAGTGCCCTCCCGTCAACTGGGATGAAGTATTCTACAAAGGTAGTCCATACACTTTATTTCAGTCTGGCAAATTACTCACTCGCTTAATTCATTATTATTCAGCTTCAGCTGGAACATGTCGCAGAATTTTAACGAACCTGGTATAAGTTGCTGGAATTGTTCATATCCGTTGTCTACCAGAAAACAAAGGAAGATTACAAATGATAGAGTACAATCTTTATCCTAAGGCAAAGGAATATACTTTCAAAAATCATCTTTGATCGAGTTCCTGGCTCGAACATGCAGAGCACTACTTAGGGCCTTCACGGACGAGGCGCTATTAACCGATTTTTAAACTCATAGAACAGCAAATTATT
This sequence comes from Ligula intestinalis, assembly GCA_036362985.1. Taxonomy (NCBI): domain Eukaryota; kingdom Metazoa; phylum Platyhelminthes; class Cestoda; order Diphyllobothriidea; family Diphyllobothriidae; genus Ligula; species Ligula intestinalis. The sequence goes on along the minus strand of JAYGXS010000004.1, from coordinate 62,267,481 downwards.
TACTTTTGAATGCTTGCGGTTCGAATGGTATTTTGGACGTTGGATTGTATACACCACTAACACTTCTTTAAAAAACCATTGCTCCTATAAATTAAACTTTACAAAGAGTTCGACGCTCAATATTTTGCCCTCTTCAGGCTATTCAAATAAGGTTGTGATGCGCTTTTGCGGCGCAAAATTTCATGTCCATAGATCTTTTAATACCGAAAGTATAAAAACAGCCTCAATTAGTTAAAACCAGTTCAACTTAGAATTCGTGCGATATACCGACATATGAGAAAGTGCGATACTCTTTTGCTATAGGGCATTAAATGAGGTTGTAATACTGAGTATCTTGTAGTCTCTTCTGAAGTTATTCAAGTCGTGATAGAATGCCCTCCTTTTAACAAGCCTCTTTCTGACCGCTTACAAAAGTTATCCACTGTAAAAAATAGTTACTTGATTAGCATGCCTTATTAGCATCGTGTTTGACTGCATTTGCAAATGCAAGTATATTTTATGGAAAATATAAACAACAAAACTCTTCCCTGTACTCGTTTGATAGTATATTATGTCCTCTTTAAATTGCATAATTAAAGAAAGGGTAGCTTTCGGTGTCAAAAAGTTTATAAATTGCCAAATAAGTTTAAAGCCTACCAACTGCTTCATCTGAATTCCAGGTTAACAAACTGCACGCTGTGTACATCCTAAGTAAGAAAAAGTAGGTTTTGCCTACGATTTTAAGAAGGAGTCTCATGGTTCTCATAAAATATTTCAATGGATGTGGATCATGCTTGATACGCTATAGGCAGCATTAATAAGTATTAATAACAAACAGCTCACAATCGTAAAAAAACCTTTTGAATAGCTTGTTGATAAAACCGAAGTGTACAATAACCTGCAGCTAAATACTTAAAGAAGGCGTTATATACGACCAGACAACTGCAAAAAACATTTTTTCTTGTATTTTTTTTCCATAAAATACATTTGAATTTAAAAGGGCCGTCAAAATAAATTATAAAAATGCATACTTTAAAAGTTGCCATTTTTTTACAGCGGTGAGAAAGATGTTCGTTAAAAAGCTTGTATCTCATCTAGACTAAAACGACTTGTGAAAAGACTATGGGATAATCAGTATTACAAATTTAGGTAGTTAGTTTCAATTTTGCGCAAACGCTGGCATGTTGACGAATTCTCTGCCGTACTGTTTATGCTGGTCACATGGTCTACTGGATTTGTGCATGGGTATACTACAATAGACCGTTGTTTTCGATTAAGTTCAGAGGGCGCCGAAGTAAAGTCTGCGAGGCATTTTTCAGATGGGAAAGAGGATTTTCTCTGTGAAAAGCATAGGGACGCACCGATCACGACCAGGAACAAATAAACTAAAGGAAGAACGAGTGAGTATCAACCGCGACAATTTGCGTGAGCGGCCAAAGGCCACCGTATATCACGTGGTCCCTTATCACTTAACAAGCACCACATTGATATCGTTGTTGCATCAAAACACGTTCAAATGCAAAGGTAATCTATGCTTTTGTGCGTGGCACCGAAAATAGTACGTTTGAAGATAACTTACCGCGCCAATTAATGACCTGTTTTTGACTGTCAGCAGATGAATTGCAAACAAATACTGACTCGCTTTCGTTTGCGATGCGCTCATGGTAATAAGTAAAGGTGAAAGTATCGCCTTTCTCTTGAACATCTAAATGTCAGAGAAATCAAGGGAAATCTTTCAGTAATTGCTTTGATAAAAGGTTAAAAAGTGAAGGCTATGAAAGTGCGCTTACGGCATTTTCCATCGTCGGACGATGTTGTGATTTCTGAGCACAATATACTGTTGTCCATGGTGCACTGTAATTTCTGCAAATATGTATGAAATAAGGAGGACAAAGATAGCGTAGGCATAGCATGCCAACAAATTGTTGTGTGAGCGTTTCTTATTTATCTTATTACTGGGCCCCAGTTCTTGCCTGGCTAAAATGAGTAATTGCTTAGCACCTATACTATGGCCTCTGGTGGACTATGCGAGAAGTTCCATTAAAGTTAGAAAAAAAGATCTTATCTGAAAACTTGATCATCGTCCCGACTTCACTACCAGCAAGTTTTTTGGCAGTCGAAAGATCCGAACTACTGTCATGATGTTTGTGAACTTCATTTCGTTTCCTGGGCCAGACAAAGCACAGCGTTTATTACAGCGTGTAGATGAAAATTTAGCCAATAATCAGTTTAATTTTTTGTAAAAAAAGAAAGAATAATGACTTGTTGACAGAACGTGCTGCTCATTTAAGCGCTCAACGGTCGCCTTTGCGTTGAAAAAACACAAGCATAGATAGAGATTCCAATTAGTTTAATAGGTTTCAGGATTTGAATGCATTATGTTGTGGATCTCTTTCATGCAATTTAAATGGAAATGTGTGAACGAATCTGGAAGCCTTGGTAGCATTATATGTCGCAAAGGTTTTGACTGCCTACTTGCCTGCCTTTGACAACACTTCCACATTGAGGACTTGCTCCAAATAATTAATCCCTCATAAGAAGCAAAGATTAATATTCTGACAGAAGTATCGATATAAGTGCACTCTAGGCGCACAAAGTTATCCGAATGGAGCAAATTCACAACGGAAATCACGATTTTGTCTGCTTTAATTATAATCTGTAACTTACACGGTATTCACGTGAGCCCCAACTTCGTACAGTCCACTGTAGTTGCACAATCTTTGAATCAGGGTACACTACTGTATCCTCACCAATAAATTCGTCCAAACCTACAAATGAGCACCAACCACTTAGTGATTTGAATTAAAGGAAGCCTATAGTTCGTGTTGCACGCTAACATATTCAAAATATTATTACGCTCTGGCTAATCGTCATTGAGTAAGGTACCAATAGTGATTACCATGTAGTCTATTCTGAATTCTGTTTAGGCACTACAAGATGCCGGCTTTTTAAACAGACTCTTTCTGACCGCTTGCGAAACGTATGTACTGTGAACGTGGTTTCTTAAATATTGTGCATTTTTATCATTGATTTTGACTACCTTTTTAAATTTACATACATTTTATGGAAGGCACAAACCAAAAACATATTGCTTGCACTGGTTTGGCAGACAATTATGCCTTCTTTTAATTTTATATTCAAAGAAATAGCACTCAGAGAAAAGATTAAGATACACTTTCAGCCTCGCATTTGGTTCAAAAGTAAAAGCACACTTTACCTGACCAAACATATGTATAGGATACAAATTGGAAGTCGTTCACGTCTTCGTAGATGCATGTCAAGAAGTCAATGAGTTTTTCAGTCTGCGTCATCTCTAATTTTAAAACGGAGTTCTGGCCCTCCTCTTCTAAAACTGAATGTCAAGTCCACACGGTAATTGAAATATCCAAAATATAATAGATTTAAGTGACAATGTATTAGTCGCTTAGGTTCGCTATGTGACTCACCGCAGGGTGTGGAAATCCCACAAAGTTCGCCCTCACTTGAGACACATGTGAGCTGTAGTTAAGAATTTTAAAGAGAAGGTTATACATCATGTAATAAAGGCAATCATTTGCCGTTTTATTAGTTCATAATGAAAACGTTGTGTATTGAATATTTCAAGTGCAAACAAATAAGAATGAATCAAACACATTATCAGATATTATACTTATTTTCTCATGTAACTGATGTCTTTTGACAACTTACTCTTTTGAATCACGCGTAAGAATGTCAGTTAAGCTAATAGTCATAAAAAATGAGCTACCACTATGGACTCTTCACATATCTTGTCTATATTAACTCTGTAACCGCAAAAGTGTCAGTAAAAAACATCGACGCATCAGGATGGCTCCCTTAAATGTTGTCCATAACAGCAAATACCACAGGCATCGGATTATACCAATGCAAATGGATCGCGATTTTTCAACGACACCGATTGTAAGAATAGCGGACTATCTGTTCATCGAGTTTAAACAGTAAAGCAAAGAATTTGTGAAGCATGCTGTCATATGCGATAGATTGATACTCTTGCGCTAATCGGTATGGAATAATGTTGTAATACTGAGTTTTGTGTAGCCTTTATGAATTCATTTCAGTCACGACAGGATGCCCGCTTACTAACGAGCTTCTTACTGATCGCTAACAAAACTTCGGTGCTGTAAAAACTGGCTACCTAAGTTCTATGCATTTCTAGCATTTATTTTGACTGATGGTAGAGATAACGCAAGTTTAAGCAACCAATCAGTAGAAATTAGGGGGATTGGGGGAGAGGTGCAAAGCTATCAAAGGGGTCAGATTATAATCGTTCATGATGGTCAGAATGGGAAAAGGCTAGGAGTGGAGGGGAGAAGAGGAGAAGGCGTCCGTAAATTAGTTCCTGTTTTCTCGCCGTCTTTGGCTCCCACGTTTTCGGAAGGTGTGAGGACGCAAGGTGTCATCATCTCGTGAAGGCAGGGTGATGTTTGCTGTCCCCCACCATTTCCCCTCTCTGGTCACCAATTAATACTAGAATCTGACCTTTTCGATCCCTTTACAACTCTCCCCCACTTATCCCCCTAACTACTACAGATCAGCTGCTTAAACCTCTGTTAACATTACCCTCCCTTATATGATTGCATTGCGTGATGATAAATAATCGAAAACGTTCGTTCGCCTAACTTGACTTCATGAATGCTGACATGGGCATAACGGTGAGATCGAAATATATTTTACGGAAAACGAACATAAAATATGCCATGTACTCATTTGGCAACAAATTACGCATTCTTTAAATCTCATACTTAAATAAAGGGGATCTTTCGGTTTCAAAACGAATTCCGAATTGTCGAATAATTTTTAAACCAACTGATTGCTAGACCTGAATTGATGGTTTTTAACCTGCGCACTGTGTACGTCCTGTTTAAAGAAAAATGCGTTTTCACTTATAGTTTGGGTAATATATCACACATTCCTCATAAAAAAATATTGCAGGTATGAATGAACACCTCACAGTCGGAAAAACTACATAATTAAATACTTATTTGAAACCGTAAAATGACCTCTTTGAAGTTGACAATTTAAAGTAGGCATACTCTGCTACCAAGCGAAAACATGGCATCTTTTTGTTTATATTTTCCATAAAATATACTTGAATTTATAAAGGCAGTAAAAATCATTGATAAAATGCATGCTACATAAGCAGCCATTTTTTATAAAAAACACGTTTCTTTAGCCATAAGAACGAAGCACATTAAAAAGCTGACACCCTATCGTGACTGAAATGCTTTCAGAAAAGACAACATTGTCATCAGTATTACTACCTTACTAATGCCGATCTGCGAAAAGGTATCAATCTTTCGCATATGTCGGCATGTTGCACGCCGTACTGTATGCACAGATCAGGACACATATAATTTTTCAATAAGTTGGGAACGTATTGAGAATCTATTGCGAGAAATTAACGTGCATAAGGAGAGTTTTATCAGACTGACTCACATGGGTGGCATTTAAATCCGAAGGCGTGCCCCTGAGTCTCCACACAATTTCCAAATGCGATCCAATAACACAACTAGATGCTGTGTCTATATCTTCGAATATAAACTTTGCTAAAATGCATGTAGTTTATTTATGTTGTGACTGCGAATAGAAAATTCTAAGTGTGGTCAAGTTTAGTACCAAAAAAGCCATCAAACTGAAGTAATTATATGGCTGTGCCGCATATAACGTACATATGTTCCGTAAGGCAAACTCCCGACGTGCGACTGAGATCCAGGAGACTCCACCTGGTGTATCTGTAGCTAGAGCCCCAATGAAGATTTTGTCAACGCCTTCGATTTCCGGAAGAAAAATAGTTATTCGCGAGAATTCCGCCACTGAAAGTGAAAAGAAGCAAAAGAAGCATAATATCAGCACTACCCCCATCATGCAACATTCACATGTGACAGCACCTTCGGTACAAGGACTTAGTTAGGAAAATAAAAGTGCAGAATACCTTTCAGATAAGATTTAACATTAAAAACATGTTTTTGTTTTCCTCAGACCATCGAAGAAGCGACTAAAATACGACTTTTGAGATTTGCATGACAAGTGGCATTAGCGCCTGCATAAATTCCCTTAATAAAACGAAGATGTGTTCTCTTTAGACGTGATGCGAAAATCGTAAATTCCAAAAATAATGTTCACTTACATATCTCGACGTTGCATTTAAAGTCTTTTATTGGATTTCCACACTTGCAGTTTCCTTCCTCAGCGTCTACGGCAAATTCTTCAGCATTGATAATGACACGCTGCAATAAACAAAAACACAAATTCAATATAAACTCAAATTCCCCACTAGTTGCCAAAACCATTGCGTCTCCCAAGCTTACCAATGGTTTCCCTGGAAGCAGGGTAGAAAAAATGAATGGACCCATTTCTTGAGTAAACACTGGACGTCGCATGCCACACATATCGGGGTCTGTTTGAAAAGGATGTTTAAAAATGCTTGCTGGTCAACAAAAAAGTTCCATATATAATTGATATTTCGTATAAGTTTTTGACAATGACATTAACGTGAGTTGTTTATAGTATTCCTAGCAGAGACTATTGCAGTAGTTTCTAGTTGAACGTTCTTTTTCTGCAAAGCGTTTTACTATTTTTTATCTGTTTGCAATCAATAGCAAAATAGAAGCTTTCGGTTTTTTACCGTAGACAATTGGCATTGTCTTATTGTTAACGCGAGTTATTTAATCCAAGTTTGATGGATTACTTTCCTGCAACACTCAAGAACTATGTCAGCAAGGTTTATTTCTTACGCGGAGTTTAATATGCCCAAAAGACCAAGACAACCACCACCTTTGTGCTAGCATAGTGTTTGTAAGATTATGTCCGTAGGATATGCCGCAACGTATTCGAGTCCATAAAGTCATCCTCCATGCAATGTCACTGCCATACAAAAGCTGAATGTGCGATTGTATTATAGAAGTGCGCCAAAAACTGGTTCAAAATAATATGTTGGGATTAAGCATGTAGACTGCTTGTCCTAATAATCAGCTTTAGTCACAGAAACGTTTAAGAATATCGGTTAAACCTGAAATTTACTTACGATGGTCATATACATCGAATTGCGTGTCATTTGTTCTCACTATCAGTTGCTTTAGAAAGGAGATTTCTGGAAGATTGATATGAAGAATACACGTCTGCGACGCTGTTAAGGGAAATAAAATTTTTTGTCTTTGGCGCAATCCAATTACAATTACAGTATAAGGACTCAAAAAGTTATAAAATACGGAAAATACTTCATTAATATGAAGATTTGACCAAAAGGTTGCTGATCAAGTGAGCAGTATGCAACTTACAACATACTACAAGGCAGGAGAATGCAAAAAATACAGAAGACATTAGGAAGCATGTTCCATTGACGGCGATGTATTTGTCCTTTTCAATAAGGAAGTGGATTTCCTAATATGAAAGCAAGTCAGGAGGTAAAAGTTGATAGCTCCAAATTCATTAAAACCTTGACAAGAGAGAAGAAAACAGAAAAAAACTTACTGCATTTTTGTGTGAAATTGAAACATTTATGGTATATGGGCCGTTAACCTCAGGAATTGTATATCTGTTTACCGAGTTTTCGATTGCGTTGTCACCTAGAATTTGAAAAAAAATATTTCAATGTCAGATGTTTTAAACATTTTATCTTCCTCAGACCACATATCGCAGATCGAAAACTTAAAGACTCTTGTGGCAAATTTTCATAGCGCGCAGCAGCGGTTAACCCCATAGATATATCACAGAAGTAATCTCCTACTGAAATCCTTTCCCATATAGTTAAGTGTCCGACCAAAAATTTAATATTTAAAACGCAGCTTATTCTTAAAAAGTGCTGAGCACATCAACAAATTCGCTAATATTATTAACTAATGAAATCCTACGTTAAGTCCAGATCAGCATGCGAAATACAGTCTAAACAATACGAAGGTAAGGGGATATAATTTTAGAGAAGTTAATCAAGCAGTCAATACAGAAATGAGTATTAAAACAATCTAAATCTTGTCAACAGGAAGCGTGTTGTGAAATAAAGGGTAACTTAAAAATAACTTGCTTATATTTAAATCAACTAACTAAAAGAAATAAAGAAAGCTTAGCTCACCCTGCCAGCACAATTCCCGGACTGGACAGGGGATACCAACCAGGGTAATCCGGGAAAATACGGTGAAATACTGTGGAATGCAGGGATGAAGAATTTTGTTGATTCACGAATTATATTTACAGACCCTCTTTTTCAAGATCTACTTTTTAGCATTAAGTTATGCATAACATCATCCGCTCAAACGACAATCAATTTGGTGTCTATAAAATGAGGAAAAGGGGGTGGCGTGGCGAACAGGTTGAAATCTTCGCCCTGAGCCCGTCCTGATTCCCCGTTCAATCCGGGTATTTCCTCGTCCAGCTCCAGGCAAGATTGTCAGTTCGGCCGGGGTTCAGGACGTGGATCTCAACTCGTCCCCCGCCACCTGAAAAATGTTTTTGCAGCGGGACGCCCACTTGTTCTCATTTTTAGACGCCAAGTTAATTTTTTCGTTAGAGGATAATGTGATTAATAATCTATTGATAAAAAAGTAAATTTTGAAAAATTGGCTCTGTAGATATTACTTGTTAATCAAATTTTTTCATCCCCGGATTCTCCAGTATTACCCCGTATTACCCCGTCAAGAGCATGAGGGGAATCCAGGGGTTGTGCTAGCAGGACACTAAACTAAAAAAATCTAAGACTTTATAAAAGTGGTAAAAATAATAATGAACTTAAAACTAAACTTAACTTATATATAAATAAGTAAAATAAATAAAATATAAAAAACGAGAGTTAAGTTGTTGCGCATGTTACCAGAACGGTGAGTTGGACCTCATGAACTTTGGAGTAGACGACCTGTTGGCCACCATTTTTTCAGACTTATCAAGTAACCCAATAAAATATAAAGTTTAACCAAGTGAAAAAAATGTCTGTATTTTTTCAAAGCAACAAACTTTAAGTAATTTACAAAAGAAATTATATTTCTGTGTTTATCTTTGGCACACTTCTTTTGCGAAAACGTTACATACTTTAAAAGGTTTCTAGGAGCCAACTTATGTTTCCATCAATACACTACATTAACTTACCCTTGGCCACTACACCTAACAGCACCATAAGAAAGGAGAATTGAAACGGCATCTGCAGTATTGACTTCATTTTAGCTATGAAGTCGCAGTTCACTGGCCTCCTATTTACGCAGGGCTGCGTGAACTTTAGTCATGTGACCTAAAAGTGATCAAGCCAATGAGCAAGTCCTTGTAAATTTAAAGGAATTTGCTGCCAAAATATTGGGCAATGGAAACGGTAAAACGTAAATTTGAGACGGTTTGAGCTTCATTATAGTCTGTTTGATAGCGCATTGTCGAATTTGTGGAGATGAATATAAAAGAAAACTACTCACAAAATTTACATAGCATTACACGCTCTTCGGATAATGTTTTCACAGATTCTAGTTTATTCATGATCCCCCCGCATACTTTATATTACAAAGCAGGTTTTGTTACTAAAGTAAAACTTGCTTATGTTGCATTCCTTCAACTGATCATTATTAACTTCTTTTTTCTGCTCTTACTGCCTCTAAAGGTGAACAAATTGCCCTAAAGAATGTCAAACTATTTACAAAAGCGTGCTAGATAAAAAAAATTAATGCTAAACAGCCATTCCTCCGGCCCGTTATGGTCGTTCATAATTTACATGAACCCATTATCTCTCCCTAAATCTGTTTAATTGTGGTATGGCCACAATGAATGGATGTCGTATTCTGGCACATTTTGTCATGAAAATTTTTAAAATAAGGTATTATATTTTCTTTTTATCTTGAAGAATAATGCAAAGATTGCTTATACACAACAGAGCGGATTTTGCCTCCAAATATGTCACCATTGATTTCTAAAAAGTTCGAATCCGATGAAAAATTTTAGAATTCCAGTACGGCGTGGAATACGCGTAGCATGTCGATATATGCGAAAAATTTATACTCTTTCGCAAATCGGCATTGATTAAGCTTTTAATACTGATAACCATGTAGTCTATTCTGAAGTCATTTCAGTCACGGTAGGATGCCGTTTCTTAAAAGCTTCGCTTTAGACGCAAAAAGAACGTTTGTAGCATAAAACGTGGCTACCTAAGATGAATGCAATTTTATCTTTGGGTTTGACTGTTTTTATAAATTCATCTACACGTTATGGAAGACAAAACTAAATAATGTTTCTTGTACTTATTTGGTAGCAAATGATGTCTTCTTCAAATGTTATGCTCAAAGAAAGAGTTTTTTGGTTTAAAAAGTTTCTTATTATGAGTTATTTTATGACTGTGAGGTGTTCATTTACAATACATCGTGTCTGAAAACGTTTTGATGTTGCCTTTAATTTATTCAGCATGATTGATATCTGTTGCACCATTTTATGAGAAATATGTCACTTTTTCTCTCAAACCGCAAGCAAAAACGTAATTTTCCTAAAACATGATGTACACAGCGGAAAGATTGTAAACCTTTAATTTCAGTGTAGTAGCCAGTAGGTATAAAATTAATTCGCCAATTTTGAAAATTGTTAAACCGAAAAATACTATTCTCTTGAAAATAAAGTTTAAAGAAGTTGTTTTTTTGCTACCAAACGAGGACAGGAAGGAATATTTTCTGTTACGTTTTCCTTTAGCGTATTTGAATTTATAAGAGCAGTCCAAAGCAATCATGAAAATCCTTTAGTCTTAGGTATATACTTTAATAACTAGCTAGTAAATTTTTACCATATGCAGGTTTTTACAAGTGTTAAACAGAAACAAATTTAAAACTCGACATCTTACCAGTTTAAACCCACATATTGTAATCTATCCTAATCAGAAAACATAGGTTAGATTTTCGGTTAAAATATGATGAAAGCGAACACTAAATATATTTTGAAGCCAAATAAATGTATCCAAATGTATAAGCATCAACTCAGTTTTTTAAAACAGTGGTCAGGTCTGCTAAGAACCGGACAATGTCCATACCATTATAGGGTAAATTCTAACGCACTATTTGAAGGCTTGTACTTTATCCATTTGTAAACAACCCGCTTGTCCTTTAACCATATTATCAATGTGGGAAAAGATGCTTGAATAAGAAAAAGGGTACGTCCCACTGCGAAATTCTTGGCCTCACTCCATCTGGGAAATTGTGAGAGCACATAACTGCGCAGCAGAAATGTGGTTACTTGTCTTGATCAGAACAGTTGTAAAAACCTGAAGCCCATATGTGCCACTAGAGTTCAAGCGTATAGAATCCGACAGCCAAAATCAATTGTATCGTAAAACGTATGCAGCTTGTGGACGAGAAACCATAAACGCGAAAGTTACAGCCATTTAAGTCACTACAAATAATACTGAATCCTCAAGTTGGTCACTTTTACCGGTATCGAAGGCTGCTGAAAATACATAGTAAAACTCATCATCCTTTCAGTTTCCTCAGTTTTAACCGAACTTTTATTATTAATCCTTATCGGAAAACACGCTTCTGATTTTCGATTAAAATATAATGGTTACGAACGCTGAATGTACTTTGAAGCCAAATAACTTAATGCAAATTTATAAGCATAAATGGAGTATTTTCGAGTAGTGGTCAAGTAAGCTAACAGCAAGACAATCTCCCAACCCTTGTTGGGTAAAAATTTATGCAGCGCTCAAAGGTTTACAAGTATTTAATTTTATACATGTCCTTGATTCATGTATTTTCAAAATTTACCAACGCAGTTTAAATGAACTGCAAGTGTGTGAGAGATTATTTTAGTTTCATATTGATTTTGGGCTTTTTAAATCTCCTCTGGCAGATTTTTCTGTTTCCCATCTATAAAAAAGAACGCTGAACTAAGAAACAGAGGAGTGGTTACTTGTGTCACTTGCAGAATTTTCGAAGACACAAAGCCCATATACTTGTACGCAGATGGTAGTATTTGCATCGCCCCTCTCTATGCAGATACTTGAGACGGATGTTCCGACTTTATTTCTGAACATTTTTTTTCTTTTAACCATTACCACCGCATTCATTTATATAGCGATGTAAAATGTGCACATTTTTGTCTCCTACTACTTACTTACTTGTTATGGCTATGATCATGCCTGATCTAGCCGATTTCAATGATGTCCCGAACGGTACCTCTCCATGCGTGGCGATTGGCGGCAGCGGATCTCGAAAGCTCCACCCAGTCCCTTTTCCAACGACGGAGGCCGAAGATAGGAGGTCCAAGAAATGCTTCCATGTCTTGACGGACGGTGTCTAGCCAAGTATTCAGTTGCCCTCCTCTTCGACGTTTCCACGTGGGCTGTGGTGTGGGGTCGAGGGCAGCACAGGTTAACTCGTGGGGCGGACGACGGAAAACATGTCCAAAACACCTCAGTCGCCTTTCTTGAATGACCTGAGATATCCTCGTGATACGATTGCAGCGGATGCGGACTGTCTCATTTGAGATGAAGTCACTATACTTAACTCTCAGGATCGTCCTCAGGCACTGGTGGTCAAATACCTCCAGTCGTCGCTCATCTTCAGCGCGCACAGCCCAGCATTCACATCCATATAGGAAGACCGACCAGATTGATGCACCGTACACACGAATCTTCGTGGCGATAGAGATGTCACGTCGGATCGATAGGCGCTTTCGAAGAATTGAGAAAACCCAGCGAGCAGCATCGATACGGGAGACGGCGTCGTCCTTGTTCTGCCCATTCGGTAGCAGCTTCGCCCCGAAGTATTGAAAGCTGTCTACTTCTTCAAGTTGATGACCATTAATCCCCAGGGGTGCCTTTTTCTGGTCAGGGATGCAGCTCGAGAACAACTTCGTCTTTCCGGAATTTATGGACATGCCTACCGACATAGCGATCTAATTTAACCGCAACACTACCGACTGTAGACCATCAAAGCATGAGGCTAACAGCGCAATATCATCGGCGTAGTCAAGATCAATTAATCGGCGTCCGGGTGCAAGTTCAACACCGTCCTCTTCATGTAGGGCTTTGCCGATAATCCAGTCAATGACGTAGTTAAACAGAATGGGCGAAAAGACGCAGCCCTGTCGGACACCAGACCGGATATCCGACGACTGAGAGAGATTGTTGTGGACCAGGACTCGTGCAGTGGTAGAGCGATAGTAGGCCTTTATCATCGCAATGAGTTTGATCGGCACTCCATCCAGTTCCATTATTCGCTACAGGGACTCACGATGGATGGAATCGAATGTGGCGGCAAAGTCGACAAAGTCAACGGCCGTCGGTTGCTGGTAGCTATGACGGAATTATAGAGTGCGCCTCAGTGTGAATATTTGATCCGCACATGCACGCCCAGCTCGGAATCCGGCTTGGTTGGTTCGTGTCCTGGAGTCACGTACAGACTGGAAGCACCTGAGAAGGACAACCGCGAAGATCTTTGCAGCAACATCGATAAGACTTAGGCCATGGTAGTTCTCGCATCTTGTCTTATCTCCCTTCTTGTGGACAGGTACAAGGTTACCTGAGCCTCAGTCATCGGGAACGGTCTCTTCTCGCCACGCCTGTACAATCACCTCATGGAACCAAGGAGCCAGGGTGTCGACACAAGACTTGTAGATTTCTGCAGGACTACCGTCCTCTCCGCACGCCTTGTTTTTGCGTAGCCTCTGCATTGCATCGGTAACTTCGTCTTTGGAAGGGATGTCACACGACACTGCGTAGGCCGGAGAGGATTGAAAATCTGCTGTGGAGAAGATGGAGGGTGTGATAGTTTGTTCTTCAAAGTTGAGTAGGTGCTCGAAGTGTTCACGCCAGCGATCGACCTTGGCCGAGTTGTCGGCAATAAATCCTCCATTCACACTGCGAACAGAATCACAGTGTCGGGGGCTTACCACTACCCTGGCGTATGATTTGGTACAATTTTCGGGTGTCACCAACATGTGAAGCCTGCTCCATAGAATTCGCCGTTTCGGACCAATACTTCTGCCGGTCATCTCTATCCGACTTTGCTGTCAGCTTTCGAAGTTGGCGAAAGGAGGCATCGTTTCTGGACCTGGCTCGAGTCGTCTCGGCCGATAGCTGCAGGGTTCTTCCACTGATCCAGTCACGGCGGCGCCGCTGAGTAAATTCGAGAATCTTCTCAGCTGCCCCATAGATGGATGTCTTCAGTGATGGCCACTTGCTACTGCCCTTGTTGTTAGTCTGGGTCATAAGACTGGACTGGATTTCTGTGCTTAGAGCCTCGGTAGTGTTGGTTTGCCGGAGCTTTGCGACATCAAGGCGTCTCGCACGTGGCAGTTTGGGCACAGATGAGAGGTGAACCTTTAGGCGCGTGCGAACGAGAACATGGTCAAACCCGTGGACGTTACCAGTTTCGGCACCTCGCATCTACCTGCTATCGTGGATCCAGCTGCGAAACCGTGAACTAAGTAGAATGTAATCGATCTGACTGGCGGTACGGCCATCGTTCAAATACTTAGTCAGTAGATGTTTGTGACGATGCTGAAAGCAAGTGTTGGTAACAAACAGTCGGTTCTGTTCAGAAAACTGCAGTATCCTCTCACCATTGTCCGTTCGGCTAGCTCCTGCAGCTGCGAGTAGAAATTATCTTTCTCTTGCTGTTCAGCCGCCGAGGTAGGTGCATACACAGATACGACCGAGATGTTCGTAAAATGGCCTTTAAGTCGAACATAGGCCATTAGGTCTTTGACTGGTTCCCATGCTAGTAGTGCACGGTTGGCTTCTTCAGAGAAGGCAATAGCCACACCGTGTCTAACAGATGACTCACTCTGACCGCTGTGATACAAGATGAAATGAGAGTCGACCCCCGGAATTTTGATTTCTCGGGCACCTGAGTCGGGGAGTCAGACATCTGACAAGCAACAAACATCCACGTGATATTCATGGAGACTGTGCGCTGTCAGACTTTGAGTACCAGGTTCCAGAAATGTTCGCACATTCCAGCATCCAATACCAAAAGTCCGTTTTTTGTTTAGCAGTCCAGTTTGCACATTTTTCGCCACCGGACAAGGTGGAGCAAGAATTTCTTGCACACACCATCGGCTCAGACCTGATCGTTGCAGGTCACCTTTCTTCCCTCCAAAGATCTAGATTGGAGGTTCACATGCACAAAAATAGGTGACTTTTTGTTTCCGGCTGTAATCTGGGGGTAGTTTTTAATCCATGGCTGCAGTAAAAACGTCTTTACTCATGTGCAGTCCCTGAACTTTGCGCAGGTATGCCTTAGGCGCCAGATAATACTTGTGTTATTTCGTAAGGCAGTGAATTCTCAAGCATTCACTTTACCTTTAGTGTGGCGAGCGCCTAGGTATTCCCTATTGGTAGCAAAGTTGCCCTTCTAGAATAGTATTCATACTTAACTTGTGCCTCGAATTTGCGTAATATCAATACGAGTTAAGACTGCCAGGAGACAACAGAGGACACACATACCTATCCAAAAGTTTCCTGAAGAGCTGTAGGGGAGTTGCTAACAACGGAAGATAATTTCATCATGCTATGGTCCCATACTTGAAGAACTAAGAGCTTAGACGTTTTCGTGAGCAGTTATATTGCGCGTCCACTGAAACATGCCCTTAAAGCGCAATTTTTGTTAAAGTCTCATAAAATAAATAAAATCTCTCGCTGTTGTAACTCACCATGCTAACAGCCCAGGTACTAGCTAAAAGGCCCATGCACGTGTTTCATGGGTATTGTACCGCTGTTTGATACACCTGCGAGGGGCCTGGCTCATCAGTGGGCTCCCCAGTTTTCCTTATTTGTTTTCTAATTGATATGCTGGTTCTGGAAGTTCAGCTTTTTTAATCTGATCGCGGTATATATCAGTATATTGAAAGTCTATAGGCGTCAACCGGAATTTTACGTGTCTATTTGTGTTGAAACCTGTCAACCTCAATGAAATATACACCTGCTGCAACAGGACAGTCTTAAGTAGTATAAATTGACGTTGTAACTTACCATACTAGCAGGCTAGTTACTTGCTATAAGGCCCAGACACGTGTTTTGCCGGTATTCTGCCGCTGCTTGACACAGCTGCGAGGGGTCCGGCTCATCAGTGGGTCACCCCAGCTTTCGTTATCTGCTTTCTGGTCGATATACCAGTTCTGAAAGTTCAGCTTTTTAATCTCCAGAGAAATTAATTTCTGATCGCGGTATGTATTAGTATATTGAAGGTCTATAGGCGTAGACCGAAATTGTAAGTGTATATTTGTGTTGAAGCCCGCCAACCCCTGTGAAATATACACATGCCTTCAGACAGTCCTTAGTCTTATAAATTGACGTTGTAACTTACCATACTAACAGGCTAGGTACTTGCTAAAAGGCCAAGACACGTCTTTTGCCGGTATGCTGCCGCTGCTTGATACAGCTGCGAGGGGTCCGGCTCATCAGTGGGCTCCCCAAGTTTCCCTGTTTTTTTTCTGGTTAATATGCCAGTTCTGAAAGTTCAGCTTTGTAACTTATGTTCGGGATATACGTAAGTATATGCAAGGTCTATAGACAAAGACCGAAAGTTTAAGTGTATTTTCGGTTGAAACCCGCTTAACTGGATCGCTTAAGCGGCATATAAGCAAAGTATCTGTATAGCTTATCGAGTCTGAGAATAAACTCTTCCCGGACATTTCAACGAATATGTTTTATGCAGGACAGAGCCCTAGCTCATACAGCTCTGGAAAGCCATGATCCTTATAGCAGTATCGTGTAAGGTTACCTGAGTTGGTAAAAAATGCAGAAGAATTCAAAGCGGAGAGTTAGGTTAGACATTTTCGTGAGCAGCTTTATTGCTTGTCCACTTAAAACATGCCTTTGAAACGTAATCCTTGCTGAAGGCGTGCATTATCCTCTATGTTAAGATCAAATCACTTGATGTTGATAATCACCGTACTAACAACCTAGGTACTAGCTAAAAGGCGCAGACACGTTTTTCGCCTGTTTTTTGCTGCTGCTCGACACAGCTGCGAAGGGTCCGACTCATCAGTGGTTTCCTTAGCTTTCTGTCTTTGCTCTCTGTTAAATATACCAGTTCATCTTTTTACTTTCTTTAGAAATTAATTTTTGTTCTGTTCTGAAAACACACCTTCAAGAACCTGAACTCACTTTAATTATCCCGCAACAACACTACCTCCACTCAATTATCCGTCAAGGGTTTGCAGCCCCAGACAAGTTACAGTAGTCGCCGGTTATTAAGGCCACCTTGGGCCCAGAACAAATTGGGCTTAATAAGCGGCTGGGCCTATTAACCACGGGCTTAATAACTGACGACTACTGTATTATTCTGGAACTAAACTGAGGAAAATACATTTGACGAATTAGGAAATATTATGCATGCACTCGAGTCTTAATTATCTATCGGAAGTGAACGGTCACCTGGGTATCCTACCTATCAGCTCGGGTGAGGCCTAGGACTCACGTCAGCTTGTTAGTCTTAATTATTTTATTATAGCTTAGTTCTCCTTACCGAAGCATTAAAATTTACTTTATGTACTACACATAATTCTAATTTAGCTTACCTCAAAATATAGCTGTCTGTAACTTTATTAATCAGTTTAGACACAAATGTACCTCTAAGTTTACGCAGTCTAGTCTCTTAGCTAGATTTGCTCAGCAAATGTCACTGTGTTATGAAAAAAAGTGCTTGTTGGATCTTTAGTTATTATCAAATGCACGTTTCTTTTAACTATCAGCTTACTAAAAATCCCATCTAGGCTATGACTGCCAACTAGGCTAAACATTTCTACATGCACGTACAGGCAACGCTGCAGCTTGCCACATACTGACTTCAGCAAGTATGATTACCATAACTAGCCCTTTTAGTATAAGCACAACACTTTTAATAGATGTATCCTCGCCCAAACTTCCTTAAATCTGACCACAGCATTTAAACTGCTCTATTACTCACAGCAAATTTAAATATAGCTTACATTAAATCTACCTGGCTATAACTTTATTACTCAGTTTCGACACAATTGTACCTTTTAATTGGCGCGGTTGGATCTCTTAGTTTTTATATACTTAGCAGTGGTAGTGTAGTCTAGTCCAAGGACGTGCGGTAGCTCTTCCATTTTTAATTTTGTTATTAAGGCATATTCCTCCAAGCCGTAACAGTAAATTTGCTTTATTAGTTGCACATAATTCCTGTCAAGTCAAGTTTATCAAAGAAAATATCGGCAAACGCCTTTGAACTCCCTCTTGGCACATAGGATTTAAGAAATGCGTTGGCACAGCCAAACATTTCAAAGAAGTCATTGACACAATTGTAGACGACTACTCGCTTGTTTCAAGTTATACACTCACACTCAGTTAACACAAGCCAGCAATGTAACTGAGGAAGAATAGCAGACAGTGAAAAAACTCCAAAGGCTTGGCTCATAATTCAAAATGGAATGTCATTTGTGGTTTTTAGGAGTAAAACTTTCGCTCGTGGGGAATGTATGTGAATGATAGGAGCATGATGCTTTAGTGAATGTTGGCGGCAGCCATGGCGTCCATGGCGAGTAATATCTACATACGAAGGGTCATACGAGGAGGAGACCTCAGAGTCACGAGAACGTCCCGAAGAACCGGTGATGCGACTATGATATGCCTTTGCTGTGTCAAGAGCAGAGGAGCCCACCACGTCGTCAGCAGTCGGTCGATACGAGAAAGGGTGTGAAAGGGCCACGTAGCCTAGGACCATAGGTGCGGCAGATGCGACCTCAGACGCGATCAGCGCAGTTCGCATAGTGAGCAGAGAAGTCGGAGCTAGGCAATGTCTTCAACGCATTTGGTTAAATCCTAATAATAATATTGCTTAAAAATTACTCTGTGTTTATATTTATAGCATTTCAATGTTTAGATTCCGAACACTTCAGTGATAGATTCGGAGCACTCAATCACGACGATACTTATTAAATCGGTCAAGTTTTACTTTAAAAACATTCACGGAAGGGAACATGACAATATCCGCAGGAAGGGCATTCTATGCCTGGATTACCCTCTTAGAGAAAAAGAATTTTCTTAGGTCAAGTCTTGTCCCAGTCACACGAAATTTGAGGGGGTGTCCTCGCAGCCTAGAGGTGGTGGCCTGCTTAAAGGAGTCATTTGTTTGGAGGCAGCAATCTTGACCACGCAGCATGCGAAATGCCTGGATTAGGTCCCCGCGTAGCTGCCTGTAATCCAGAGAAAACAAGTCAAGATTTACCAATCCGGTCGCATAAGGGAGGTTTCGTTGATTTCGTACTAATTTAGTTGCGCGTTTTTGTACCCTTTCGAGGTTTTTTTTGGTCTTCGGCTGTCCAATGTCTCCAGCCTTGGATGGCAAATTCAAACTAAGCAAAGGCACGCTTGATTAGATACAAGCTCGAAATTGCGGATTTAGCCACTTTCAGGCAGTAGATTGATGGCTTCAGTGAAGGCGTGAACCATACCCCCAGGTCTTTTTGAGACGCTACTTCTGGCAGTGGCGTGTGATTCAGGTAATACGCCCTCCGAGGCGCAGTGCTGTTTCGACCAAATCGTATTACGTTGCATTCGGCCACATCGAATGCCATGAGCCAAACGGTCGACCATTGCTCCAGTCGATGCAAATTTGCCTGGAGGTTTTATTCATCGTCTTGGTTGCGTATGACCTTCCAAACTTTTATTTCAAAAGCAAACATTGTGATTTCGCAGTCTAGTCCGCTGATGCAGTCATCAATATATATAAGGAAGAGGATAGGGCCAAGAACAGATCCCTGTAGAACCCCGCTCTCAACTGTTACCTCCGCCGACCGCTGTTCGCCAATACATACGGTCTGGGTTCGACCAGTCAGGAAGTTTGCGATCCACTGCATAAGGTTTCCTCTTACCCCTATACGGCTGAGCTTGTATAAGAGACGTTGCTGAGGGACCGTGTCAAGCGCCTTCTTGAAGTCTATGAAGACCGTATGCACCGTATTCCCTTCATCGATCGCTCGGGTCCACTGTTCTAGACAATAGAGCAGATTGGTCAAGCAGGACCTTCCCCTGCGGGATCCGTGCTGTTTGTCAGAAAGAAGTTGATGTTGCTCCATAAAGTCATCAGCTCGCGATTGACTATGCGTTTTATGAGCATGCAGGATAATAAGGTGAGGCTGACTGGTCTGTGGTTATTTGCGGTCGCCCACTCCCAATTTTGTGGATGGGTGAGATACACGCTGCCTTCCAATCGGGTGGCACTTGTCCAGTATTACGAGTAGGCACAGGGGTACCGCCAAATCTATGGCTAGCTCTTATAATAGCTTTGCGGGTATCTCATCCGGACCTGACGACTTCGTTTCTTTGGGTTTTAGAATTTCTCACAGAACGGTAGCTTCCATGAGTGCAACCGAGTCTATGGTCTGGATCTCACACACACTGCAGTTTATAGCGGTGAACTCAACCTCTCTCGTAAAGACCGACTGAAAGAAGCAGGATAGATGTTCCACCTTTTCGTAATCTCGGAAATTTCTACACCATCGTCTGTTTTTAACAGAGAAATAGGGTCTCTTTTTCGAGTGCATTGTCTAACGTAGCTGTAGAAAAGCTTTGGATTACCTACTGCCCAGTTTATTAGATTACTCTCCACATTTTGGCGGCTAATTCACATCAGGCTCTTAACCTTGTTTCTCTGCGCCTCATACCTATTGTACGATTCGGGGTCCTCTCTTTGCGATACGTTTTCCACATCCTTCCCAATGCGGTTTACTTCTATCTCTAGCGTTGGCGTTAGCTTTCGAGGCCTATTTGCTACTTTCTTTACCGTGATCCGACAGAAATCAGTAATTAGTCCATTTAATACGGCTTTGAATGCCGACCAACCATCGAGAACGCACCTGGTGAATATTTCGTTCCAGTCTATCCCGCTCCCTGTGGTTTCCATTTGTGTAAACTCCCTACTCCAGATGTTGCGTCTGGTTACCGCACTACGATCGGGCACAGAGAAGAGTGAATATTTCCACAGTAGAAATACGTGATCATTTTTTCCGAGAGATGGTAAACAATTTACGATGTCCACGCTATCAGGCGCTTTGGTAAGTATTAGGTCTCAACAATTGGCTTGTTGCCCTTCGCGTAGTTTGGTCAGATATAGGAAGTGTTGCGTTAGGAAAGATGCCTGTACTGTGTGCAGGAGTCGTCGATCGAAAATTACTTCTGAGCCGGGCGCAGAACTCACATTCCAGTCGATATGGGGGGACGTTAAAGTCTCCCATGATAATGACATCGGATCTGCTAACAAATTCTTCGATTCCTTCTATCAGACTAGTGTCTGACGGACGGTGGACGGTAGACCGCCATGACGCAAGGGTCTGTGACCCCGGTGTTCTAACGGTGATCCATATTGCCTCATTATTGCCCAAAAGGTTTTCGGATTTGTCGGACACGAGCAGGACGTGCCTGACATAAATAAGCAAACCCCCACCTTGACGCCCGACTCTTTCTTTTCGGAACACTTAAAACCCGGGGAGAGCAATTTACTGGTCGCCTACCTTCGTGGACATCCATGTTTCTGTTATGTAGACGACGTCTGGTTCCAGTTGGCACATAATAATCTTTAGCTCATCTAATTTGGAGAGCAGGCTTTGTGCATTGGTGTTCATGCACTTAAGTTTCATGGTACGGTGTAATCCGGTAGTGACGGTCACTTCCAGACCGTCTTTTGGAGTATTACGGTTTGATTTGCTGTTTCCTTCTGAATTATCTTCCCGTTGAAGATTGTTAGGCCTGCCTCGCCATTCTTCTTCCTCGAATGTAGTTACGTTACAAGTGTTCGACGTTTTAACCGTTCCTCCAGGGAGAAGTCCGGTTAAAAAACCTCTTTGTGCGCGTGTCGTTGGTTATTTATTTTAGACAGCGTTACCTGAACATGTTCCTTGTTTTTAAATACTTGTTTTGGCGGTCTGGGTCGGGGCTCTAATCCAGCTTACTTTAGAATCTAGCTGGCTGCAACTTCATTACTCCGTTTAGATCACAAATGTACTTATTAGTTTACGAAGTCCAGTGTCTTAGTTCGATTTGCTTAGTTTTTATAATGTAGCAGGCCTAGTCAAAGCTTTTAGCCTATTGCAGTCTCAGCAGCACTGCTGTCCCCTAGTACCATACATGTAGCGCATGTAGGATGCATGTCTCATTACTGCACTTCTAATACTGTTAAAGGAATCAATAAGCTTTCATGACTAGTTTATATTGGAGCATTTTTCTTCCTAATAGACAGATGATACCCTGTAAATTCTAAGCGTCAACCCAAGAAAACTTAGGTCCACAAACAGTATCTGTTATTTATTTATTGATGACTTTGCTTTCATATGACACGCACTGAAATTGTCACTGGGTAACATTTAGGCATGCGAATACCAGTGGACCTATAACCCCCAATCCACAATCCATCCTAAGCGACTTCGGCTATTTGTCAGATCACAACGTTGGGTAGTACCACCTCAGACAGATAGTAGCGTCAGTGCTAGCACGATTGAACCTACCAATATCTCCTTATGGTTAAGTCTGCACAGTAGGTAAAATCTCATACATGTACTT
>JAYGXS010000004.1:62211922-62231911 GCA_036362985.1 Ligula intestinalis | reverse complement strand
CCCTCTAGGAATTAGATGTCAAACCACAAATGGATATTAACAGGTGCCCTACAAGTCAGTTGTGCCAGAACAAATGATTGCAAATTATCGTAAAAGCACGAAGGAAAGGTAGGCGCGCTGTCACCCAGTGTGCACTGTATGGTCCTTTGGATCTCCCTTTCTAATTGGCTATTGCTGCAATAAACGTCCTTTATTGCCCTAACTGAAACCAGAACGATGAAACATTATCCATTATAAAATAAAACCAGTGGTTCCCTTAGAGCTGGTGCATGCAAAATCATTAAGCTACGGTGGCTATAGGGTTTCATGAGTGAAATTTACTTTAATAAATGCTGTGTGCATTTTATTTTATTGTAGTTAGAAATTTTGTTGATTAATATCCGTGGATTTACCTTATCTGCATTATCGTTAAACTTGTCATCGAAAACCAGATAATCATATTGGGGTTTCTAGAAATTCATCAAAAAGATAAAAATATTGGTAAGGAGGTCATTTACTTCAACTAACCTGAGGTACAACTTACCATTCTGGAGTAAGCTTAGTATAGTATACGGCACAAAGCGCCGCGCACACCTTCAATTTACATTCGGAACAACTTATGCCCAGCGGCCGCGGAAAATCACTTTGACTACAGTTTTTTGTATGACACTTAATTATCACAATTTATTTCTCTGAAAATCCTATTCTCCGAGCCTAAAGCCCCTATAACCACCGTTTTCGTTGAACAAAATGCTGGTACTACAGTGGATGCACTATTTCATAAAATCCAACGATTTTTAAAAGTAACTACCTCTTTCTCAGAAGCAGCCAAAGTTGCGCCCCCCAAAGTCTTGCAGCAATAAAATAATGATTTTTATTCACAAAAGGGCGTATTATGATTAATGAAGGAATGCAATGTTTCATAAAAACACCAGCTTTTTGAACAAAGTGGAAAATTTCGAAAAAAAAGGAAATTGGGCGTTCTAGGTAAACTTAAGTTTTACATGCAGAGGAAGCCCGTTTATGCAAACCTACCAACTAAATAAAGCGGCACTTATAAAATTATGTTTGAAAATAATCGTTTAGTGCAGTTTTCAAATACGAATGCTTCCATATTACGTGCAATATAATGTATGGCTGTTACCGAAGAACCTCGATTTCGAGTATGTATTCTCACACGTTTGTACAAGAACTGCTATTTGATTCTTTTGTTTATGCATCGCTTGACTTATGTTGGTCTAAGACAATCACATTTTCGCTTGATGTGCCCCATTGAGAGTTCACAGGAATAACACATTGCTTAAGCTCACTTGCGGACATGCCGGTCAGTGACAAATACATTAAACTAGAATTGATGGGTACATTTGTAAACGTACCATTTTGTAAACTAAGAGTTATTGCATTCCGCCATACCTTTTGTAATAACTTCGATATTTCTATTACGATGAAGGTCATATTTTCCATGAAGTTTAAACTAAGACTACGATTTTTACTGGCTTAAGTCTATTGACCATAAATAATGTATACCTTCTATGTGCATACCAAAACCTTCAAAATAAGCCATATCTTGACAGTTTTACCTAAATAAACCAGCATTTAAACATTTTTTCTGATGCAGCTGTATTTGTGTGTCATAGTTTGAGAACCACCAAATCATGTGAACTCATTGCCAAGAAAAATGAACGTTCCCTACAAAAGTTGCGTATTAATATATTCAAGATTGATTTAAAAAATTGTAGAAAAGGATGCCTTTGAAAAAAAACTTTATTAATTTATGTTTGCGTCTGATGTCTGTGTACTCTTATTTTTTTGATGATTAAGTCAAGATCAGAAAGTAAAATCCTGGCCAGTGGGTTGATTTTCCTAATAATTAGGGATATTTCTTCTGTTATAATAAAACAGCTTAATATTTTATCTAATACGGAACAGTTTTCAGGATGTCTGGTTACTTTTAGACTCAGTTCTACAATAACACATGCGAAGCAGAGTGGCAATAATATCAACGGCAATTTTTGAAAAAACTATTTCGCAATGTCCCGTGACAACTCTGTCAAATGTTTGTTATGTTAACTGTCTCATACTTCATATCGGTTGTGCAATTAATTTGTTTGCCATATACTAATAACGGTCCCAAAAACATTCTTTGCCTGTACCCCCTCAAATATTAAATATAAATTTAATATGGAGTATATCAAAGAACAACATAAAACGTTGATTTCTCAATTTTATAGCACAACACTTGGTAGCTTTGCAAAATATAATTTTTTAAAAATTCATTTTGCTCTTCTATTTCCAAAATTAATGCGCTATCGCCTAATTACACTAACCTCAATTTAATGGACGCAAAACAACTTTTTTTGTTTAGTGAACAGATATAAATACAAAATTCCTGTTTAGATGTGTAATCTACTGTAGTTATATATGAGAGGGACTAAATAAGCAAATTTTACCTTAGTATCTAAAATCTCTGACATTTCAAAAAGTAATTTTCGTTGGAAAATCGTTTATAAACAGAAGTATTTAAAATCACAAATAAGGCAAAACACGATCATTTAATGTGTTGCCATAAAAAAACACCCTGCGAAATGTTCAATCAAAGTAAATCGGGGGGGGGAAAGAGCAGTTTGCAAAAATATGGCTGTGGCACAGGAAACCAGATTGTCTGTTTTTTTTCTCTCCTGTAACATGCTTCTTTTGTCAGTTTATCCGATTTAGATCTTTTAAGAATCGACGGGTTTGTGTTCTGTGTTCGATCCTACGTGGGCTAGCTGTGAAACAGAACCTGGCTATCGATGTCTTTGTGTCGTGATCAAATAAATCGCCTGGTAGGGGTCATAGTCGATACTGAGGTGGGTGGTGGGTGCAGTGCAGCATGCAGTTACAACCGCAGGACAAATAGGTGTTGTCCAGCTGGTAACCATGTTGGTACTTATTTTCTAAGATCTATACATGAAATTTTAAAAATTGAAATTTTTTTGTACAAACGTTTATAAACAGACGTGTTTCACGTCACAGGTTAGACAATAGACGAGATGCGTTGTGATGGGAGGCCAAAAAACTCTCCGAAATATTTAATCGTTGGCCATGGTGGAGGAAACTGCAGTTTCCCAAGACATAACTGTGGCACAAGAAACCAGTTCACCTGGTTTTCCCGCATGTCAGGTACCAGAATTTCAAATTCATGAAACATTCTTCGTTTCTCAGGTTTTTCAGGTTTCGATTTTTCAAGAATTTGCTAGTTTTTGCAAAGATCAAGGCCATCTGCAAGTGCAAAGTTTCTCGCAAGTTATACATCTTTAAGTAAAGAATTGATCTATCACTTAATTTTTGTGCTGTTTACGATGAACTTTATGGAAACACATTCCATATCGTCATTATGGAAAACATCGTGCATTAAATATCTAACATTAAATATGTTACTATACAAGAGTATCGTAGCCTTGGGACCATGTGAGATTCCAATGCCTATTCCCGCGGAAATACGCTCGGTCGCTTCCGACATGTCTTTGATATATGGCAGCGTGTGCCAAATCGTGAAGGGGTGGTTCTGTTTGGGTCCTCGGAGGGCGGGCACGTAGGCATCGGCCTATAAAGGCTTTAGCATAGCTATTCTGCATAAACTGGTCGTGCAGGTTTCGGGCCTCATGTTCTCTTTCTTCCGTGTCGCTGCAGTGAGTGTGCATTCTTTTGAACAGTGTTCTCTTACAGCTTCGTTTGTGAGCCGTCGGATTGATGCTTTTAAAACTAAGAAACTGTGGGGTGTTCTTTGCCTTTCTGTAGACCCACATTTATATGTTGCCGTCGGGAGTTCACATGACCATAACGTCGAGGAAGGGTAGCTGCTGATCCTTTTCTTCTTTCCGTGTGAATTTTATATCTGGGAAGATCAAATTGAGAAGATCACGGAAAGTCCACAATGTATTCCTTTTGACGATAACGAACGTGTCGTCAATGTAACGGAGTCAAAAGATCAGGGATTGTTTGGTGAAGGCAATCTTTTCCACTTCTTACAGGACCAATTCTGCTATTAATTTGGAGATTGGAGAGCCCATCAGAGTTCCCTCGATTTGTTCATCAGTCCTTCCAGCAAAGGTGAACTAGGTCTTTTGGCAAAACTCGAACAGTCTCATGAGGTGTTCGATTTTGATTGGACTCTGGTTTTTATCCTTCAGCTCCCCAAGTTTCTTGCGTGCCAAACCTTGTGGAATGGATGTAAATAGCGACGTCATGTCAAAGGAAACCATCATTTCGTCTTATTGAATCCTCGCCCGCAGAGGTTTCGTAGGAATTTGAAAGCTGAACGGACTGAGGTATCAGAGTTTTCCTGAATGAATTTTAATTTCGAGTACATCCATTTTGCTAAATTATAAGTGGTGCTGCCTCTAAGAGCAACAATTGGCCGTAATTAAATGTTCGGTTTATGGACCTATGGCAAGCCATAGAAGCGAGCTAGGACAGTATCTGTTGGTTTCAGCAGACACCGTCCGGTCTCAGTGATCACATTCCGGCGTTTGCATTTTCCAAGTATTTTTTTCAACTGGTTTGATGCTGATTATGCTTCTGAGCTTTGTGCCTGTCTGTAGGATTCTCTGCCATCAAACAGGGTTTTGGCTTTCTCGTTGTAGTCTTCGCGATTCATGACGACCATTGACCGGCCCTTATCAGCGGGCAGTATGTTAATACTGTCGTCCGCTCTCAGTTCTTTTTATAGCTTTCGTTTTATTCCTCGACACACATTGGGCTGGCCGGTGTTTCATCAGTAGGGAGGTGACCTGTTGTCAAACAGAGTGTTTCTTATCGTCTGTTGTGTCAGTCCTCGCAAGCATGGCTTCTACGGCTGCAATAAAATCGACAGGGTCAGCATCAGTGGTGTTAAAACACGATTCATGCTGGAGCACTCCTAGTTGCCGTTCCGTTAGTTGCTTGGAGGAGAGATTACGTACCAAGTGTAAGTTTCTTTTTTCAAGTGGCTCTAATTTATTCAGCTTTCGATCCAAGATAACTCGCTTCTTGGCTTGTCTTAGCTGCGCCAGCGCAGTGATTGTCCGAGCAAGGTCATCAGTGATGGAGTCAACAAGAACACAAGCACACTCTCCTTTGTTCTGCTCAATAACAGCCTTTTATTTGCGCAGACGCTGGTGTCAACCACTGATTACAGCTCTTGACATCTGCTTTGTAAATTTTTTCGCAAGTTCTTTGCCCATGGACGTATTAACGGGTGATTTGTATCTCAGACATCGGAGTGTCAGTCCGTCCTCTATGCATAGGTGCAAGAAACGTAGCTACTGAGAAGTTTCTGCGTCCCGGGTGGCGAATATCTCCCAGCTTTGAGCTGTCAGTATGTGTTAGTTGGCGAGATTGTCATGGTGGGTGTAAATATTTACAAAAATAAACTCATCAATGAAAACAAACAATATTCTTTAGGGGAAGGTCTATCATTGAAGCAACAAAACTGCAAAACTAGAGACTTGAGAGGAACAGGAAGTAGTCTAGGGCCAAACAACTGCGCCATGACAGCTGTGTTCTGCTATGACGAAAGTACTTCACTCGACTGAGGCGAATGTTAAAAACCTCAAATGCACCATTGCTCGAAGGCAAGGCCACCACATCGGAAGACAAGGGCGTGCCATTACTCAGAGGAAAGGCCTCCAACGTTGGCCAAGTTGCCGTAGCTGAGGAACTCTTGAATAACCTCACAGTCGACAAAAACGTTAAGAGTGTGCCACCACCTAAAGTTAAGGCATACTCAACAAAAGACACGAGTGTGCCAACACTTGAACTGAATGTCCCAACAGCTGACCAAGTAGACGCAGATGAGGTAAACTTAACAAACCTCCAAGAACTCAGAGTAAAGGCCCCCACAGCTGACAAATTTGCCACAGATGAGGCAGATTTGAACAGGATCCCTGAAAACAAAAAAATATATGAGTGTAAAGGCCCTCAAAGTTTTAGTGCCCGGCCCCGCAAACCCGCATGTAAATCGCATTGAAGTCCATGGCCGGGAAGCAACAACATCAGCCAGCCCAAGCACGTAGCCCACAATAGAAAACGAGGCAAGTACTGCAACCATAGACTCCGGTCGCAGGCAGGACCGTCATAATAGCTGCACAAGAGGGATTAACTGCAGCCACTCCCATGGACAGGCATTCCGCAGACATTCAGCTCTTCGGTGCACTCATAACAAAATGCTGGGTCCAAATGTATAAATCGAGTTCGATAAGGCCTTGTGCCTTGGAGAACGGCCAGAGAGCCCAACTGACTCGACGCGTCCCGGATCTCTGGAAGTGTTCATGGCCAGCAGCCAAGAAGCAAAACTCTTTCTGTCTAAGTGTTTTAGAATAAAATACTCTGATTCAGGCGATTTTTAGCAGGATTTCTCAGCTGCAGAACGCAACAAACGTTGTCAACTTTTTACCGAAATGTGGAAGCGAAACAGCAAAACGGAACAAAACTTGGTATTTTTCAAAAACCAAGCGATTCAACGTCCATTATTCTCAACTTTGACAGGTCCCTTCCGGATAACCACGCAGTCGGCCCAGTAGGGGGTAGGTTGAACCCGAACGTAAAACCGGCCTGAACAAGCCGATAAAAGAAACTAAAGTGCATGTACACCAATGCACAAAGCATGCCCTCTAAATTAGACAAGCTTAAGATTACTATGTGTCAAGTGGAAGCAGATGTGGTCCATAGAACAAAAACGTAGTTATCAACAAAGTTAGACGATCGGAAAGTTGCTCTTCCCGGTTTTCGGTTGTTGTGGAAAGATAAAACCGGGCTTTGGGGGGGGTGTGTTCACATATGTTAGACGTGGCCTGCGCGTGTCAAACAAAACTGACCAGCTCGTGTCCGATATAGATGCTCATTGGTTCCCCGTCAGAACGCCAGGGTCTCAAGTCCTTGACATTTTGGTGGTTTATCAACCACCATCGAATTATCCAGAGTCAGACACTAGCCTCATAGAGCAAGTTAAAGCTCCGCATATCGACTGGAACCTCAATTCTGGGACCGGATCAGAATTAAGTTTCGATCGTCGGCTCCAACGCACGGTACAAAAAGCCTTTCCATCACAACACGTCTGATCTCTGACCAGGCGGCGTGAAGGGTAACAAGCCAACTGCCAGGAGATTGTACTGTCGAAAGCGCTTAACAGTTAAGACAGCGTAAATTGTTTATCTACTCTAGGCAAAAGCAACCACGTAGTACTGCAGTGGAAGTATTCACTCTTCTCTGTACCTGATAGTAGCGCAACCTTCAGACACAACATATGTTGCGGAAACTTTAATCAAATGAGAAACGAAGTGCACAGGTTAGACTGGAATTAGACATTCACTGGGTGATTCCATGGAAATTGGTCTGTTTTTAAGCCGTATTACACAAACTAATCACTGAAACAAAAGCCACAAATAGGCCCCAGTGACTTATAAACACACTGAAGGGGAGGTCAATCGTAGACGAAAGTTACGGCAAACGTATCTGAGCTAGAAGATCACAGAGTCACAAAATAAGTACACAGCGCAGGGAAATAGGTTTAGGAACCTTGTACTTAAAACCCGCCAAAGCTTCGAGAGTGACATAATAAACCGTGCAGTAGGAAATCCGAAGGTCTTCTACAACTACGTAGGACAATCTACCCAAAATAGAGACCCCATTCTGCTGTTAAAAATGGATGACGGTGCCGAAATTTGCGAGAAAAAAGCAAAGGCTGAGCATTTATCCTGGTTCTTTTAGTCGGTTTTTACGAAGGAGGTGAAGCTAACCGTTAGCAGGTTTAGTACAGCGGAGATTCCAGCCATTGACTCATTTGAGATTACAGAAGTTACTGTTCCACAAGAACTGCTTAAGCTCGAAGACACGAAGTCATCAGGTCCGGATGGCATACTTGCAAAGCTGCTGAAAGAGCTAGCCATGGAGTTGTCAGAACACCTGCAGTTACTCTACTGGGCCTGCCTAAACACAGGCGAACTGCCATCCGAC
This sequence comes from Ligula intestinalis, assembly GCA_036362985.1. NCBI lineage: Eukaryota > Metazoa > Platyhelminthes > Cestoda > Diphyllobothriidea > Diphyllobothriidae > Ligula > Ligula intestinalis. The sequence goes on along the minus strand of JAYGXS010000004.1, from coordinate 62,223,958 downwards.
TGGAAGATGGCGTTGATTCAACCCATACACAAAAGCGGGGGTCGGGCTTCCGCAAACAAGTACAGGCCAATAAACCTTACTTCAATATGCTGCAAGATCATTGAGCGAGTTATCAAAATAGAGTTAATGCGATTCTTAGAGTGTCATCGACTTCTTTCTGACAAACAGCATGGATTCCGAAGAGGACGGTCCCGCTGTACAAATTTGTTCTACTGTCTAGAACAATGAACCAGAGCACTCGATCAAGGAAATACGGTGCACGCAGTCTTCAAAAATCTCAAGAATGCATTTGACACTGTGCTTCATCAGCGTCTCATATACAAGCTTAGACGTATAGGGGTAAGAAGCAACCTTTTCCTATGGATCAAAAACTTTCTGACTGGTCGAACTCAGACCGTATGTCTTGGTGATCAGCGATCAGCGGAGGTGGCAGTTGATAGTCGGGTCCCCCAGGGTTCCGTTCTAGGCCCTATACTCTTCCTTATATATATATCGATGACAGTATAAGTGGATAAGACTGCGAAACCGCAATGTTCGCAAACGATTTAAAACTCGGGATGGTCATTCGTAGCAGAGACTATGAAGCGAATCTGCATGCAAATTTGCACCGACTCGAGCAATGGTCAAACGAGTGGCTCTTGCAACGTAATATCGCCAAGTGCAACAATATTCGCTTCAATAGTACTAACTCGCACACCGCTGCCAGAAGAAAAGGCCCCGAAGGATCTTGGGGTGTGGCTCACGCCTTCCCTTAAGCCATCACTTTAATGCCTGAAAGTGGCCAATTCCGCAATGTCGAGCTTGTATCTGATAAAGCACGCCTTTGCTTAGTTTGAAGAAATTATATTTGGTAAGGTCTTCGGCACGTTTGTGCGACCCCAACTGGAATTTGCCATCCAAGCCTGGAAACCTTGGACAGTAAAAGACAGAAAAACACTTGAAATGGTACAACGACAGGCAACTAAGTTAGTGTGAGGCTAAGCGTACTTTTCTTATGAAACACGACTGACCAGTCTTGACCTTTTTCCTCTGGATTAAAGGCAAATGCTGGGGCAAAAATTGCTGCCTATCATTCAATGATTTCTTTGAGCTGGCCACGTCTACAAGATTGAGTGGACACCCTTTCAAACTACAGGTACCTAGGGCAAAATTGAACACACGACAATTCTTCTTCTCTGAGAGGGAAATCCAGGCTTGGAATTCTCTGCCCGCATACATTGTCATGTCCCCATGTGTGGACACGTTTAAGATGCAGTTGAACCAGCATAGAAAAGAAGTTCTTTGCAATGATTCTAGACTAATCATATTACCACCCAGCAGCAAGCAAGATTTGCCACCAGACTTCTCTGGCAGTAATTACATTAAAAAACATATTGATTGCTACTTTTAAGTAATATCTATGTTAAGAATAACTGCTGATGATCGTGGTGGGTTCCCATGTTTCGTCATCTGGTCGGCAGACCCGGTAACCAGCATAGGCGTATGATGGGCACATCTCCGACAGTCGGCGATGGTCTCGTGGCCACTGCGATCTATTTCTCGTGTGATCATTAGGATATTGAACAACCGCGATGGCCTCCTCCTGACATGACTCAAACACTTTCAGCAGCAGGATATCCGATTAACATATGCTCTTGGCCTCCCCATCCCATATGGGTAACAGTTTTTCTCCTTTAAATCCACAAATGGTATTCAAAACCAGACTTATGAACAATGCCTTAGACGTTGTTTACTGTCCGCCGTCCTACCGCACTTCTGTTACTGACAACGCTTCATGTTCTGCATCACAGCTATGTACAGAGAGGGAGTGCAAAGATATTTACCTAAAATTCCCTAATAAAAACTGAACTGAACACAGGCCTTAAATAGCAGTCTGCACCGCTCTTTGTTCTAAAATTGCTAAAGAACTTGAAACGGTGTATTTTTAACTACTACAGTCGTATAACTGAAAACATCGAAGTGTGAATTTTCTTGTGCAAATATCTTCAATATATTGAGAGCAGTTTTAAAACTATAAAAAAATATCACGGAGAATTGCCATGCAATGCAGAACCTTGAAAAGCTGAATTAAGCGTTCATTTACTCACTTTGTATCTTCTTGAATACATTTTGCTGCTTATTTTTGTAAGGCCCCGACTTGCCTATATTACCCTTACTGAACCCAGAACGATGAAACATTACCCATTATAAAATAAAGCCAGTGGTCCCCTTAGAGCTGGCGTATGCCAAATCATTCAGCTACGGTGGCTATAGGGTTTTATGAGTGGAATATACTTTAATAAATGCTGTTTGCATTTTATTTTATTGTAGTTAGAAATTTTGTTGATTTATATGTGTGGATTTACCTTATCTGTATTATCGTTAAACTTTTCATCGAACACCCGATAATCATATTGTGTGTTTCTATAAATTCATTAAAAGGATAAAAATATTGGTAAGGAGGTCATTTACTTCAACTAACCTGAGGTCCAACTTACCATTCTGGAGTCAGCTTAGTATAGTCTACGGCACAAAGCGCCGCGCACACCTTCAATTTACATTCGGAACAACTTATGCCCAGCGGCCGCGGAAAATCATTTTGACTACAGTTTTTTTGCTTGACACTTAATCATCACAATTTATTTCTCTGAAAATCCTTTTCTCCGAGCCTTAAGCCTCTATAACCACCGTTTTCGTTGAAAAAAATGCTGGTACTACTGTAGATGCACTATCTCATAAAATCCAACGATTTTTACAAGAAACAACGTCTTTCTCAAGAGCAGCCAAAGTTGTGCCCCCCAAAGTCTTACAACATTAAAATAATGATCTTTCTTCACAATAGGGCGAATAATGATTTATGAAGGAGTGCAACGTTTCATAAAAACACCAGCTTTTTTAGCAAAGTGGAAAATTTCAAAAAAAAATGAAAATCGGGCTTTCTATGTAAACTTAAGTTTTAGATGTAGAGGAAGCCCGTTTATGCAAAACTATCAACTAAATAAAGCGGCACTAATAATACTACGGTCGAAAATAATCGTTTTGTTCAATTTCGAATACATATGCTTCCATATTACGTGCAATATTATGTATGGCTGTTACCGAAGAACCTCAATTTTGAGTATATATTCTCACACGTTTTCAGGAAAATTGCTATTTGATTCTTTCGTTTATGCATCGCTTGACTTATGTTGGTCCAAGGCAATCACATTTTCGCTTGATATGCCCCATTGGGAGATCACAGGAATAATATGTTGCTTAAGCTCACTTGCGGACATGCCAGTCAGTGACAAATATATTTTTAAAAAAATTGTCGGACACAATTGTAAACGTACCATTTTTGTACACTAAGGGTTATTGCATTCCGCCATACCTTTTGTAATGACTTTGATATTTCTTTTACGAAGAGGGTCATATTTTCCATGAAGTTTTAATTAAGACTTAATGATTTTCACTGGCTTTAGTCTGTTGACCATAAATAATGAGTTTATTCTATGTGCTTACCAAAACCTTCAAAATAAGATATATCTTGAAAGCCTTTACATAAATAACCAGTTTTTAGACATTTTTTCTTATGCAGCTGTCTTTGTGTTTCATAGTTTCAGAACCGCCAAATCATGTGATCTAATTGCCGAGAAAAATGAACGTCCACTACAAAAGTTGCGAATTAATTGTTTAAGATTGATTCAGAAAAATTGAACAAAAAGATAGCTCTTGAAAAAAACTGTATTAATATATGATGGCGTCTGATGTCTGCGTAATTTAATTTTTGTTATGGTTAAGTCAAGATAAGAAAGGGAAATTTTGGCCAGTGGGTTGATTTCCCTAACAATTGGGGATATTTCTTCTGTTATAATAAAACAGCTTAATATTTTATTTAAAACGGAACATTTTTCAGCATGTTTGGTTACTTCTAGGCTCAGTTCTACAATAACAAATGCAAAGCAGAGTGGCAATGATATCAATGGCAATTTATGAAAAAGACTATTTCGCAATGTCACGTGACAACTCTGTCAAATGTTTGTTCTGTTAACTGTCCCCGACTTCATATCGATTGCACAATTAAATTGGTTGCCATATATTAATAACGTTCCTAAACACATTCCTTGCCTGTAACCCCTCAAATATTCAATATAAATTTAATCTGGAGTAAAGCGAAGAGCAACCTTAAACGTTTATTGCTCAAATTTATGGCACAACACTTGGCAGCTTTGCAAAATATAATTTTTTCAAAGTTTATTTTGCTCTTCTTTTTCCAAAATTAATGCGGTATCGCCTAATTACACTAACCCCAATTTCATGGCCGCAAAACAAACTTTTTCGCCTAGTGAACAGATATTAATACAAAATTTCTGTTCTTTTATCGTGCAACACGCACACACAATAATTTCTTTTCCGCAGCGTTAAATACCGTAAAATATTCCTCGGATATCAACAAACGCTGGATTTTTCCCATTTTACCTTCGTTTTTCTCCCAGTTTTCTGATCTGAACGGAAGAAAATTCTAGTAAACAACATTTTACACCTCAAGTCAACCCAATTAAATAAGTAAGCAACCTCAAGTGTACGTTAAATCCTGCAATAACCAACCTTTCATCAGATATGTAATCAACTGTAGGTATATATGAGAGGGACTTAATAAGCAAATTTTGCCTTATTGTCTAAAATCTCTGGCATTTAAAAATAATTGTCATTCGAAAAACGTTTATAAACAGACTATTTCAAATCAAAAATTAGACAAAAAACGATCATTTGTTGTGCTGCCATAAAAAAACACACTGCGAAATGTTCAATCAAAGTACATCGGGGGGAAAGAGCAGTTTGCAAAAATATGGCTGTGGCACAGAAAACCAGATCGTCTGTTTTTTCTCTCCTGAAACCTGCTTCTTTTGTGAGTTTATCTAATTATATCTTTCAAGAATCGACCAGTTTGTGTATGCGCTCCATCTTACGTGGGCTTGCTGTAAAACAGAACCTGGCTATTTATGTCTTCGTGTCGTGATCAAATAAATTGCCTGTTAGAGGTCACAGTTGGTATTGCGGAGGGTGGTGGGTGGTGGGTGCAGTGCAGCGTGCACTTACAACCGCAGGACCGATAGGTGTTGTCCAGCTGGTAACCGTGCTGGTACTTATTTTCTAAAATCTATACATGACATTTAACAAGAATGACTGTTTTTTCAACAAACGTTTATAAACAAACGTGTTTCACGTCACAGGTGAGACAATAGACAAGATTCGTTGTGATGGGAGGCCAACAACTCTGCAAAATATTTAATCGTAGGCCATGGTGGAGGAAACTGCCGTTTGCGAAAACACATGGGAAACCAGTTCATCTGGTTTTCCCGCATGTCAGGTACCAGAATTTCAAATTCATGAAACATTCTTCTTTTCTCTGGTTACCAGGTTTTGATCTTTAAAGAATTTACTGGTGTTTGTTCTCTGATTGATGTGATGTTGGCCTGACGTGAAAGATAACCTGGTTACTCTTGGCTTCGTGTCTTGATCAAATACAGTCCAATTCAGTTGGTACTGAGGTGGGTGGTGGCTGCAGGCCTGACTTCTGCACATGACGGGTACAGCAGCCATTTGGAGCAGCAAAACATCGCTGACACTAGTCCGCAAATTGGCGTGTGGTTTTGAGAGGCATCAGGTCGTTTTACGGGTAAAAGACTGTCTGTTATTTCAGTGTCCTTCAGGTCAGTTTCTTTTTCAACCGTACTGTACTGTGTTTGCGGTTATGATGACTAGACGATCTGTGAAAAGGAGGCATGAAAAATTTCCTGACTCTAGCTCACTGACTGACCCCTCTATAGCCTGTGCTTTTCATACACAGCTACTAGTTGGCCACTTTGATTGACTCTCTAGCAAGTCGTGGTCTTTGGGCTTGGCTTTGTCGAATTCTGATCCAGGTCATAAGTCAACACACATTTTGCCCCGTTAACTATCGGGAAAATCCCGCAATCAAACCAATATCCCAATAAGAGAAACTGCTTTCTCAACTGGCGAATATTTGGCCTCGCTCTCCCGGGTCCTCCACAAGTTCCAAAATGCAGAACGTATTATGCATAGTAAGAGGCTAAACAAGGGAAACTACAGTTATTATTCTGAAGAGAGATATTGATCACTTATAAACACTGAAGTGGGACTTTACGCTTGCTTATCCTCCAGCCTACACTCAAGGTAGGTCTACCACACCTGCATAGCCACCTGCAAATCTGCCCTTGATAAACTTGCCAGCTAGTCCAGTAGAATGCAGTAAGTGCTTCCTGAAATAAGGTCCAATCTATTCATTATTTTCAACACCATCAACAAACCGTCAACATAGTCCAGTTCGCCGATTAGCAGCACGCACGAGAGAGTCATGACGAGGCACAGCATAAAATAAGGGACGGAATGATCTACAAGACAGCCATGGCAGTCCTATTTATTTTAAGCAACCAGTCACATTTTATCGATAATTTATCAAGTTATGAGCGAGCCTATGTCTTCGAGCTGCCTTGAATAGTTACTTCCCCATTCTCATCGGTATTGTCTATCGTCCACCCAACGACAGTAAAAATTACGATTTTTGGCTGCAGGCATTTCGCGTTGCAGCTGACTTGAATATTATATACAGTTTGAGTGCAGATGGCTTTATAATTTCCGCAGCTCCCTGGCTTGCAGCCCCCGGTCACCCAAACGAATATGAGGTCGTTGATATCGCCGAGTATAATGAGGATGTCAATTAGCCTACTAAAGGATCGACAATTCTTCATTTTACTCTTCAGTAAGCGATGCCAGTCATTGCTTATGACATCATTTGACACACTTCACACCATACAATAGTTGTTCTGACATAACACATCAAAGCCGATTAAGCCTTTGCCCAAATATGTTTTATTCTATTAGTTTGATCAACAAATTGGGCAGAATTAATCAAACATTTTAATGCTCCTGAATGATATTAATTCTTCGTATGTTGCACTGATAAACTGTATAAAATATGGTATTCACTCATTTTTCTGTTACATTCTGCCTTTTTAATTGTAAGATAGCAACGATGGGTACTGAGGATGTCTACCTGCCTATGTATTTCCGCCGTGAGCAGCGTAGACCCTCACGTCGACTACAAAACTGTATGCCCGTTGGGTCGTTGACCAGACTTACGTCCGCAGACAAATAGGTAGCGGATGAGGTCAACACTGAAGAGGGATCTTACTTTTGCCTAACCCTTGGCCCACACTAACGGTAGGTCTACCACAACAGGGTGAAAAACCCCTCAATAGACTTGCTTCGAGCCGCCTGAAAAATCACCCACCGGTTAACTTTCCAGCTAGTCTAGTAGAATAGACTATGTGCTTGCTAAAATAAGGTCTAATCCATTTACTATTTTCAGCAGCATCACAACAAACCACAAACATTGTCCAGTTCGCCGTCTGGCCCGTGTCTAGGCTGTCGCTATCGGGCACATTTGCTGCATGGAGTTATCAGTCAACTAAGGGTGAAAAATATGCCCTTATTTTGAACAACCTCCTTTTCTTTACGCGTCATTCAAGCGGTAAGGGAAAGCCATGCACGGGAGGGGCATTATGTCAGCAGGGGATGACTACATAATTTGATATATGAGAACCCTGCACAGGTAAATATGTTAAATATCGCATGGTATTTCTTGACGAACTTAACGCAGCATTTGGCAGCGCACTGTTGCCCGTTTAGATGGAGATAGCTCGTCTCCCAGACAGAGTTCACCGTATCAAACATCAAACGAAACAGAAGAAGACGATGCAGTCACTGTAGAACGAGAATATATTTTGCTGGCGTTTCGGATTCCGGCGGGAATCATGCTGTCATTCGCAGATAAGGGTGAACCGTGCACAGGTTGCACATTTTGTTATAGTTATTCGCTTTTGGATAACCTAGCCGCATGAATTGGTCAAGAAAACATCGGGCCTTGCGCACCTTCTCCTTGGGTCTACTGTAGTGAGTCTGAATCTGTTTAAACAACGTATTTACACAGTGAAAACTGAGAAGCTCTGTTGTGTTTATTGACTTCCTGCAAAACAAAGTTTGAAGTTCACTATTGGGCCTTCTCTTGACTAGGAAATCAAGAGGTTCCGGTCTTGTTCTTCTGCCTTTACGAATAATATGTCAGGAAGGATTCCATTTAGCAAGTAACGCATGGTTGCACAACCTTCTGCTAGATAGTGACAAACAGGTTGGCTTATTTTGGGTGAAAGCGGTGTTTTCTAACTGTTGTTTGACCCGTTCTGCCACAAGGCCAAAAATCGGGGATCCTAGTGGAATTCCTTTTATTTGTGTGTAGGCTTCTCCAGCAACGGAAAAGTACGCATTCTGGCGACATTCACTAACCTTATGATGTGTTCAATTTTGATTGCGCATCGAGTCTAAGCATATGGCTGAATTGAATTGAACCCGCACGGTTTGAATTTTCGAGCAAAACCAAGGCGATTATATTTCAAGTTTTATACAGAAAGATACCGTCTTTGGACAAAAATTGAATCAAAAAACCTATTATTTTAAACAATTTTCCGTCCAATTTCCTTCGATACCCCCACTGCTCGACGAGGAACTCTTCTCCAAATCGGGCACCTCACTGGAAATATTGGCTCGGCCTGCATAGTCTAATTGTCCCAATCAGTCTCGTCAGGGTTCTGAGGAGTATCCATGGACAGGCTGAGTCGTTATATTTATATACTGCTGTGTATAATTACTAGAAGACTATAATTATCTAAGTAAAGGCCACCTTATCATTTTATATCTTGCTTTTTTCAGCCCAAATTAGTACCAGTTAGCAACTCTTAGACTTCACTATCTCGGTTTATAATCGCTAGAAAACTTTATTCATTTAATTAAGGACACCCTATCGTTTGTATTTTCCTTACGCCAATATACTCCCTGTTAGTAGCTATTAGACTACACTTGCTCGGTTGCTGATACGTCTAGTCTGACCGACGCCGCAATAGTTTATAAGTAAAACGTTTGAGCTAAAGTTTTAGCATGCAGAACTTAGAAGTCCACGAACAAACTGTGGATGAAGAAAAAGACCTTTTGGAAGCAGGCGTCGATCCCCCGACCTTCGATTTAGGAGGCGAACGTCTTAGCCGCTCGGCCACCACGACCCAGCTTTGCGACTCACAGAAAGTTAAGTGCATTGACAGGGTTGACACGATAAATGTTGCCAACGAACTCCACGACTAAACTGTCCCAGCCACTGCAACCCAGCTACGCGGCTCACAGAAAGTTATGTGCATTGACAGGGTTGACACGATAAAATCCGCCAATGACCCAACTGTCCTAGGTGAAGAAAAAGCTTTTTCCAGAGTCGGCGTTGATCCCTCGACCTGCGATTTAGGAGGTGAACGTCTAAACCGCTCGGCCACCGCAACCCGGCTCTGCAAGTCACAGAAAGATAAGTGTATTGACAGGGTTAACACGATAAATTCTGCCAACGAACTCCACGACCCAACTGTCCCGTATGACAAACAGTGCGACATAAGAGACAAGGGTATAAACCCTACGGCCACTATGATCACCTCGCACAATTCACAGATGCGTAAGAACAGTGACACGGATGACACGCATTGCCCGACGGCATGCGAACATTGCAAACATTGCCCGAAAATATCAAAATTGGAGTCACGTATAGATTTACTAGGGGATGTTATCACATGGTTTCTCAAGCATGGCGCATTAAAACCGCTAGATGAAACCAGTGGAAATCAGCAGCTAGAATCCGTCTTGACGAAAGTCGCTACCAGGCACCAGCCAATCGGTCCAAGCGCGATTAAAACTGAAGCGAAGCAAACACAAACAAGCCCCAATCTACCGTCCCAAGAAAGTTCAGGTTCTGGGATCATCAAAACGGCCAGAAGAAGAGGGAAGCGTCTACCTGACCAACCAGTCTCACCCTCTTTGCAGGTCAAAACTAGTGAAATTGCACGAAAGGGGATCGGAGAAGAGCTGGGAGAAGAAAAAGAGACAGTATTTGCACCGAGACAACTGCGGTCCGATGCACACAAAGCGATGAAAGCGAAGGAAGCCGCCGAAAAACAAACGAGGGAGCCCATACTTACAGTGCACGCCCCCACAGTTGATCAATCAGCCACCGCTGAGACGAGTTTAAACAATCTCGCCGTAGATAACAAAAACACGATTGGTTCGCCCCGTAAAGTGCAGGCTGCCGCGGAGACAGATACCAGGGAGCCCATACTTACGGTTAAGGCCCCCACAGTAGACCAATCAGCCACCGCTGAGGCGAGTTTAAACAATCTCGCCGTAAACAATAAATACACGATTGGTTCGCCACGTAAAGTACAGGCTGCCGTCAGCAAAGACACGAAGGAAAACACGAAAGCGTTGCACCAAGAAGTGACCGACGGCGTAGAGGGGACGCAGAATGTCACCGATAGGGGCAAAAGTTTCGTAATACCAGGTCTACCGGAATCCACTGCCAGTACTGCTATTAAGCAGAAAGTGGGTGACAGTGTCGCAGGCCCGAGCCTGAAGCCCACAGTAGAAAACGAGGGCAGCGCATCAACCATAGAGTCCGGTCGCACACAAGATGGTCACAATAGCAGCACAAGAGCTGTTAACGAACAAGCAAGCGACTATGTCGTAGGCACGAAAAATGGCACTAAGAGAGAAGCCAGCATCATCATACAGGGATTAACGGAATCAACCGCAGCCACTCCCATGGACCGGCATTCCGCAGATGCCCAAATCTCCTTCGAAACACGATGCCTACCAGTAGATTGGAAATCCGCGAGGATTACACCGCTATACAAGGGGGGAAGCCGGGTCTCAGCGAATAACTACCGACCAGTCAGCCTTACTGCAATCTGTTGCATAATCATGGAAAAATTATCAAGCAACAACTTATGCAGTTCCTGGAACAAAACCATCTGCTATCGGATGTTCAGCATGGTTTTCGTAGAGGTAGTTCCTGCTTTACAAACTTGCTCTACTGTTTAGAACGGTGGACTGAGGCAGTCGATAGTGGAAACTCAGTGCATGCTGTCTATATTGACTTCAAAAAGGCTTCCGATAGCGTGCCGCACCACCGCCTCCTTTATAAAGTCAGCCGCATAGGAGTAAGGGGTAGGCTCCTTACGTGGATAAAAAGCTTCCTAATCGGTCGCTCGCAAACTGTCCACATCAGCGACAAACAGTCAGCCAAGGTTGAGGTTGAGAGTGGTGTTCCCCAAGGCTCCGTTCTCGGCCCTTTTTTGTTTGTTATCTACATCAACGACTGTGTCCGCAAACTGGATTGCGGCATCGCCATGTTTGCCGATGATATAAAACTTTGGAGCAAAATTCGAACTGTGGCTGACGAAGTGCACTTACAAGAAAATTTAAATAGACTTCAAAAATGGTCGGCGGACCGGCTCTTACCGTTCAATGAGAGCAAGTGCACCACCATTCGAGTTGGCAAATCCGGTTCTTCAAACGGCATGGCTTACCGACTGAATGACATACCATTGAAGGAAGTGAACGCCCAGAAAGACTTGGGAGTCTGGATCACACCCTCGCTTAAACCATCCCTGCACTGCACAAAGGTAGCCAAGTCCGCGATGTCGATCCTATACCTCGTCAAACGAGCTTTTTCTACCTTCAATGAAGAGTGCTTCACAAAAGTCTTCATAACCTTCGTACGACCGCACCTAGAATCCGCTATTCAAGCTTGGAGACCCTGGGCCAGGAAAGACATCAACATCCTGGAAAAGGTACAACGGCGCGCAACCAAACTTGTTATGGGGCAGGGCTCGCAGCCTTATGAAACACGGCTGTCGAATCTCAACCTCTTCCCCTTGCGCAACAGGCAGCTTCGGGGGGACCTGATACTAGCATTCCGCGTATAACGTCTTCAAGACCGCTATCTTATATCAGGGGATTTTTTCGAATTTGCAACGACCACGAATCTGAGGGGTCATCCCCTCAAATTAAAGGTGACAGGGGCCAGGCTGGTTGCTCGGAAACACTTCTTTTCAAAAAAGATGGTCGGAGCGTGGAATGCGCTTCCTCAGGACGTTGTTATGTCGGAATCGCTAGAGGGTTTTAAGC
>JAYGXS010000004.1:62191215-62211822 GCA_036362985.1 Ligula intestinalis | reverse complement strand
CATTCACTTTTGCTATTTATAACGCCCTCCCACGCATAGCCTCATGCGAAGGTCTCCGCGGTCTACCCTACTTGGCTATCTGCGTACCGTGATTACCCGCTGGCGATCTTATCAGCCAGACCTGCCGGTCTAAACAGTCACCCTTGGTTCGACCCAAAGCGGACTGTCGACGATCTGGACGGATGCCTCTGTTTTTCCAGTTCCGTGGCGGACTCTGCAATCAGCAAGGAAGAATCAGGACGTGGCTTCCACACGGTGATGATCCTGGGAACCTTTGCAATGCCCCCCCCCCCCAGTAGGAACCCCCTTTTTTCTCCTAAATCCCATGCATTACCCCCACATTTGCGACAGTTTTTCTCCTAAAAATCCCTGAGGAGTTTTTTCACTGTCTGCTCCTATTTTCATCCTACGACTCAGGACAACTGGCCTCGCCAACAGTCCAAGCAACACATTTTTGCTACCACTGCACATATGTACAAATAGGGCACTCAAAGGAATTTTTCCTACATACCCTCAATATACTGATACTGATACTTAAACAAATCTCTTGCGCTAGACTTTGTGTGCCACAATCGCACATAAATTTACGCTAAGCTTCTAAGAATTAGATGTCAAACCACAAACGGATATTAACAGGTGTATTACAAGGCAGTTGTGCCAGTTCAAATGATTGCAAATTATCGTAAAAGCACGAAGAAAAGGTACGTGTGCTGTCATCCAGTGTGCACTGTATGGTCCTTTGAGTGTCTCCTTCTTATTGGCTATTGCTGCAAAAAACGACCTTTCGCACATAATTAGAAATCATATAAGTATGTTTGAAAGCAGCACAGAGCAACTAAACACGGCATCATGTATACCCAAGTTTTTACCCTGCTGATGGTTGCATTTGTGATGCGCTGTGAAGGTTGCTGGTCGCAGGACAACAAGCAAAAGTGCCCGCACTCCATTGAGGCAATTGATGTGGAAGGTTTTTTGCACCAGCAACTGCAACGGCTCTCTAAAATTTATACGTATGTGACCTATGATCTGCGCTCCATAATGTATTTTTCGATGACATTTGACAGCCCAGGAATCGGTGAAGATTGTTCTTGCCTTCAGAAACGCCCCCAGAGCGATACAGTAGAATTTTCTTGCCAGATTAATTTTCCCGCAGTTACGGTGACGTTTCAAACAGTGGTACGTTGACGACATGTTGCCTTCTTTGGATTTGCAAATTCCAGTAATAATCTCCTTGTTGATGTTGTTGTGTTTTCTTTCCTAGAAATCTGTTATACAAACATATGAAACCCATGAGAGAATGAGTTTCGCATTAACCGACATCAACGCGATGGCAGAAATAAAAATTATCTCTGAGGCATTGCAGCCTTCGGCCATGCAGATTACAAAGCTTAACTTCCTCAACCTTCGTGATGAGATTTCGAGGAGAGCCGATGGAAAGCAGACGTCCATTTGGAAGCAGCAAGCCATCCAAAAGGCCCAAATACTTGCAGGCAGGGCCTATTTACAGCACGATTCCTTGAAGTGCTACTTTTGATGATTATCCGTGTCACCTACTCTTTATACTTTTGTGAAATATTAGGTGCGAGTTTACTTATGCTGGTGATGGCTGAAAAGAATACATATGGGCGAAATAAATGATTGGATATGGGCTTTTTTGGTTCTAATCTTATGGCCGAGAAGGGCAAGTACGTCTGGAATCCGAAATATAAGTAAAAACGAGGTAACATAAAATACACAGGCTGCAGCTGTGGAGAATATGAACTGCCATGATGCCTTCTCACACATATCTTTCACGCCCTAGGGATGTGTCTGGGTACAGAACGGTCGATGGCGGTTAAAATGGCAGAATTTTACATTCAGGAATCAGACCACAACTCAGCCAACGGGCATTTTGGTTCTTCCATAGCTTGTGAATTACCCCGAGAAAGAAGAAATAAGAATTCGTGACGCTTTCCTTTCCAAATAAAAATCTCACATTTTCTTGTGGGTTTATGGTTCATATTCTTTATCTCCTAAAAAGACGAACCAAGTTCGAATAAATGGCAAAGTGGCTTATCTCAAATGAGTGCAGAGGCGTCGCAAATAAACTAGATTCTTCTTTTCTAAGGGGATGGCACTGCTGACTGGAATAAATTTAAGGAGCGGTTGCTGTACATAATGCAAGATCATGCTCTACTGCCAGTGCCTAAGATATCAATCGACCTAAGTGGCTGACAAGAGATCTTAATATAAAAATCAATAAGGTAGGAAAAAAATTAAAAGAAGCTATGCAGAACGTATTATAGCGAAGCTTTGGAAGAATACGAAATGCAGTGAAGCGAAGTACATCGTTTATTTTCAAAACGAAAGGCGACCTTGAGGGTGATTTGCTTCATAGAGCAGAGAAAAAACATAAGTTACTATGCAGCTACTTAAGGAGAAGCACACGCAATAGAAGCCTTATCCCTGTCATAAATATAGTGAACGTCTCACGATCTCCGACTGATCGGTTTTCACCACAGTATCTGCCTTCATCATAACTAGTGACGAAGTAGCCGGTATGCCAAATATTGAGGACATTTTTTTGGAGAATAAACATTTTTTCAAGAACTAATAAGCTTGAAGGAATGTAAATCCTCTGGTCTAGATAAGATGCTTGCGAAATTGCTCCGTGAACTTGTGCCAAAAATTGTTCCATATTTTAAGAAGAAGAATTGTCGAACACTGGAATAATCATTTTATTAGCCTGAGCTTTCGGGCTCCTGCAGGAGCCCATCGTCAGAGTAGGGAAACCAGCAACACGTGAGGGGGCTAGTCCTGGCGTGTGCACAGAATCGCCAAACTTTAAACGGGCAGAAAATCAATAATTTTGGGGTTTTGCTGTTGACAGGTTACTGTGATTTTTATCAGTATGCGTTAGTGCGCGAGATCAGCATGCTGGTTGGGTACATTTTTAGAAATAAAAGCATCAAAGAAAGCAAAGAATATGCTGTAGGGGAAGGTCAATCATAAGTCATAGGGAGGGGGGTAGGGAGGAAGGGAGGGAGGGACAGGAACGCCAGTGCCGTGAGTCTGGAGATATCTGCGCAGGGCAACATATGAGGGCGCCAGCTCGATGCATCGGTTGCCTGAGTTGTCATCCGACGAACAGGCTTCAATAAGATCTTGGCCCGTCTTGCTGTTTGCGTGGGCAATTATCCTCGCAGCTGTGAAATTGAACTCGTGACCAGTCTCGTAGGTGTGGGTGGCCATTTGCGAAGATTCATCACCTCGTCGAACAGCCGACTTGTGTTCGTATATGCGCGAACCCAGCATGCGTCCTGTCTGTCCCGTCTAATTTACAGAGCAGTTTATGCATGGTATGCGATACACTACACCTGACCGCTCACTGGGATTTAGTCGATCCTTGATTCTCATGACCCGGCTGCATATTATTGGCTTGGGACCATGTGCGATTCCAATGCCTATTCCCGCGGAAATACGCTCGGTCGCTTCCGACACGTCTTGATATATGGCTGCGCATGCCATATCGTGGGAGTGGTTCTGTTTGGGTCCTCGGAGGGCGGGTACGCAGGCATCGGCCTATGAAGGCTTTAGGAAAGCTATTCTGCATAAACTGGTCGTGCAAGTGTCGGGCCTCATGTGCTCTTTCGTCCAGGTTGCTGAAGTGAGTCTGCATTCTTTTGAAAAACGTTCTCGTACAGCTTCGTTTGTGAGCCATCGGATGATTGCTGTGAAAACTAAAAGAACTGTGGGGTGTTCGTTGCCTTTCTGTAGACCCACGTTCCTATGTTGCTGTTGGGAGTTCGCATGACGAGTACGTCGAGGAAGGGTAGCTGCTGATCCTTTTCTTCATTACGTGTGAATGGTATATCTGGAAAGATCGAATTGAGAAGATCGTGGAAACTTTACAGTGTGTTTCTTTTGACGATATTGAACGTGTCGTCAACGTAACGGCACCAAAAGATAAGGTACTGTTGGGTGAAGGCAATCTTTTCCAACTCTTGCAGGACCAAATCTGCTATTTATTTGGAGATTGGAGAGCCCATCAGAGTTCCCTTGATTTGTTCATAAGTTGTTCCAGCAAAGGTGAACTAGGTCTTTTGGCAAAACTCAAACAGTCTCATGAGGTGTTCGATTTTGATTGGACTCTGCGTTTAATCCTACAGCTCCTCTCGTGCCAAACCCGGTGGAATGGATGTAAGTAGTGATGTAACGTCAAAGGAAACCATCATTTCGTCTAATTGAATCCTCGGCCGCAGAGGTTTCTCAGGATTTCGGAAGCTGAGGTATCAGTTTTCCTAGATGAATTTTAATTTTGAGTACATCCATTTTGCCAAATTATAGGTGGTGCTGCCTTTTAAGGGCAAAAATTGGCCGCAATGGAATTTTCGGTTTATGGACCTTTGGCAAGCCATAGAAGCGAGCTAGTGCAGTATCTGCTGGTTTCATCAGACGCTGTTCGGTCTCAGTGATCACATTCCGGCGTTTGAATATTCCAAGTTATTGGTTCAACTGGTTTGATACTGATTTTGCTTCTGAGCTTTGTGCCTGTCTGTAGGATTCTCTGTCATCAAACAGGGTTTTGGCTTTCTCGTTGTAGTCTTCGCGATTTATGATGACCATTGACCGGCCCTTATCAACGGGCAGTATGTTAATACTGTCGTCCGTTCTCAGTTCTTTTTATAGCTTTCGCTTTATTCCTCGACACACATTGGGCTGGCCGGTGTGTCATCAGTAAGAAGGTGACCCGTTGTCAAACAGAGTGTTTCTAATCGTCTGTGGTTTCAGTCCTCGCAAGCATGGCTTCTACGGCTGCAATAAATTCGACAGGGTCAGCATCAGTGGTGTTAAAACACGATTCATGCTGGAGCACTCGTAGTTGCCGTTCCGTTAGTTGCTTGGAGGGGAGATTATGTACCAAGTTTGAGTTTCGTTTTTCAAGTGGTTCTAATTTATTCAGCTTTCGATCTAATATAACTCGCTTCTTGGCTTGTCTTAGCTGCGCCAGCGCAGTGATTGTCCGAGCAAGGTCATCAGTGATGGAATCACCGAGAACCCGGGCACACTCACTTTTGTTCTGCTCAATTACAGCCTTGTGGCAATCATTTATTAGAGCTCTGGTCATCTGCTTTGTACATTTGTTTGCAAGTTCTTTGCCCATGGACGTGGTAACGGGCAATTTGTATCTCAGACATCGGAGTGTCAGTCCGTCCTCTATGCAAAGGTGCAAGAAACGTAGCTGCTCATAAGTTTCTGCCGCCTGGTTGGTGAATATCTCCCAGCTTCGAGCTGTCTGAAGCGAATCGCGCCCAAAGTTCTCACGAATTGAGGCGAATGTTCGCATCCCAGGACATTGAATATTTTGAAAAGAAGAATTTTTGAACACTGGAATGCTCAATTATTAGCCAGCGTCCTTTAATCTGGATAGAATTGTTCGCAGGCGGCTTAAGTTGGTTATAGTGTACGGTGAATACGTCAGCGAGGGGATTTTGTGGGTCATGAAGATGAATATAGTGTTGGACCGCTGGAAGACGATGTTATACGATGTTATACGTGTCCTGCCAGGGTCCGTGGAGTTTCATTGCCGCTCCGACGGGTTACCGTACTCTGCAGAGGATTACAGAGTCACCAACATGATATTTCGGCCCAGCTGTGTGTCGGTCGTAGTAAGACTTCTGCTGTTGTTACGCCGTTTGAATATTATCAGCAATTGTTATGTAAGCGACAACAAGACGCTCTTTCAGGGACCTGACGTATTCTTCCATATCCGTGGCCTCAGCGGGAATAAGCGGAGAATGGATGCCTGCCGGTAGTCGTAACTCATGGCCCAGTTGAAGAAATGCGGGGGAAACCCAGTCGAGTCGCGGACGATGGCTCGGTATGCCAGCAAGCATTTGGACAAATGCTCGTCGGACGACTCTCGGTCGAGTAATATGGACAAAATCTTCTTGAATGTCCTGTTTGTTCGCTCGACAAGACCATTTCCCTCCGAATGGTAAGGGGTGGTACGCGTCTTCTTTATTCGAATAAGTGAGCACACTTCTGCCAAGATGTGAGTCTCAAATGCCGTACCCTGATCAGAGTGTATGATCTCAGGTGCTCCATAACGACTAATCCAATCATTAATGATGGCCATCGCCACTGATCTTGCATCTTGGTTTTTCAAGGGCATTGTCTCACACCACTTGGTAAACATGTCCACGATAACCAGTATAAACCGGTTGTTGCGATATCAGGTGGGTGATTGTGCTCCAATTATATTAACCCCGATTCAGTGTTTGAAGCGCTCCACGACGAAAGGTTGTAGTTGTGCTTGAGGCGTGACGCGCGATCCAGGGTCGATGATCATTTGGCTTCCAAGACAGCATCGATGGTGTCATCAATGCGGGGTAACGGAAACGAGTCACGTTTATTCACGGCATTTAAGAGACGATACTCGACACACGGCCGGAGCAAACAATCCATCTTTTTGACGAGCGCAACAGCTGAGGCCCAGGAAGAGGATGAGGGCCGGATGCTTTCCTTATCCAATACCTCCCGAATCATTCTTTCGAGGTACTTTTAGTAGAATTCGGGAATGCGGCGAGGGGACTGGTGTATCGGTTTAGTATCCCCGGTGTTAATGGAGTGTTGCAGGACATAAATGTTTCCTGGGGTTTGAGTTTTAACGTCGAACTGAGGAGCGAACTCTTCCAAAAGCTGTACGAGAGCTTGTCGAGACAGCTCACTGATCTCAGCCCCAGACAAAGTGGGAACCCTACATGGCTAGTCAGTAACCGCAGCTAACACGTCCGTACAGAAAACTTCCGCTCCACCTAGACAAATGCAAAGGGGTGATACATTGATGGACGCATGATGCCGATGCAAGAAGTCCATACCTAGTATCACATCCCATTGTATGGTTGCACACACGAATGTGTGGTCAGTGGCGGAATGACCAATGCTAACAGAGCAGACAGCATGCCGCTCAGGGAAGAGAGGGGAACTGTTAGCTGACGACAGTTGCATTGGTTTCGCGGGTCTAGGGTGTATTCCAGGGAAACTGGAGCAGACAATGGAGCACAAAGCTTATGTATCCAATAGGAATGAAACTAAAAGCCCGTTGAAAGTCCCCGGAATAAAACGTGGTGGCCAAGTACTACGGCTAAGAGCAGATACACATGGATTGAAGGCAGGATCAAATGCAGACCTACCGGGCCGAGGTTGACGACGGATGGGGGGATTGTGGCCGCAACGCTGGGCTTGCTTGCCGAAACGACGGCCGTAGGAGCAGCTGGCTGGGGAGGTGGTACGACGTCAATCAGAATGCCGGGGTGGCGACAGCCGGGAGGTCGCCACCGCGTTAACTTGGGCAGACGACTACTCATGTCGAGCCAACTCGGTGGCCTCGAACCCGCGAGCCCATTTAAGTGCTTTTGACAGAGAGGTATACTCCTTTTTGATTAATTTGGAGTATAGATCTGGGTTGCGAACCCCGAGTGGGATGAAAACATTCGCCTCAATTGTTCGACAATTAAATTCCTCTCCCAGACTGGAAAACAGAGCACATTACTCCGTCTTACTTAAACGGTAGTCGTGCACTTGCGAAAAACCACAGATGCGTTGGTGTGACATCCATATGCTGCAAGGTAATGGTGACGATCATCAAAAGGGAATTGATGTTGTTCTGCGCAACTCACAATTTCTTGTCTGTTGCGCAATGTGGCTTTTGTAGCGGGCGGCCATTTGTTTTCATCTTTATTTACACAAAGCAAAGATGCACAAGGGCAATTAATGCAAAAGACACCGTACGTGCGGTCTGCATTGAGCTGGAAGACCTTTGACAGTGTTTCACACCGTTTCTTGCACAATTTGACAGTAATGTGCATCGGAGGCACATTTCGTACGTGGATTTACAATAACCTAGCTGTTTGTTTCCAAACTGTGTGTTGAACGACAACAATCAAAGCTAACATTCATCGAGAGCAGAGTCCCTCAAGGTTCAGTAGTCTGACCGCCCATCTGTATCTTGTTCATTATTGATTGTTGACATGAATTTTACAGAGTTTCTGCCACGTTTGCAAATTATTGAAGAATACGGAAAGTATTTCAGCGTGATGCCGAAGAAGATGACTTCCAGGAAGTGTTTGTCGACTACACAATTGGTCACGCAGATGACTGCTCTCGTTCATTTCGAATAAATGCACTCTGCAGCGTCTAGAAAATTGAAATCCGGTCTCTGACGCGCGATCTTACTAACGGAATGGGATCCCACCTAAGAAGCAGAAATACAGAATACTCTCGGCATCTGAATGACAGGCAAACTCAAGCCCTTTTACAAAATGTTGGTAGGCGGCTTAAACTGCAACTTTAATATCGTACGCCATCATGAGGGCATTCACAGTTTGGATGAAACCATTTTCTCATTAATCTGCGGTTCCTTCATAAGGCCATCTCTTGAATACGCAATTCAAGCCTGGAAACCGTGGATGCGGCAGGATAATAACGTACTTGAAAGTGTACAGCCGCGCGCCACAAAGATCGTAAGAGGCCAAGTTGAACTACCATATGAGATCCGTCTTAATAATAACCATAAATATCGTCTGATTTATAGGTTGTTACGCGGAGACTTGATATCAAGCTTCCGTATCTCGGGTGGATTGAACTGCGCTCTCAAGTGTAATGACTTATTTCAACTGGCCACTTTAAGTAAACGCCGGGGACAACTCCTCAAAATCTACGTGTCCCAAGGAAGATTGGACGTAATGCAGTTGTTTTTTCGAACCGGGTAATGGATCCGTGGAATAACCTGCCGCAGTTGGACATTTAGTTTGTGAACTTTTGGTAGACTGTAAAATCGAGCCAAGACGGTATCGGTTTCTTTCATCCGTGCCACAGGTTTACCATGAGCACATTCCTGCACCGGTATTCTCTGATTAGTTTATTTAGTTGGCCGGATACTGCTTTAGCTTGTGAGTTCACTACTGGTCTGTAAGATCATTTGTCATCAAGAACAGTCTTAGCTGTTCCATTGTAGTCCTGTCAATCCATTATGACAGCCAACCATCCTTTGTCAGTCAGCAGGCTGATTATACTGTCGTCCTTCCTCATTTCCTGCATGGCATTTGACTCATTCCGCGAAATTCATTGGGTTGTTTTGTGGACCGTCAGCAAGGAAGTCACACATTCTCGTTGGTGGCTTGAATTCGCACTAGCATCGCTGCATAATGCTGCTTTGAATTCAACTAGGTTTGCGTCTGTCCCTAATTGCAGCCCTATATATCCTTTGGTAAAATGGATGTTTACAAAACTGAAATTTCTCCAAGGCATTTCGACTAACTCAATTCAATACGTCGCTCGATTCCTCAAAGACCTTCGAGATTGGACGATTCAGTCGGACAAAATCATAGTCTCCACTGATTTGCCTACATTATTCACGTCCATTCCCCAAAACCTGGCGCAGAAAGCCTTGCACAGCAGACTTGAAGAGGCATGTGCTGGGGCTTAAATCCTTATTAAGGTTGAACACATCATGAGGTTATTGAATTTCGCCAAAATACGTACTTTGCCTTTGCTGGAGAAACCTACACACCGATCAAAGAATTCCACTAGGATCCCCGATCGCCAGGCTTGTGTGGGAACTGGTCCTACATGAGCTCAAAAAGAACGCCTTACTCCATGATAAACCGACCCGTTTGTTATTTTCAAGAGTAATGTGCTGAAAAACTTCCGTAACTTGCTAAGTGGAATCCCTTCTGACATAATATTCATGTGAGAAGAACGACAATCTCAGCAGATCTTGATGTCCTCGACAAGAGAACACCCAATGGTGAAATTGAAACTTTGTTTTATAGAGTCAACGAATATAACAAAGCTTCTTGGTTTTAACTGGCTATAAGCGCTCGTGCGGGATGGTCGGCCGGAGGAACTAAAGGCCGGTACCCACAATTTCGGCGCCGATGGACACAAACAGAAGACCCACCGAGATTATGGCACATCCTGCTATGCTGCAAGGCCGTCTCAGAAGCTATCGAGCGCATCGCTGCGGGATTGGGTGTTGGAATTTCGCACAGGCTCACAGCAACGGTGCGCAGCAGGGTCATGAAAATAAAAGACCGGCTAACGCTTAATGGAAGATCAATGGTAGTGTATCGCATAGCGTGCATATGCTGTCCTTGTAAATATACAGGGCAACCGCAAAGCATGCTTGGACCACGCATGTATGAACATAAACGTGCGTTATGACTAGGCGATGAACTATTTTATCGTATTGTCCTTTATAATGAGCACAACTTCCGTTTCTGACGCCCTGAGGAACGCTGAAATCAGTATCAGCTAATTAACTAATGCCACTTCAGTTGCCCCCTCTCCACATTCTCAATCATTGTGTGTTACTTTCTCACGATATGACGACCCACTGACAGAGGATTGATGTACACCCACCATTTTAACCCCCCTTTTTGTTTCTGTTGTCTGCCTCTGACGACGGACTCCTGCAAGAGGTCAAATGTCAACATGATAGACAAATTGATCCGGTGCTTGATAACTCTTCTTCCTCATCCATGCAAGTAGCTAGAACCCGAACGTTTTCATTTATTCGAAAACCTTATCTATTTTGTGGTATTTTATTTACTTTTCCTGTTTCAATTTCTGATGGCTACTTCCATAGAAAGCTTCGACACAAACTT
This sequence comes from Ligula intestinalis, assembly GCA_036362985.1. Lineage (NCBI taxonomy): Eukaryota > Metazoa > Platyhelminthes > Cestoda > Diphyllobothriidea > Diphyllobothriidae > Ligula > Ligula intestinalis. The sequence continues at coordinate 62,201,173 of JAYGXS010000004.1, read as the reverse complement.
CACTGTTCCTTTGGAGCGAAGAAAGAGGTAAGGTCATTGATAAATGGCATATATTTTCCACAGGACTCTTCTCCTTCTGAGGTCCCAAGCATAAATGGTTGCTGTAATCGAATCTATTCTCAGAAAAAAGGACGCAACGGACAATCGCCAATCAAATGGCGCAAGCCGACAGCACAAGAAATGGCCCCGGCCCGCTTTCATGGTCTCTCCAAGGTGCACAAAGAGGAAGAACTCCTCCGGCAATCGCATCTGTCAAAGGAAATCCAACCAACGGACTGGCAAAGTTGCTGTTCCGAAGGCTGACCAATGATTCATGCACAACCATCAGGTCGTCAACAAAATTCTCAGAGAAACTTAAAGGGGTAAGCCTTCTGCCAAACGATATCATGGATAAAGAAGAAGGCAGGTCGAGCACCAGATCAATTGATTTATTGTTCTGAGCTTTCGAACACTTACAATGATAAGAAAGCAACCAAAAACGAGGATAATTATGGTTGGCAAAAGGCCAATCAAATGCCACAAATCGTCAGGTTATCAAGGGATTAGAAACAGCAAATGAAAAAAGGGGGGTGGGGAGGAGGTCAATTAGCTGTCACTGGGATTGGAGGGGTCGGAGGGGCAATTATGTTGGTGTAGGCGAATTAGCTGTCCGCGGGGCTGGGGTTCATGAACAGCAATTAGTATGCCGCCTTGTCACTAGGTAGAGGGCCCTGGTAACGCTGCCTCCTCTACCAGCCGGTTCGTTGTGGTTTCTTGTTCGCTTGCCATTCTTACGTTTGATTTAGCTTCGTCCCGACTGTTTCTAACGTAGTGGTGCAATACTTTGTAGGCCGCTGGCAGGTCCAGATGCCTGTTGACTGAGTTGGTATCTGAGTACCATGCCTCGAGTGTCAGCTTTTCGGCTTTTGAGGTTCCTCAGCCTACGATGGTCGCCCCTTGAAGATCAAAGTTATGGCCTGTTTCTGCGATGTGTGCCGCCAGTTGTGAGTTACGGTCCAGCTTCTGGGCCACTCATCTGTGCTCTTGTAGGCGGGTTTGCAGTTTGCGGCCTGTTTCCCCAGCATAATTGCAGTCTCTTTCATTGCAAAGTACCTTGTAGACGACTGTAGAGGTTTCTTTAAGAGGCAGTCGGTCTTTAGGTTGCATCACCTGGCGGTGTATTGTCGCTTGAGGTCGATGGGCTGTGGATTCCTTTGAGGTCACGTTACTCCTTACTTCTTTTTCACAGGACCTGGCAGACGAGACTATTTAATTATTCTGAAGAGAGAAATACAATGCAAAGGGGCACGCACAAATCGTCCAGCTCCCAAATCTATGTCTCAAGACGTACTTTACCTTCAACGAATTTATCCACGAGCAGGCGAGGGGCATGACCATGGCTTCGCTCATTTCTGGACTCATAGCAAAGGTGGTCATGCAGCGGTTGGGGTCAATTTTTTTCGACACCAAAGGCCGAAATTCTGGGCTCGGGATATGGACGACACCTTCGTCATTCGGGGAGCGTCTACTTGGACATTCAATTTAGGATGGAGGAGGAAGAAAACAAACAGTGGGCCTTCCTGGATGTACTCGTATGCCACAAAGACGGTGGTGGCTTAAATATTAGGTGCTCAAGGAAGCCACAAACACTATGCAAGTCCTCAACCATAACGATCACCACCCAATTAATCACAAACGCAGCTGCGTAAGAGTGTTTTACCTGCGCTTTGATATGTATTGGTGCGAAGTGGAAGACAAGAATTCTGAATTGCAACATCTCGACGGGTATGGAGAGCGAATCGGTACCCGCGAAATGTGGTCAATTAATGCATACACAAACGATAAAAGAAGCCATAAATACTTTGCAAGCTCCTACGTACGTGAACAGTGTATCGGAAGCCGTCAGTCGTCTGCGTTTTCCACTCGGAGATGGATTTACGCACAGGCTAGAAGCAACCATCAGTCGCCGGGTCATGAGATCGAAAGACCCACTGCCATGGCAGGAAATGGCTAGAGTCGTTTACCGGATCCGGACGATGCAACTTCGTCGAAAAACTCTGGGATATCTCCGGACACGAATTGCTGAGCATGCAGTGGTGGTCAGAAAGAAAGACGCCAACTCAAGGATCGCAGATCAATCTACGAGACCTGTCCATATTTTCATGTTTGACGAGACCGAAGGCCTCACAGGAGGTGGCAAACGCATGAGTCGCGAGCTGCTCGAGGCATGGTTCACAGGCCCCCAGTCCATCAACAAGCGCAACATTTAGGCGTTTTTCATTCTGAGTAGTGAGCCATTGCCTTGGCAAGATAATCAGTCACGTGAAAAGGGTCGGGTCCAGCAACAACTCTGACGACAACGAGCATACTTGTCGCGCAATTACCCAGCCCACATCCTACAACGGCAAAGAAAACGTGGCAATTAATTAGTCGAACCCGGACTGTCAAGCCATCATGGCACCAATTTAGACCCAAGTGGTGGCCACAGCTGTGGATTATTCTAGAATGAACGCGGATGACCACTAACAACTATAGAAACCTTTCAATCTGTGTATGAACTCATGAATGACTTCGTAAGTTCTCTAGATTTGCATGCTATTTTTTTTCAACTAATGATTCAATCTGTTTTAATGAACTTTTGCAAATCCTTACAGAAAAAATTCAGACTTTATCCCACTTAAGCCCATAAAATCAAATTTAGCTTCCTGTACCGTTCCGCATTTTCTCCAAAATAGACTTTAAAAATTACGGAGGCAACTTAAGAATCTCTCTAATAGCTCTTAGTCGGCACACGTAAGGATAACGCAAATATTTTAATTAGCGCTGAAAATAAGGCTTGCACGAGATAGGCGTAGAGAGTTTCTGGCACTAAATGATGCTAACTCTTCCAAATCCGTTGCTCAACTCTTCCGTTTTTGGTCATCCGCTAAGCTTCAGAAAGTCATTCCGCCTTAACTCGATAATAGCAATCATTTTGTTACAGAGAATTTGGCCAAAGCCGAGATGTTCGATTCCTTCTTTGCCAAGATCTTTACAATTGAAACTAGTCCAACACCCCAGATAACGTTTTTTCCTTATTCTTGGAAAACTTCTATTGTAATTCCAGTTTTTAAATGTGGTTCCAGATCTGACATTAAAAATTATCGGGGTATTCATAAAACACCTTTTCTAGCTAAACTGCTTGAAAAATAAGTCGCCAATAAAATTACAGAATTTTGCATAAGCAATCACATATTAAATATATCTCAGCATGGTTTTTTACCGGATCGATCTTGTGAAAGATGTCATATGTCTTTTCTTAATCTCCTCACTTCTCTTCGTAACGATCATTCATCTGTGGTGGTCATCTATTTTGATCTAAGTAAGGTATGTTATAAAGTACCTCATCGATGACTTCTAGCCAAACTAGAGGCTATCGGATTTTGTTGTCCTTTTATTGACTTTATTAAATAATATCCTTCTAATCGAAAACAACAGGTCTTAGTGGGGTTCTCATACTCTACCCCTAGCGCTTTTTTAAGCGGTGGCCTTCAAGGTACCGTTCTGGGCCCCCTGTTGTTCTTGCTTTATATAAATGATATTTCAACAATAGTTAAACACTCTCAATAGTATATACATGCCGATGACTTGAAATGTGTATACTCCTTCTCTAATTCCACGGCTGAGCGATGCTTAGGACGAATACATTCGGATTTGGACGCTCTATCTGCAAGGAGCTCTACGTGGCAGATGGAGTTCTCGCCTTCTAAGTGCCAGTTCATGTATTTTGGGCCTGAAAGGCTGCCACAGCTTATCATTTTTCAAGGTTTTCCCATGACTGAATGTTCTAACATTAAGGACTTAGGTTTAAGTTACACCAATAAATTAGATCTTTAACCTCACGCTGATAGAATATCAGCAAAAGCTGCTCATATATGCGGCTTAATCTCTCATACTTTCTACCTTCCCGAAATGAAGCTAAGACTTTATCGTAGGTATGTGTTTCCTATTCTCGAATACTGTTGTCCATTCGACGGTCTAATGCACGAATCTAGCCGTTCAAAAATTGAAAGTGTCCAAAGAAGATTCATAAAAGGGTCCCCGTTCCGGCATTTTCAGACACTTCCTACTCAGATAGATGTGAGATAACGAAACTGAAATTTCTTTGGGTCAGGAGACTGGAAGCAGGGTTTTGTCTCCTGTTTTGCCTTAATAATAGTTCAAATCTCCCCAAAATGTCTGCCCTTACTCCCGTTACTCGCCCTTACAACCTAAGAAATTCAACGTTGATTATACCTCCTCCTGCTTCTTCCATTTCTTAACGATCTCTATTTTTGCTTCTAGGCATAGCTATCTTTGGAATAATTTGCCAATTGATATTCGGGCATTCACTAGTCTATGTGCATTCAAGTGAAGACTGCACATTCATCTTAACACTGAATCTATTAACCTTTTGTTTTCGTTATCTTTTCCGGGTAGCATTCTCCACGATCTCGAGAAAGGACCATCGGGAATTTAGGATCCTTTCTTGAAACTACCTTTATCTGACTCGTGTCCCCCGGAATCAGGATGCAGTCTTGACGGCTCTCGTTTCGCTGGTCATCAAACATCATCAGGGCCTTATATTTGGTCGCATCTCAGACATCCCCAACGATGGTCTTGTAGATTTAACGGGCTTTTAGATCTCAAACGGCGGTGCCCATGACGATCATAAACTGGTGGGTTCCCTATGTTCTACTATGCCGCACCGGTTTGGGAACCCGAGTGTAGTGCCGGGAACCCGTCTATACCAGTAAGGTTTCGTTAACACCTATTACTCTACCCCACGCTCAGCTTCATATGTGTTTGCTTCCAATCCCACCCCCCTTCTAACAGAGTCAGTGGTTATCAGAATACAAAGTCAGAATATATATGAAGATGTGGCTCATCTGTGTGTGCCCTTGAACTTCACTTTTCGCATGACACTGCTACATTCATTTTTATCGAATCTAGCAAATTCGCTTCTTAACAGTTAAACTCTTATTTTAGCTATAGACTACGGATACTGTTTGTTAAACCAATTATTTCTAGTACTTCGTGCTATCGAAGTTTTGGTTTATTGATGAGGCCCATTGGGCCTGAAATATACAACTTATTATCATTATTACCTGCTCATGACTTAGATGCGCTTTACTGCTACTCATGTATCTGATGAGGAATCCGTGATGGATATCGAAACGTCAGGCGAATTATCATATTGTTATAACGACCGAGTCTTCTTCTTCTCAATTATAATATCCTATGATTGATTGTTTCCGCCGGAATCCGAAATACGAGGAAATTAAATCTCTTTTTTCAGTGGTCGCATTCTCTCCTTCTGTTCCGTTTGATGACTGATGTCCTCAACTTGGTCCGGGAGACGAGCGATCTATATCTAAACGTTCAACAGTCCACCGACAAATGCTGAGTTTAGTCCGTAAACAAAAACCAGGTGATAATCGACCTAGGTACCTGTGCAGCGTTCCAATATATCAAATTATGAAGTCCTCCCCTGTTGATATAATATCCCTTCCCCTTTCCCTTAGTGCTCAAATGATGCATAAAGAAAATGTTGTTTTTTCCAAATAAGGGCACATTTGTCATCATGGGATGACTGATAAATCCATCCAGCAGATGAGCCTGAGGGCAACAGGTTAGATGCAGGCCAAGCGTCAAACTGGACTGTGGTAGTGGTTTCTTTTGAGGCTTGTTGAAATATTGAATGGATTGGTCCTTATTTCAGCAAGCACTTAGTCTGTTCTACTGGATAAGCTGGAAAGTTTATCGGTGGACAGTTTTGAAGGCGGCTTAAAGGAAGTCCATTCAGAGTTTTATCATCCTGCTGTAGTGGGCTGGGTAATAAGCAAAACTAAAGTCCAACTTCAGTGTTTTTACGTAATCGATATTATCCTTCCGAATGACAATTGTTGTTGATCACCAATTACTATATATCAAATGTTTTACTTCTTGAAATTTTTAGAAAACCCGGGATAGCGAAGCCAAACAATCGCTATTTGAGAAGGCTGTATGTGTTCGTGGGGTATTCTTTAGAACGCGGGGTTTTCCCGGTGAATAAAGGTGAGGAGAATACGTTAACTAATGCACTGGCTCAAAATAAGACATAGCCAAGCCGTAAGCCCACGACTTGATAGACAGTCCCTCAAGTCACCAACTAGTAGCTGTGCTTGAAAAACACAGGCTATAAGGAGGTCAGTCCGCACGCTAAGGTAAAGGGGGTATTTCATGCCTCCTGTTCACAGATGGTCTAGCCATAGTGTCTAGGAGTCATAACTGCATACACAGTACAATGCAGTTGAAAAACTGACCTTAAAGACACTGAAATTACAGACAGTCCTTTCCCTGCCAGAAGAGCAGATGCGTCGAAATCCAGAGGTGAGATCCCGGTCAAGTAGCGGACTAGTGCCAGGTGATGTTTTGTGGATATTCAAAAGATCATAGCCTTCATGTCTAGAAGTCATGCCCCCACCCAGCACACACATCAGTGCCAAGTCTGACTCCTATCAGCTGATGTATGTGGTCATGGCACGAAGTCATGTGTAACCAGGTTATCTTTCCCAGCGAGCCAACCTAAGATCAAACAGAGAACACAAACCAGTAAATTCTTGAAAGATCAAAACCTAGTAAGCTGAGAAAAGAAGCATGTTTCATGAACTTTAAATTCTGTTACCTGACGTGCGAGAAAACCAGGTGAACTGGTTACCTGTGCTACAGTCATCATTTCGTAAAATGCAGTTTCCTCCACCAAATTCTGTGATTGAGTATTTCGCAGGGCTTTTGGCCTCAAAACACAAACAAATCTCGTCTTTTGTCTAAATTATGATGTGAAAAACGTCTGTTTATAAACTTATGTTAAAAACAGTTATTCTTTTTAAATTCCATGCATAGTTTATTAGAAAATAAGTACCAACAAGGTTACCAGCCCTTCAACATCTATATGTATTGCGGTAATAACTGAATGCTGCAATGCACTGCCAGCAGTACGATCACCATGTGCTTGGTTTTGTAATAGGTAATGGTCAATCCTTCTGGAATCTTTGCTTCAAATGGCGTACGTAAGGGTAATTAAGGAAAGCCGGGGCCTCAAAACAACGAGCAGCAAAACGTATGCAGAAAGATATAAAGTGAGTAAATATACACCTAATTTATCCTCCCAAGGTTGCACCTAGAAAGGCACTTGTCTGTGATATTCAGTTAAAGCCTTAAGGCAACTCTCTATAAGAAATTTGTGCAACAAAAACCACAATAAATCAATTCGGTTGCATTAGTTAGCGCACAGAGCGTGTCAAGTTCCATTCCTGCCAGCCAAATTCCCCGATTTCCTCGGCAAAATGCCTGGAAGAAAAGGGGTGATCCGGGGGTAACGACAAAGATTCGAAGGGGAAGAGGACGAGGTTTTCAACCGGCATATCTCAATCCTCACCTCTGGATCCCCCGGTTAAAATTCCGTAAAAATAATATCAAATGTAACCTAAACACGCACTTTAAGTTCAAAAATAATCAAAAAGGAGCAAGATTGCCTTTTAGGCCCATCTTCAATATTCTGGAAATTTCGGTTCATAGAATAATACGTACGCCTTAATCATCAACCCCGGATACACGCGCATCCCCATGTGTCACCTTCACCAAGTTTTCGGTGGTGGCATGGTTGTTATAGAGCAAATTAAGACAATCCATCCTCTTTTCAAAACGCTGTGTTCTGACATGAACTTGTTTTACCAGGAATTTTCAATCGCTGAAAAGAATATTATTGATCTTCTTGACAGGAAGTAAACTATGAAACCGGATCGAACCTATTGATAACAAATACAGGTATGGGACAGACTGCGCACCAATATTTTAACCCCAACAGGCTAATCGCGACTCCATAATGATTGATCAATCTATAAGTCTTACCGTGCATTGAAGGGTGCATGTTCTTTCAGATGCGAAATATTATGGCACTCGTATTTAAGTACGCAGGATCGTCACATAAGCAAATAATGTGCTCTTATTTAAATAAAAATATAACTGCGAATAAAGTTGTCAGGGAGCTAGGAACAGCAATCGAAAAAAGTATTGGGGCAGGGCAACTAATTATTGCTGGAGTTCGGGGGGGGGGGGCAATTAAAGTGGTGTACTCTCATAAGCTGTCAGCAGAGCTGGGAGTCATGAACAGCAATTAGTGTGCCACCTTGTCACGCAGTTGGTGGTCCTGGTAACCCCACCTCCTCTTCCGGTCGGTTCGTTATGGGATCCTCTTCAATTGCTATTCTTTTGTGTGGTTTGGCTTCGTTCCATCGCTTTCACAAATAATGGTGCAATACTTTATAGGCCGCTGGCGGCTCTAGATGCCAATTGATCGAGTTGGCATCCAAGTGTCATGCCTCGAGAGTCGGCCTTTCGGCTTTTGAGTTTCGTCGGCCTAAGATGGTCGCTCTATTGAGATCGAAGTTTGGAAAGAGTAGGAACGAAGCCAAACAAGGCGAGCGAAATGGACCCCACAACGAACCAGCCGGAATAAGAGGTTGGGTTACCAGGACCACCTACTGGGTGACAAGGCAGCACACTCATCGCTGTTCATGACCCCCAGCTCTACTGGCAGCTAATTAGCGTACACCACTTTTATTGCCCCCCCTCCGACTCCAGTGACAACTAGTTGCCCTACCCCCACCCTTTTTTCGATTGCTGTTTCTAACATCCTGACAAGCTGATGTTTTCTGACAGTTGATTGGTCTATAACCACTATGATAACCTTCTTTTTGGTTACTTTCTCATCTCTGAAGATAGACTCCTGTAAGATTTCTTAAGCTCAAAAAAATAAATCAATTAATCTGGTGCTTGACACGCCTTCTTCCTCGTCCATGCAAACACCTGGATCGCGAACTTTCTCATTCATTTGGGAGCACTTAGTCTGTTCTACTGGACTAGCAGGAAAGTTAACCTGTGGGTGGTTTGATAGGCGGCTTGAAGGAAGTCCATGCGGACTTTTATCATCCTGTTGTGGTAGGCTGGGTGATAAGCAAAATTGAAGTCCACTTCAGTGTTTTTACGTGATAGATATCTACCTTCAGAATGACTGTTATAGTTCCCTTTGATCAGCTTCTTAATATATCTGAGATAAGATTAACGTTTAGAGTGTAAGAGATTTATTTCTAGTTTTTTATTTATTGAAAGCTTTTTGGATCTCTTACACTTTCCATTTACACTTCAAATATTTTATTTTATTCAATAAAACTAATGTAACACACACACCAAAAATGCCTTGTGTGTTTCACTAACCGCGCGTGGAGATAATAATAACTGCCCTGCCAGCCGATTCCACGGCTCCCCCATCCAAATTCCTGGAGACATATGGAGTTATCCGTGCATGCTTCAAATTGCGGTTCAAATTTCTCATCCTCCGTGGGAAATACTATTTTCGGGATTTCGGGATTTCGGAGCACTTAGCACTCTGGTGGACACTCGTTGTTAGCTATTGGATTCGTTTTCACAACATCTTCAGCCTCAAGAGCCACGGCAGGCATAAGTCAAAACGAGCAACCTCTCCGTGACCACCTTCTGTCAATAATTCTCAGGGATTCCAGCAAGCTACAAACGGCTGAGTCGTTCAAATATCCTTTCCATACAGTTAATCGCTTTAAACATATTGCATAGAGCTTTCATATCGTTTACCTTCACTTCAATCTACGATGGGCAACAAAAATAGACGTACAACGCAACATGTAAATGTTTTCCGCGAGTGGGATTCGAACCCAAAATTTGTGGTTTAAGGGCATGGGTCATTACCACTACAGCACCAAGACGCACAGTTTCAACTGATTTAATTCACTAGATAAGCCCTATTCGCAATTTCGAGGGCAGAAACCGCAAGGCTCGTGCAACGAAATCGCCCCCCTGTTCAAAGGCCTAGAAGTCCTCCAAGCTCAAAAGACACAAACTACGAAGACCAAGATGGCATATCATACATGGAACTCTCCAAAGC